>JASFXZ010000030.1:6533033-6996328 GCA_032209605.1 Mactromeris polynyma | reverse complement strand
AGAAAGAGAACAAGAGAACAAGAGAGAAAGAGAGAAAGAGAGAAGAGAGAAGAAGAGAGAAGAGAGAAAGAGAGAAAGAGAGGAAGAGAGGAAGAGAGAAAGAACGAGTGGTTATTCGAATGAAAACAATATTTTCAGCAAACCTAGGAAACAGTTCCCCATTCCTCATGTGCAGTTCTTATTATATCCAAACTACGTTGCTATTAAATGTACTCGTAGAGTATTGAAACTCGAGTTAACCCCCATAATGTTTACTGACAGTTCCAAGGCTGTGATTCGCTGTGTGGGTATTATTTCTATGACTGTTTTACGAAGTATGTTAAGTTCCCCTTTTCCCATGTGCAGTTCTTTTACTTGATATAATATTCATGTTCTCCCCCCCCCCCCCGGTCTATTATTTCTGACTCTCCTTGCTTGATATGTGATGTATTCCATCCTTTAAACTCTACCCCTTGTTTTCCCCCTAAATTGTCGTTAGTTATTTATATGGTCAGCCCAAGCCCGTTCCTTGCACCCCTATTTCCATACATGATTACCCTTGCACTTTATCAGTGTCAAGTGCGTTGTATAGACTGTTGTTTTCCCGGGGATCTATGTGGGAAGTATAGTCTTGTGTATGTGGCGTTCCCTGTAACAACTTAATCTCGCTTTTATTTTAGGAAAGTAATAGATTTGATTATTCTTGATACAGCTGTCAATGTACGTTCGTCAATTTTGTTTTCCGAATTTCAAAAGAGAATGTCTGAATTTGGCGAATTAACTATAAGAGAACACGTTCTTTATTTGGGTATAATTTATATAGTCGTTTAGTTAGTTTACGAGTAAACGGACAATCTGCGTACCATTCCGTGTCAACTCGGGATAAGACTTTTGTGAAAGTGTCATGGACTGTTGTCTAAAAATTGACAATTTATTAGCTATGTTCTTGTGAGAAATGGGCCGGTTAATTTCAGGTAAAAAATCCGCCAAAAAATCACCGTCGCTAAATTTCACGAAATGTCATGACCTGCTCAGTCTGGGAAATCGAACCCAGTACATCTGGTTGACAGCCTAGCACTGTAACCACTGAGCCAACAGGGAGGGTGAAGGAACTGAGAACCATATTTGCTAAATATTTTAACAAATTGGTGAGTTTTTCAACAAGAATCTCATCATATATAACGCCATGTTAGGAATTGATAATTCCCAGGTCTACAATATTTACCTCCCTTGTTCTTAATCATCAGCCATTTTGATAGGCAAAACTGATATTCACTTATAGGAGTAATCCCCAAATATGTGATAATTGAGAAAATAACCAGAGAATTTGCATGTGACAACCACTTTTTCTTCAAATTTCTGAGCATAATTAATAAGTTATTTTTTATATCTGATTATTTTATCATCGTTTTCATTATATTCCCTATAAATTTGAAGGACATTTGCCTATCAATATGGCCGACAATTCAGAACAAGGGAGGTTAATATTGTAAATGTGGGAATTATCTATTGATAATAAATAGAACACGTGAAAACAAGGGAATGGCGCACTATACTGAGACATTTCTACAGATAATATACGGAGGATTTGGTAGAAATACATAGAAATACATAGAAATAGTCATATATGTCGATGAACATTTGTAAGGGGTAAAAATCGTCCTTTGCAAATTTTGTTTCACTTTAAGCACAAAACTTAAATCGAAATAATAAAGCAGGGGTTCCATTTGATCCTGGAGTTGACCCTTTAACCCCTGCATATCCAGCCCTCAATGCTTTTTAGCTGGCTTATATCGCAGTGGATTTTCCCCCTCGAAAATGACCCGAACATCGATATTGAGTTTCCAACTTTTCCCAGTTTTGATCAATAGATTATATAGGTGAAAATATTTTCAAACGTATATTTAGACGCTCTATCTCATAACTAGAATATTTTAACAGTTATGACAGAATATGCAAAAGGCCTCAAATTGACCCTCAGGATTCTTGCTGAATGGTCATTTTTTCTCTGAATTATAGGAATTTTGGCTATAAATGACCTTTGGGTTTCAACACCTAGTGGAACCCCATGTATAGGTGGGAAATTTAACTAAAACGTGTATCATGTTGTTTCAACATTACTCTATCTTTCGTTTGTTTTTTCGTTTGTTCGTTTGTCCTCTTATGATGTACATGGTAATTTAAATCAAATATAAATTAGTGTTTCATTAAAACCTCATAAAGTCCTGTAGCCTTTGTTGAATTTCGTTTTGTCTCAATCAAGGTATGCAATGCAAACTTATAAACTTCAATCTTATCACCAATTTGAATGGCAGAGAATATTTGTGTAGTTTTTATGTATTGCTAATCTAAAATGTTCATGTCGCTGGGAGTGATTTTATCTGATAATAGCAAAGAAACTCGAATGACAGATTCTGAACTTGCGTACTGTGGTATCATAATATGTAGCAAGGGCCAAATTTGAAGTATCCCTATCAGGGATTTCCATGACGCAACAATCTTGAGTCTCTGACTCCCTTTTTTCTAGGGACTCGCATTTTCAACTTACTGTGCATCCCTGAGAACCCTTAAATAAAGTTTTGTCAAGTATAAACTGCATATCTAGGACCCTAGACATTTACTAAGGACCCCCAATTTATCAAACACAAGGGTTCAAGGACCCCTAGCTGAAATTCCTAGGGAAACCCTGTCCCTATCTTACACTGAATAATGTATGTTACCATATGTGACCCTTTTCTGTAGCATTATGTAGCAGGGGCCAATTTTGAATCGTCCCTATTTTACACATAATTATGTATGTTACTCTGTTACTTTCTGTTGCCCGTTCCTGTAGCTTTGTGTCGCAGGAACCATAATTGAGCGCCGCTGTACGATTTCCAACATATTCTTTTTAAAGTGACGTCATTTCCAGAAAACGTCACATGTGATGTCACCGTGTACTGAAAGTAAGCACTAGTTGTCCCATATGGCAATATGAAAACGAAATGACCATTTTGAGTAAATATTGTTGCCTGCTTGCAAATAGTGACTTTGAATGTTTTAAGTATATATGCTATAAGGAATAACGATGGAATACAGTAAAACCTTAATAATAAGACCATCATTGGGACCCTTGAAAAATGGTCTTAATATTGAGGTGGTCTTGAGATCGAATAAAGAGCATAACAGTGAAAATGGACTTGAAAATTGTGATCTTAATTTTGAGGTGGTCTTATTATTGAGGTAGTCTTTAAGTGAGGCTTTACTGCATTGACAATGTATGTATGAAACTCCATTATAATTACCTTCCTTTTGAATTGTTAACTCAATATGTTAATATTATATGTTCACGGTCACAGTCATCATGGATATATGCTGTGTTTGAAAAAAAGAGAGAATAAGTAGCTACAGGGAACGCAACCAACATTAGACAGTGCCTCCCCACACAGACCTCCGGGAAAACAACAATCCATAAAACATAAGGCTCTTGGGGAGGTTAAAGGGTACATACGTTCAGGAACAGAGGAACAGAGCACATATTTCCCTTTCCCCTGTGCAATTATGTCACTTTGTATAATGTTCAGGTTATTTCCTCCCCAGTTTCTCGGCCTATTGTTGCCAACTGTCTTGACTTGTTCTGTGACCTTTCCATCCATTATTTCCTCCCCCTCCTTCACTGCCCACTTCACTTTGATTATCATAGTTATTCCTTATTGTCTGCCAGGCCATTCCTTGTGCCTTTGTTTCTCAATGTATTTGGATCTTGTTAATAAGTTTTGATGCGTCAATACCACGCACTCAGCGCATCAGACCATTGTATTGCGAAAACATGGGAAAGGTAATCACGTTTCACACTCCTTTGTTTATTGCCAGTGGAGCTATTTTAAGGCAGCTACACCCTTTCCCAGTACAAGTATATAATTTACCTTCTATACTTTCCCAGTACAAGTATATAATTTACCTTCTATACTTTCCCAGTACAAGTATATAATTTACCTTCTATACTTTCCCAGTACAAGTATATAATTTACCTTCTATACTTTCCCAGTACAATTATATAATTTACCTTCTATACTTTCCCAGTACAAGTATATAATTTACCTTCTATACTTTCCCAGTACAAGTATATAATTTACCTTCTATACTTTCCCAGTACAAGTATATAATTTACCTTCTATACTTTCCCAGTACAATTATATAATTTACCTTCTATACTTTCCCAGTACAAGTATATAATTTACCTTCTATACTTTCCCAGTACAAGTATATAATTTACCTTCTATACTTTCCCAGACGATTGAAAACATACAGTAAAACCTCACTTAAAGACCCCTCAATATTAAGACCCCTTCAATACTAATACCACTTCAATACTAAGACCACTTCAATACTAAGACCACTTCAATACTAAGACCACTTCAATAATAAGACCACCTCAATAATAAGATCACTCAATAATAAGACCACACAATAATAAGAACACTTCAATAATTAGACCACTCAGTAATAAGACCACCTCAATAATAAGACCATTTTAACTGCTTTAGCTCTGTATTCAACCTCAATATTAAGACCACCTCAATAAGAAGACCACTTTTCAAGAGTCCTAATGGTGGTCGCATTATTGAGGTTTTACTGTACTAAACTACATATAACAACTCAGTCGGTCTCCTTCTCTTTGATTTATAGAAATATTGACTTACATCATCTACGAATGTTTCCTATTTTGGAGATATTTTCTTGTTTTGACGAACCTTCAAATGCTTCAAAAAATTATCGACGCTAACAGTAAGTGCACTTATAAATGACCTAGGCTTATTGTAAGTTTATTTGTGAAAAATATGCATACTTGAAGGTTTGAAAGTTTGAAATGATGATGTTATGTATTCTAGTTTCGGTTTTGTCAGTTGTGACGCAACGGAAAAAGATTGGGGATTTTTTAAGTATAAAACTCGATTCTCACGTTGAATCCATGCATACTCAGATCAATTAAAAAAAAAAATTTTTTTACCAACCACGCCTCTTGAAATTTCATTTTAGTACTTTTGAAACTCACGTTTTATGAAAATATTTGTCGATTGTCATGAAATGTAGCATACATAGTGTGTACACATGCACTAATATCGTGTCAAGTTCTTTTCTTGTATCCTAAAAGTCATTTAATGAAAGAATAGAAATCCCACACTGTGCGTTATTAATTGTGCTGAGTATATATGGAATGCTTGAGACTTGCTATGTCCTGGCATCACGTGGTTTCAAGCTTGTACCTTCAATGAAATCAATTGTTAGAATATTTCTTATTCCGTCACCCTATTCCTATCATGTGACAGTTCATGGGTCACGTGGTTTTTGGTGTTGGCAGGGATTGGATTAGAACTGTGCTTGGAACCAGTCAAATACCTGCACGTAGGTTGCATACACATCGTCGTATTTCCCTTATACAGGCACTTTGTTCACAATTTGATCCATTAAAATATTTGCCATTTTTATGAAGCTATTGGAAACTGTATGCAGTACTTCCAATAAACTAACTCAAAAATACCTAAAATTGTCTTATCATGTAACATTGTGAAAACCCTCAAAATTCTTTTTATGTTTTTTTGTTGAGAAAAAGATAAATTACACTTATCACTGAATTTGATATAGATCAAATCAGAATCAGTTTTCAAGAATCAGTCTTAAATTATCAATCATAATCCTTTTCTATATAAACATGAAACCTCTACGGAGTCTGTGCTCGGAGATAAGAGGGCACAATGAGTGCAATAATGTTGAGTACTAAGTATTGTTTGAAGCCCATGTCAATCTTAGATTGAAAAATATAAGACGATGTACCTCTATGTACCTTTAAACTGGGTAACGCCACAAACAAATGGAAGCAAGAAGCAATTAATTATAAAAACACCATGATAATGTTCATTCAATCAATAAAACAGACATAACTGCTAAAATATTTGCAATTCTTGGAAAAAAAATGATTTATTAGCCCCTAAACTTTTGAAAATGGTCAATTTTACAGTGTAAAAATATTTATTCTAACTTAACATCTTCTTGCTTCCAATTTGATTTTAAAAGTATCACCTACTGTTACATTGAACATAGAGTAAAAATCTAAATGGAAGAGAATAAATTGAAGAATATTGTCATAACTGCTAAAATATTCCAGTTTTAAGATAAAATGTTTAAATTTACGTATGAAAATAATTTCCCTCTATAATCTATTGATCAAAACTGGTAGAGCTGGGAACTCGATATCGATTTTCGGGTCATTTTCAAGGGAGACAATCCACTGCGATAAGCCAGCTAAAAGGCACGGAGAGCTGTGTATGAAATATTAATTTACTGTTTTATACAAACAAATGTATTTATCATGCTCGATCAATATGAACTGTTGATTTGGTGACTTAAGTCATGGAGAGTATGTAATATTTCTTAAAGCATTACTTATGTATATACGTGGTGGGGAATCAGAAATTGTTTAGACAGACGCGCTCCCATAGGAATTATGCAGGTAACTTCAACATGGTATAAGTACATGACAATAGAGAGCTACATTTTAACTTTGAAATTCACAAGATTCTTTGGAAATGCGTGACTTGTGACCGGAATTACATCATTTGAAATATGGTCAGTCGAAAATGTCGCTTCAAAATTATTTGAGAATGACGGTATTGTGTACATAATGTCTATTGGGCAATATTTTGCCAAACATATTTTCATTGGCTGATTATACGCTGGCCCAATTGATATGAAGGCATAATTGACGCTCGTAATTATGAGTACGTATGCATAGCATTTGAATATACAATCATCTGCCTAGTGCAAGGTACATGGGTCCTCTAACATTCTGAGGGTCACAGTTTACATTCGTTTCGTTTCATCGGGTTTAACGCCGTTTCTCAACGATATTCACCTAACCAGTTTTTCCTGGACTGAAATCTAACCAGTACTAACTTACCCTTCCACAAGGAGCCGGCAACTTCTCCACATGAGGTGGAAAATCGACATTTTTGTCAAATTTTCATGGAAGGGTATGACCTGCCGCGACCGGGAATCGAACCCGGATCGCCGGTTTACAAGTCCAGCGCACTAACCACTGGACCACGGCCGCGGCTACGTCACAGTTTACAAGAAGGATAACAACTTGAACCATGTTTATTAGTGGACACTAGACCTGAAAAAATACCATCTTTCTGATCTCATTGCATAAATAAGCCAATGTAGTGGGAGTTATCATTATAACTATTTTACAAAACATGCACAAATATTTAGTTTACTTTGATATTCTTACAGATGGAACTGAGTCCTTCGATTCAGAATAACCAGGAGCCAAATTCCAGGAAAAACTCACTGAAAATGGCTTTAGACAGCAAGCTGGTTCCACGGAGAAAGGATTCGGTAACACCTTTAGCGATCATTGACTTTGAGGCCGAGGATGAGAACAAAGCAAGAAATAAGAAACAGAGTGACTCATCTGGCGAAAGAGTAAGACGCTTCAGTCGACGTCTCAGTCTTAAACCGCCATCTAACGTCTATAAGTAAGTAGTGTCCATGTAGTGATTCGGAGTCCGAATATCATTTTTTTTGTTATATATTTTACACGTTTTAAGTTTGGCGTTTGTTTATGTCTTCGTAATGCATTGGACTTATATAGTATGAATTTCCATGCCCCTAAATGACCTGATTTTATGACGCGAACTTATAATAACCATAGTAACACCGATGCGAAATTACGTCACATCTCTGACGTAACACCAGGGAACCAAACGTGCGGCATGGAATTTAGCCACCTCTAGACACGGTAAAGAGTATTCTTGAAATCAGATATGACCGTTTTGCAATGACCGGTTCCTGATTTTCTTTATAATGTAAGACAAATATGACTATGGCACGTTTTCTGGAAGTCACAAACTAGAGTCGTAATTTTACTACTTTTTATTGAAATGTTACCCAGTTACTAACTTGATAAAGGGAATCCTGTATATATCATCTTCTAAACTGCAACCTCGCCAGAGCGACAGTCTTTGGGAGATTAAATTTTCGACTGTTAAAGAGAGGCAATTGCTTAAATAAGGTGCGGTCTGGTGCAGTTACATTGTATATTTATGCAAGCATGTGTTTATACTAAGGATGTTCGTAAAAATGTCGAGTTGTATTTTGTTTACTCGGAGGTCCAGTAAAGACGAGCCTACCGACAATAGACTTCTTAAAGTTTCAATGTAACAGAATCCATCTAAACGTTTACCCACTAGATAGCACGCATACAAGCAAACAAGCACACATATAAACATATAGACATAAGAAGCCTGCCTACAATGTAACCTCACTTACATACCACCTCGAAATTAATACCACCTCGTTAATAAGGCCGAATTTCATGGGCCAGTTTTTTTCTTCAATTTTATACTTGATAATCTGACCTACTGACAACTAAAACTGATCCATCAGTGGTCTCATAGATAGTTCCCATATTTACACTATTTACCTCCCTTGTTCTGAATAGTCAGCCATATTAATAGGCAACTTCCTTCAAGTATAGGGAATATAATGTAAACGCTGACAAAATAATCAGATATATAAAAAAAATATTCATTCTTTATGCTCATGTAGGCAGATGGCTCAGAAAGTTGTAGAGAAAGTGGTTGCCACATGCAAGTTGTCTTAGTTTTTTCTCAATTATCACATATTTGGGAATGACTTCTGTAAGTCCTTATCCCTTTTTGCCAATCAAAATGGCTGATGATCTAGAACAAGGGAGGTTAATATTGTAAATGCGGGAACTTTCTATTATTGAGGTTTTACTGTACATATGCCTGAAAATAGCGTGCAAACAATCAGCGTCTGTTTTGTTTTACAGAAATGCTAGAATCTCCCCACACTTTCAATTTTCCCGTGGGTCAGCTAAATCCGAAATTGGGAACCACGTGGTCATATGTGATTGTGGGAGGGAACTCAAGATCTCATGCGGCAGTGTACCAACAGATAATTCCGGTAAGAATCAATTAAACCGTTTTGTTTTTAGTTTTGAATAGTTTGGAAGACACGTATAGTAACTGTTAATTATGTGTTCCGTTTAGTTTAGGTATATTTATGTGTCAAAATTGTCATAATTTGAGCGCTGCTGTGGGGTTTACAACCTCTTATATAAGTGACGTCATTTCAAGAAAACGCAACATGTGATGTCACTATTTGCGAGCAGGAAACAATATTTACTCCATATTGCCATTTCGTTTTCATATTGCCATATGGGGCAAATATAGCTTACTGTCAGTACGTGGTGACGTCCGTGTAATGTTTTCTGGAAATGACGTCACTAAAAGAAGAGTATATAGCATATCACAGAATAGCAGTAAAATGTTCTACGACCAACGAAATTCTTTCACCACTTTTGAACTCCTCCGTGCAAGACGTATTTTCTCGTTAATTTCTCCCCGTCAGAGGAGGGTACATATATTTTTTTCATCGTGTTTAATGCATTTTTTTAACAAACTGTTCAGACTCAGGCTATACGACTGCCAGTTGATTGAACAGTTTTCCTGACATTAATTCTCAACCAGTACTAACTTGCTCTTTCGCAAGCACCTGACAACTTCTCCAAACGTGGAGGACATGGCCATAGTCAATGTCACGAAAGAACGTAATCTGCCCAACCTGAGAATCAAACCCGGACCTGCCGGGAGACAGTCTAGCGCTCTACCCACTGAGCTAGCCGTGCGGGCCATACATAATATTATACAGGGCTCTGCAGACTTATACTATATACTGTATAAGTGGTAAAGATTGCGAGGTGGAAACATTTCAAACAAATCCAAAGCACTCCCTGTCATACAATCGATTATAATTATAATAGCGATTTTTACGTTAAGATATTATGATAAAAGTAATTTCGGCGATTCGCGAACTTTTCGACACGCGATATTTATCCATTTATACAGTTAAGTGGGATCGGACTACTGCAAAGAACATTTATAAATACACATATGAATTAAAACTGCACTGCATACGATTATGGTGATTTTGTTGGCGTTGATCCTCCTTCAGATGTGATGAATGCTTGTCTCGGCATACTGTACAGTGGGCACAATTTAAGCCGCCACTATCATAGCTAGAAAAACAGACATTTGACCAGTCATTGGTTGAATCTCAGCCATTTCAATTACACATGTTCAAAACAAACAATGGTAACATTTTGCAGTATTTGCGAATTATAGAAAAAAACATTATTTGGACGAGAATTACAAACTGTGAACTTGAAACCGCAGGAGTTCGTTCCCTTTATCCCTTCTAGAGTTATCTCCCTTTATCCCTTCTATAGTATAGTATATATAGTTCTATGTATTACAATGCTACTACACGTATTTACATATATTACAAAAGAGATAAAGGGAAAGAACTCTAGAAAGAATAAAGGGAAAGAACTCCTGACAAACTAGAAAATATAAAGGGAAATAACTCCTGACAACCTCTTGAGATTGCAATAATAGTTGGTGCCCGCGATACACAAGCTTGTAGTACAAAATGTTAATTGACTAAATGATCCATATCAGTGTTTTCAGCTAAATTTATGGAAATTAAGCGAAAAGTATCCTAAGGAACTGTATTTGCTATTCAATACCCGATATATATATACTCTTGACACTGGTTTTAATAAATCTAATTTATAGGGTCACGTTAGGGTGGTGGTTTAGAACATTAGCCGAGTGTATATCGAGGGTTTAGTGCAAGACTGTACTAACTCCTATATAAATACATAGGAGTTAGTATAGTCTTGCGCTGAACCCTCGATATGCTAATGACTGACTAATAGGTACATGCTGAGGTTGACATTATGCTTGTAACAGGTTCCGAATTAGGTATAGGGGTAGGTGGGAGGGGGTAATAATTGCAGATATCAAGCATGTTGAATAATAACTTGATTTACTACTCGGATTGTAGATATCTAGAAGAAGTATTAACGTTAGTTGAGCATGCTAAAACTGGAACTCATTTCAGACGCAGACGACAAATCCTTCATGAATTCACTGTTCCATACACAGGAGATTGTCACGTGTTCATTGAAGGTATAAAGGGAGAGAACTCTAGAAGAGATAAAGGGAGAGAACTTTAGAAGGGATAAAGGGAGAGAACTGTAGAAGGGATAACGGGAGAGAACTTTAGAATGGATAAATGGGGAGAACTCTGTAAGGGATGGAGACAACTCAAGAAGGGATAGGGAGATAACTCTAAAATAAATAAAGAGGGAGAACTCTTGAAGGGATGGAGATAACTCAAGAAGGGATAGAGGGAGAGAACTTTAGAAGGGATAAAGGGAGAGGGAGGGAACTCAAGAAGAGATATAGGGAGGGAACTCTAGAAGGGATAAAGGGTGAGAACTCTAGAAGGGATGAAGGGAGAGAACTCTAGAAGATATAAAGGGTGGGAAATCTAGAAGGGATATAGGGAGGGAACTCTAGAAGGGATAAAGGGTGAGAACTCTAGAAAGGATAAAGGGTGTGAACTCTAGAAGGGATAAAGGGAGAAAACTCTAGAAGGAATAAAGGTAGAGAACTCCAGAAGCGATTAAGGGAGATAACATTTGAAGGGATAAAGGGAGATAACTCTAGAATGGATAAAGGGAGAGAACTCAAAAATGGATAAAGGGAGATAAATCTAGCATGGATAAAGGGAGAGAACTCGAGACAATCTCTTGTAGTTCCATAGATCACTCCGTAATGTAAGAAATGTATACATATACAAGAAATTTACAAATGTATATATAAATGAATAAATATACCAAAGGCGATCAAATGCGTACTTCTGCAATACATGTATGAAACATTAGTCATAAAACCTTGATGTTTCAATCTCTACCTTGCTAATTGAACACATATTGAGTCTTAGCCATGAGCAACTTTATCGTAGTTTCGTCGTAAACAGACATTTTCATTAGCGTCTATGACGTTAAGTTCAAATTAGCACTTGAAGACAAAAGCTTCTTCATTTATTTACATATGCTGACAAAGGTCCCTTTATCCTAGGATAGTAGCCCCTTTATTGTTTATTAAGGTCAACCATATCCACTTCCTTGTATTGCGTTTATTAGAACTCATAATTACGGAAACGTATACTAACCCCCTCCCCCTTAAATGAAATATATAAAAAAAAAATCATTATTTTTATACCAATTTCATAAAAATATACACGCTTTATTAAAACTTACGTGATAAGAAATATACAGTAAAACCTCACTCAAAGACCATCTAAATAATAAGACCACCTCAAAATTAAGAACACAACTTTCAAGTTCATTTTCACTGTTTTGCTCTATATTCAACCTCAATATTCAGACCACCTCAATATTCAGACCACCTCAATATTCAGACCACCTCAATATTCAGACCACCTCAATATTCAGACCACCTCAATATTCAGACCACCTCAATATTCAGACCACCTCAATATTCAGACCACCTCAATATTCAGACCACCTCAATATTCAGATCAGTTTTCAAGGGTCCCAAGGGTGGTCATATTACTGAGGTTTTACTGTACATTAATTTTCTAAAGCCTGTGTAAAATATATAAGTCTGTTCTTTCTTGATTCGTACGTAAATGATACTGAAGCACTTATCAAATTTTGTGATGAGACCTTAAATTATAGAAACCGCCAGTTTAGTGTACAGCTGTTTTGATGGAGGAAGACCCCGGTTGGACAACCAGGCCTCTTCCATTTCAGATTACATACCCGGTGTTAGTAAAAGACATTAACCATATCATTCGTTACCGGATCCACCTATCACGTTAAGAATGATATACCAATGAAGTGTACATTTTTGTCAAAGCGTATAACTTCAATACGTCGTATTTCCGATAATGTAAGAAAAAATATCAAATGTCTTTTGAAGTCTCGAGAAAGACGGTTCCTTTTTATCGCGTATATTTATCCAGTCTTCGTCACAGGGAGTTGTGGCAATCTTCATGAATGGATAAAGGGAGAGAACTCGTGACAATCTCCTGATACTATATATACATATACTATAGAAGATATAAAGGGAGATAATATATAATGGATAAAGGGAGAGAACTCGTGACAGTCTCCTGATACTGAATATACATATACTATAGAAGGGATAAGGGAGAGGACTCTAGAAGGGCTAAAGGGAGAGAACTCGTGACAATCGCCTGATACTATATATACAAATACTTTGAAAGGATAAAGGGTGATAACTCTAGAATGGATAAAGGGAGAGAACTCTTGGAAATCTCCTGGTACTATATATACATATACAATATAAGGGATAAAGGGAGAGAACTCTAGAATGGATAAAGGGAGAGAACTCTAGAAGGGATAAAGGGAGAGCACTGGCTGCGCGCTTTGTATGCGGCATGTCCCGCTCGTTTTCTTCATTTACTTTTAGTTATAAAATTGTCCACAAGCTCTTTTGGTTTTCATCGCTTATATATAACACCTGCCAGAGAATTTATAACCGTACAATGTCAATGATATTATATATCTATATCTAATAAAGTATTCAGTCTCAAATTCATTACAATGACACTGCAAACTCTTCAAATATCAATTTCTGTCTTGAAACTAAAATACGGTATGAATTTCACTGCATATTAAAAATTTGTTGCACGCAATAAACAAGATGAACATTCGCATGATAGCGTTTGAGGCGCCACTTTATTTCATACCAAGGTCATGTTTGGAGAATTGTTGTGAGCCTGCAATATAGAATCTTTACATTTCGGGTCTTTGGAAACTTTTGGTTCGGTTTTCCTATCCATAACTCTAACGTGGTAGGGATGAAATGACAGATTTTCTGACTGGTGAATTATGCCATGATCAATGTAACTTAGTTGTTGCCTTATGTTATTATGTCGTTACCACGGTAACTTAGTCGTAGACATATGTTACAATGTCGTTACCACGGTAACTAAGTCGTTGCCTTATATCATTATGTTGTTATCTGGGTAATTTAGTCATAAGGTCGTTACCACGGTTACTTAGTCATAAGGTCGTTACCACGGTAATTTAGTCGTAGCCTTATTATTATTTTTTTGACACATTTAACTTCTATTTATTGCTACAGAAGGATTGTTGGAATAGCGTATGTGATATTTTTTACTTAATAAATATTTATTTTTTTACCAAAATATTCCATTTATTGTATAATAAAAACAAATCTGATTTGACTTTTGATACAGGCCTAAACATAAAATATCATATTATATTATGTAAATCACATGTTCTTCTTTAACGTGTACAGTCAAACCTGTGTTAAAGACCACCTGCGAACAAAGACCACTATTGCAAAACCTGTCTGCAAAGACCACCAATTTTATCTCAAAACAGACCATTTTCAATGATATGTAATCTGTTAATAGAGACCACCTGTAAACAAAGACCACATTTTGCTGTTCCCATGGGTGGTCTTTACAGACAGGTTTGACTGTATATGTTTATCTTATTGATACAATATTCGTCATGAAGAAGACGCCCTTTTACATTTCATACAATAGGAGTCAGTTAACGTTTCCATAGTAAATGACACTGACATTGACAAATTTAGCCTTAAAATATATTATAAATTATTGTGTCATTCTCTGAGATTTTTGGCCCAAATGACATATTTGGTTGAAATTGAGTTATTAACATATTTTTTTTGAATACAGGGATATGTGTAGGCCACTACAAAACAAAATGCAAAACAAGATTATTTCAGGGAATTACAGCATTTTAAATATGGTAATCAGGACTACAATAGTTTCTGAGTTTCACAAATTTAATACAGCAAATATGTTTTCAGATACAATAATATTTTACAAACATATGTTTATTATTCTTTTCCTTAAGAAAAGAGGCCGTCTCAATGATTACTGATAATTATTTGGCTTCTGCTCGTTGCTGAATCATACATCTTTCACTGAAATGTCTAAATTAGCTGTTGCAATTAATGTGCAAACATGACGTCATCTTTACTGCGCGTTTTTCTCTCAGAAACGAGGCTCAGTGCATTTGGGCCAACAATCTCAGAGACTGCCACAATTATAATAACGAATACCAAACTCTGATTGATTGATATAAAACTTGAAGTCATTGACTCTATGCAATCTCATTTAAATCAGCCCCCAACTTTAGCTCCATTACTTTCCGCTGTTAGCGTATAGTATAGGAGCGTGCGACTGGAGCTGATTTTAATGAGATTGTGGCTCTATATAGCCTTATAATAACTGTACGTTTATATGTGCGTACAATTACATACAAGTTTAACTTTCCGTACGCTTTATCGCATTAATTTCTCGTCTGTCGCAAACTCTGTGTCAAGGTTTACATACTAACACGAATAAATGAACTACTTTAGTGTATAATTTTTAAGTGCGATGAGGCTGATCATGAAACTAAATAGTAAGTCAGTCAACTGATTATTATAAAACATCTTCTTCTGTCTGGGAAGTTATATTTATTTGCATAGAAAAACTGATTCCAGACGAACATTATATGTATCAATGTAAAACTTACTGTTTTTTGTGTTCACCTTCTGAAAATAGAGCTATTATTATTGTTGTTGTTGTTGAAAATATAAACATTAAAGATGTATCTTGCTCATCTGAACATAAAACGTTTAATTGTCTTCATCCAGCATTGTTGTTGCATTGGTTAAAACATCACTATGTTTGTTTCATCGGGTTTAACGCCGTTTCTCAACGATATTTCAGTTATATACGGCGGCCGGTTCACCTAACCAGTTTTTCCGGTTCATCTAACCAGTACTAACTTACCCTTCCACAAGGAGCCGGCAACTTCTCCACATGAGGAGGAAAATCGACATTTTTGTCAAATTTTCATGGAAGGGTATAAAACATCTCTAATAAGAACCATTGCAATGTATAACCGATTGAAAATATCTTATTTTACAATATTACTAACAGACATACCTTGTAAAATTAACATGATTGTTAAAAAACTGGAAGTTTGATGATGTACAAACATCTTTTTTCACCAAATACGGATCAATACATTATGAGTTCATTCTTTGTTAATGCATGTTTATTGATGTTTTAACAATAGGAAAAATATTTTTCATAATAGTTTCGGTAAAAACATGAACAAAAAATGAGCATAATATATCTTTAATAAATGTTGTACTTCAACAAACGTCAAAATAGCTCGTTTGGTATATTTATCGTTTAATCCACATACACGCTTGACAAGACGAGATTTTCAGTGCACATCGTACAGACGCAATGTTTACTTAGATATAAATGTTCTGTTCTATATAAATATTTGAAATTATGAGGACGTCAATGAACTTAATAATGATATTGTAGCGGATTGACGATTGTGAATTTAATTAGGTATGAAACATGGGAATAAATGATGATTAAACAACTAGAAACACGTTGAAATACATCAGAAGCATTGTGTGTATAATGTATGATATTATAATCGCACATTTTAGCTCGATTATTCTGAGAAAAAAATGGCTAATATGCTCGCCACGGTGTAGTAATTTTAGACTACCCCCGTTTCATAAAGTAAGATCGGATCCTGGGACCAGTATGAAATTGGGATATAATAACCTGAAAACTACAGGTCAAAGCTTTTGGCATGGCTCTCACTGTCATCACACCTTGTGGATATTGTCATGGCGTTCTGGATCGCCGATTTTGAAAGAGCTCGAACGCTTCGTTTTTTTTGGCATTTTATTTCTTTTCTGTCGTATTTATCAGCAACCACTGTTTGGAAGTCAACACATTTTCATGGGAATCTTCCCTATTTTTGAGGAGATGCGCATTCGGTCATGACTTTTACAATCGAAGACTTTTCACAGATCTGCGAATACATTTCGAAAAGTCGAGCTCACCGTCCCATCGCCACCTCTTGTTTCTTGTACTATTTATGATCATAACATTTCATTTGTTTAAGTGGATACATTGTAGTCAACTTACATTTTAAATTGCTTAATCATGCTTCATTTAAAATATGACAAATTATGGTGTTACTTGTATAAAAAGTTTTTCAATACGTAACGCAAAAGGATATATTTAGGGCGGCGGTGTATGAGCGCTTTGAATTGTGACTAACATAAAGTTAAAAAAATAAAAACAACAAAGAATGACAATGTTAGGTCATTAAATTAGACTTTAATTGATATTGAGAATTATTAACGTCCGTTCATTGCCTGTTTTCATGACATGTTACGGTGACATAGTTTTGTCAGTTTGTGTAACGTATACAGTTAAAAAATCATGTACGTTTATTATTTTGAAACAAATTGATAACCATATAAAATGGAAATTGGAACTGTGATGTATTTAGATGAAGTTAACGGGAGTGGTTTGGAGTTTGTACTGTCGCTGAGACGAACTGGGTATGAAGGTAATAACAGTTGGTCTTTTTGATTAGTTACTTGCCGTTGTTCTGATATATAACGGTAGCCGCGGCCGTGGTCCAGTGGGTAGTGCGCTGGACTTGTATCGTGGAGATCCGGGTTGGATTCCCGGTCGCGGCAGGTCATACCCTTCCATGAAAAATTGACAAAAAATGTCGATTTTCCTCCTCATGTGGAGAAGTTGCCGGCTTCCTTGTGGAAGGGTAAGTTAGTACTGGTTAGATTTCAGTCCAGGAAAAACTGGTTAGGTGAACCGGCCGCCGTATATAACTGAAATATCGTTGTTTAACGGCGTTAAACCCGATGAAACAAACAAACAATCCGATATATAACATTTATCCTGTCATTATGAAAATACGTGTGTCTTCTTATTTTATAAATTATAGTAACATGTACACAACTCTGTAACATCATGAAGTTGTGTCTATCTATGTTGACAATTTCTTCTGTTGCTCTTCTTATCTCACTGATATTATATAGTGTATGCATTGTTGTATTAATTACTACTGTAAGCTTTTCCTTCTCATTCTTTCATTTATACATGAACTGATGAGCTTAGTAAAATAAACTTGTAAACTTGTAAACTTGATACTCGACACTTTCGGTATTTAATTGTGTTGTATTTATTATTTTAGTTTGTCTCATCAATATACTTACATTTTATAAAAAATAAAACATTTTATATGTCACGCATTATACATTTTATCATTTTAAGTGCGTTTATCTATTTTTCACATTTATCATTTAGTGCATACTATTTAAAGCAATGAGGCTTACCCTGAAACTAAATAGTATTTCAGTAAACTGATTCATATAAAATATTTTTCGTCTTGGATGACATGTTCATTGCATACAAAAACTAATTCCAGGCTGAAAAAAATCGCCGTGTATTTAATGTTCGTACATAAATTATGCGTTTAGTATCTCAAATACATTGCCAGACATTTTCATATACTGATCATTGGTTACTATACTGACCCGCCAGTACCATATGGCGAGGTTTCTAATATTCTACATGATAAATGTTCTCTTTGAATTCAGTAAACGTTAAGATTTACGAAATCTAAAATCACTAACATTCTTCTGGAGGCGTCGGTCATGTGGGAATCCCATTGCGACGATAAATAAATGCATATACACGTACACTTTATATATTGTGAGGTTTCCTTAAATGCGTTCACACCACGGGGTCACATTGATTGACTTATAAGACCTTGCAAAAATACCAATATTAATTGTACTTCAACAAACGTCAAATTAGCGCGTCTGATACCATACTAGCTTCACTAGTCACCATCAACTCGTGGACACTATATTTCTTACAAGACAATTAGTGTAAATGTTTTATTGCAGTAAAGAGTGGTGTGTTTTAATAGCTTTCAAGCCTGTATGAATGTTTAGGTATTCTTAATAGGATTTATGTCGTACACTCTTGTGCTAGCCGCCGTGATCCTTTCTTTAACGCGCGGACCTGATAAAGAGCATAGCCAAGTGCGCGATTTACAAGTTAACAAAACCTTTTCGTCAAATGTTTTGGCACTGATATTGACACGATGTAATAGTCTACGTGGTGTTATCAATGAATATGTGAAAGAATGTTTGAGCTGAGCTTCGCGTTCAATCCCGTACCAGTAGGACAAGTTAGTAGCCAAAGTTTTTTTGCTTAGGTTAATGCCCTGTCTAAGTATAACTAGTATGTTTGGCATAACTATTAACGTAGCTTTTCATCGCAGTGAGTTAGCATATGTAAAGAACTGTTGCAAGGTATGTGATGGATATGAGACGCAGTATCCGAACTGTCGTTACTGTGCATCACTGCTGACGCAATGTATATAACAATGCATAAATAACTCGATTATGAATAGACACATACAAAGTGCACAGCCATTCAAAAAGCACATTGAAACATGAACGCATGCACCTAATTCAAAGCAAAATACACTCATAATAAGTTTACATATTAAACATGTAACATAACTGCTATAATCGCTAATAAAAGGATTTTACTAAATAATATGGAGGGGATTTCTGTAACTCGTCCAGGTCAGATCGAATATGTTTCCTGTTATTCTGATTAATGTACGATATAACCACGTAAGCATTTAAAATACTAAGCTGATTTCCGAATTAATTAAATTTCAATTTACACCGGATACATATTGCAATCAAAACCACTTTCAAAGCCATACTGTGTAGATTGTATCAGCATGTACAAGTTGGTGCGAGTTATCTACAGGATACAAGCATGTTTATCACAGTGAATTTATCAAAGCATTCAAGTATTACTATTTATATGTAATTATTTTTTACAAGAATCCGGGTTGACTAAGATGTTTGTCATATCACTGAATAGCTTTCATGACTAGCTTTCGTGACTATCTCTTGACAATATATTTCATCTCGAGGCTATTCTATTAAATACCTATATTTCTACAAATTCCTCCCTAAAAGCGCCTTTGGTGTTAAATAACAGTTTGTATAATCGCTACATCCGGATATATCACTTTAATCAGATGCCGTGTTTGGACGCCAATAAAGCGTACACAACACTATCTAGTGTATTCGAAATTAAAACAGAACAGAACATGAACGGAACAAAAAAAATGAGCATAATATATCTTTAATCCATAAATGTGTATATTGATAAACTTGTCAAAACACGTGGCAAGGCTATCACCTTAAGTTGCTAATTCAGATCATAGTTTGAGATCAGTTATATCAACGCCCATAAAGACAAGGATGTTTTATTAATCATTGCTGCAGAACGAGGATTGAGAAACTCATTCATGTACTTGACTTACACATAAATTAATACCCATAAGGTTATCCTTAAAAATTGTTTGTTTGCCGTAACGCATATCTTTAGATATGTTTGACAAATTGATATAATAAACTATGATTTGATAGTGTTGGGTTTGTCTTGTAATGCTGATGAATTAGAAAATATTCATTTACAGTTTTGCAAACAATTGCTTTCTGTTAAACACAAATTCAGAATAAAATTTCCTTTCTATGGTGGCATAGTCCTGCCACCAGTTAACTTCTTGATTAACTTTTACATTAAAGAAACTAGATAACTGCTTAATTGGAAATGTGTATTGTTAGGGAGAAGACCTTTATAAGTCATTGCCTTTTGGTCATATCCATTTTACACTAACTCTTGAACAAACTCATTTTATGCAAAACGTTGTATATTGTATTGTATTATTGTGTTGTTCATAGTATGTAAATAAAATATGTTTAAACTAATAGCAAATCGGCATACAAGTACGCCTTCAGCTAAACCTATGATACGTGCTTGTTTTACCGTTTACATTTATGTTCACACTTCCAACTTTCGGAGATAAATCGTAAAATTCTCAACCTATTCCAAAGTCGTTCTACATGTTTTCCCTTGACATTAAATATTGCGGCCAGTATTTTTTTCAGATATGATCTTTGAAAGCAGTTTTTGTCGAAATTCACAGGGGGTCGCTTAACAGCCACCCAATTAGATATATAAGAGCATTGACATTGACCTTCTGATAAAAACGGAGGGATCATCTCAAAAGAAAAAATGAAAATAAAACACAGAGGCGCTTGCTTATATTTTTGTCACAAACAAAATAACATGATTACCAATATTTTCCATGACCGGAGTAGTATGCTATGAATCTTTACTTGTCCTGTATATCTCATAAGATGTTTACGTCAATGGCTTCGGCGGCGGCAGGAATCTTCTCCCGGTTGTATGTCATGTTTGCTCTGGAATAACGATGAAAATACAGTCGAACTTGTCATTCCGACCAGCTTTTACAACCGTTCTTAATTCCTGACGCGTGCATTTTAAGCGTTCAGTTAATTTACATAAGCGACACCCTGTCAAACGAAACTACCGACCTTTTTTGTTATTTTTTACACACAACCTCGTTGCTAAGCGACCACGAAAGGTGAACAGTTTTTTTATTAAGTTCTATAGATTTTATTACAAACATGTACATGTGATTAAAATAGTCTACCTGAATTAACCAATTATATGTCTTTAGTAAAATATCTTAATAGCTGTAATAAAGTATCATTTAAAATATTTAATAAAATGCATTGTACTTAACGTTTATTTTTTTGTCAACTCTACAGTATCCTTACTTAAGAGACCATCTGCCTTAAGAGACCACATGTCTTAAGTGACCACCTGTCTTAAGTGACCACCTGTCTTAAGTGACCACCTGTCTTAAGTGATCACATGTATGAAGTGACCACCTGTCTTAAGTGACCACATGTCTTAAGTGACAACCTGTTTTAAGTGACAACCTGTTTTAAGTGACCACCTGTCATAAGTGACCACCTGTTTTAAATGACCACCTGTCATAAGTGACCACCTGTTTTAAATGACCACCTGTCTTAAGTGACCACCTGTCTTAAGTGACCACCTGTCTTAAGAGCACATTTTTTCTTTTCCCATGCGTGGTCGCTTAAGACAGGTTCGACTGTATGTTGTGTTGTTGAGTCGACATAAAAACAAAAAAATCGAAACATTTGACATATACACGAATGTAATTGTAAATGAAATTTGAGACGGCCCCCACACTTTAATTCCAAGTTCGATGTTCTTCGTTGTACTAAATCGCAAATTTCGATTAGCACTCTGTCCTTATACCTCCCTTGTATCACGTAGCTTTTCCAAATATGAATAACGGTAAGTGCAGTGAGTTTCCATTACTTTTCGATGCCTATTACCCGAGTACGCTCTTCCTTTAAAGATTTTTTGGCGCAGCCGTACTAACATGGTTTTGCTATTTGCATATCAGTGTGGTGTAAACCAATCAAATCTTACGTTAACCACTAAGCCAACTTCTGTTCACATGGGTCATTTTTATTCGTCTAAACCATCTGATTGTTTGCAGACCAATCTGAATCATAACTAGTTTAAGTTTTTCAACCAAACTACAACAAACTAAAACCTCAAACTAAAACTAGGTCTTGCAAAACAAATTCGCACTGAGATGTTACGATTGCTGGTCACTCCAGATCCAAAATGGATTTCGGTAAATTCTTGTTTATGTTATGACGTCTTTTAATATATTTATCGATGAGAGGAATTGTTTTCCTTTATTTACGTTTTACAGTTACGCTTGATATAAGTGAATTGTTAGATACCAGTATATTTAATAAAATAGAAAATGATAAAATATTGATAGATTATGGATAACTTTAGAAATAATGAATTGTGAATCGAACTACTTTTTCGGCTCTTTAATTCAATAGCCTAATTACTTTCGTAAAGCTGCTGTCTATATTAATGAGGTCAAGTTTGGATGTGTGTTTACCTTATTTTGTCGGGTATGTGACAAAAAGAATATTAAATTCGTGTTGTTTAGTATTAATTCATTGAACTCGTTGAATAACAAGAATATGAAGCTCGCCGATTAGCATGCAAACAATTCTCCCTATTAAACCTTGATGAATGGATATATCAAACGGGAACTTAAACCTCGGACCAATATATACATGTATATATATATTAGTCCCAGCTTAAACGTTGAAACTGTATTAGCCATACCGAATAATCTATGTGACTGCTTGTCATAATTTTTGTTTCTTCAAATTGCCAACTTTCTGGTCAGTAGTGATTGCTAAATGCAGTAACAGACATATTGTGAATGTTCTTATAATGTTATTATGATCACGAACATGTAAACCAGGGTAAGGGTTATCACTGATGCACAAGATATACCGACTTGTATAGTCTGCACAAAATAACTAATGGAAAAAAATGCTAGTAACATGATATAGAAATACAGTAGATAATATGATAATGTCACAAGATCTACACAGGGCAAGCAAAGCCACAATTCAGCTATCTGCAGCCCCAGGCATTCAGCGCTAACAGCGCTTTGATTGAACATGACCCCACTTTGAGTGGTACGGTCACCCGGCATAAAATCAGTCCACCATTTTGTTTAACTAGTATACGATTATTCGGATAAATCAAACCAGACAAACCGCACCTAGAGGTAGTTCGGTCAGTTTGATTAACCAGTTTAAGTTTTGTTATAAACAAATACAGAAACTTGTTTTAGTTTGAACCCAGTTGGTTAAAACAAATGAAATGTTTGACAAACCAGTTTTGGATTCAAACCGGTTTGGTACAAACAAATTTGCATTCAGTAACATCTCAGTTTTTTTAAATTTTGCACAACAAATCTAAACATTCAAATTGCGCCGACCATCTTTTTTCAAGATATTTATTGTTACAAATGCGTTAGCGACCATTACCCCTAGACATCGGCGGTTCCCTTATAGTTTGTATAAAACACACAAGATAATATCGCAGTTGTTTTATTTCAACGGGAAACTAGTTCCAACTTAGTGCACAGGATATTGTCACGAGTTCTCTCCCCTTCTATATCCTTGCTATAGTATATAAAGAGTTCTCTCCCCTTCTATATCCTTGCTATAGTATATAAAGAGTTCTCTCCCCTTCTATATCATTGCTATAGTATATAAAGAGTTCTCTCCCCTTCTATATCCTTGCTATAGTATATAAAGAGTTCTCTCCCCTTCTATATCCTTGCTATAGTATATAAAGAGTTCACTCCCCTTCTATATCCTTGCTATAGTATATAAAGAGTTCTCTCCCCTTCTATATCCTTGCTATAGTATATAAATAGTTCAAAACGTTTTTAACATTACCAAGTATATTTTATTATATGCATGTCAGATGTTAATTCATATTGTCCTCACCCAGTGTAAATATTTATATCAGCTTTTCTTACTGCTTACTACGGTTTCTATTCCTGCTTAAACAAACCTTTTAAATATTTTTTTCTATTTTGTGATACAAATCTTATACACTTTTTTTTTTTTTTTTTGAAGGGGATATATTTTTATTTTCCTCGCAAATAAGTATGTGTGGGTCGAGGACATCCCACTCCATACTTCACAAAATAGCTGTAAGTATGCATAAGAAAACTTATACATTTTACAAAGAAATAACGTAAGCATTTATACCACGTGTCAATTAATCACAACTAGGAGCGTCCGAATTTTGTATCTGTCATATTTCCTTCCAGTTGCCATGATTGTGTAAATGTTCTGGGAGAGGGTCTCACTAATGTTGCGCCTTTGTATCACAAATAAATGCTATAAATATAGTATACGTCCATATAGAAGGGGAATGAACTCGTGACAATCCCCTGTGACTTAGTGCCATGTTGAACAGTTTACTGATCAAACGAAGCACGTGTAGAACACGGTTTTGTAAGTTAACATCAAATGGGTTTGTCCATATGTTTGGGTGGGGACCACGTTTCATCGTGTGTGCTTATATATATTATGCGTTATAAATGCTACACAAGTTTTGGACAATGCCAGTAACTTACAGTTAACAGGAGCGTTTTTTTGACGTAGGAACAAAATAGAACTCTACCTTACGCCTCGTAGGGGGAGAGTAGCGATGCCGTTTCTTATACATATGAAAAGTAGTCACTGTCTTTAGATAGGTAGCGTCATCTGACAGTGCTAGTTTTGCTTAAATAAAATGGCGTCCAAGCGAAACAATGTCGTCTTGTCTGGTAGACTACTTTTTAGCTAACGTTTTTAGACAGCTACATTCTTTTACATCAGCTAACTTGTCTCGCTTCCCCTACCTCCAAAAACGCACCTCCGATACTCGTACAGTACTGGTCAGTGAACTGATTGTTAGTCCTTGATGGCTAGTCTTTCTTGATTATCCTATTAAAATATATGACATAACTCAATGTATGAATAATGCGTAATCAGACGAGAATTACGAGGATTACGCTACAACACTAAAGTATTATTGATTTCATATAGTCCGGAATGCGAATTTCAATCGTGAACATTATTTATATATTTATTTTGTAAATATGGATTCCTTTATTTGTTCTATTCACTTTATCCTGTATAAAATTACTCGACCATAATTCTACCCGATATGAAAGTAATCCCCTGAACTATCAGTTTATTTATTTGTACCCCATAACATTGTTGTTCGAGATAAGGCGGTAACAAGGGCGTTATCGCTACTGGTCATTATTTAAACATTATGAATTATTTATAGAAGACCAATCAGAAGCCTGCAACATTGACACCGAGTGCTATATCTCCACGAGATTCGAAATAATTACCGAAAACTCTTTGTGAATTTATAAGATTAACTATAAACGACCACTTCTTTGTGTGAAGTCGAATTTTATAACTTTACAGACAATTTTAAACAAACATTTTTACGTGGAATTTTACATTATACTTATACGGACAATTTTAAACGAGCACTTTTTGTGTGAAATTGAACATTTCGACATTACGGAGGATTTAAAAGGAGCATATTTTGTGTGAAAAGTGATTTTACTTTTAAACCAATTTTTCAACGAGCACTTTTTGAGTGTGATTTTGTCAAAACAAACAATATCTTCAAAACACGTTTGACCATTACAACAAGAGGTATTTATCAATTGCTGTTGGACAATATGTAAACAATAAGGATACGATGTAAGTCGTACAGTTTATATAATTCTTAAATTATATAAGGTGGTTAGACTTAAGCGTTTTCTTCTACATAAATCATTTGAGATGAGAAATAAAATATTTTATAAGAATTAATATACTGTCGAGCAGCTTAGTTCCTTGGATACACTTTTTCAGTACAATGTTAATACTATGCATGTAATTCAACTACAGTCGGACCTCGTTTGTTCGACAACCTTCAACCGAATGCTTGGTATAATCCGAAATAAATATCAGGTCCCGATGTATCTTCTTTTGCATGTAATTCTATTACATTCCAACCTCGTTTATTCGACAACCTTTTGTCCGAATACTTGGTATAATCCGAAATTAATATCAGGTTCCGATGTATCTTCTTAGGACTCGATGAACTCGAACGAACGAGGTCCGGCTGTATTCATAAAGCGATCTTCAGCTGCGTTACAACTTCTGTAAACATGATGTATTTCAAACATCAAATCAAAGAGAGAAGGGGTCTAGGCGTACAGCGCCTGACTTCTTATCTGAACGTCGTGAGTTCGAGACCCGCTCAGAGGGGTTAGATTACGAACTTTACAATCCCTGGATTTGACGCGAACACTGATTAGTACGCCAAGAGCACTCATCTAGACTGATTGGTATAAGTTGTAAGAACATGATTTCCAGTTTGTGTAAAATGAATAAGTAACTTTTTTTATATAGAGGTATTTGTATCTACTTATTTTATTTCTCTATACTTTCAGTACCTACTATTTCACTGTCGGGTGTGGAAGTCACTGACCTGAAGACTGTTTTCTCTAAAAATAAATTAGAAGCCATGGCTCCCCAAACGACAACACTTGGTGAGTCATATATTTTCTTTTTGACATTTTCAGAAGCTTAGAGTGTCATACCATCTGGTCAGATCAGCAGATGACCGAATGGGCGTGGAACGCAATCCCGCAATCAACTATTTTTGAGGAAAGTTTCAAATATTTACAGTATTTTATTAGCGGTTATGTATATTTGTACAACACGTTTAGTCAAATAAACCCGTCCCTATGTTTGTAGTAGCTGGTATTATAATTCAAACCTGTAATAAAATTTGCTCCATGGTTGTTTGATTACACTAATAAACATTTTGGGATGGCTAACAAGTTCGTCCAATCGCAGGCGTGTAAATATTTGGTATGGCTTCACATCGTTCCAGGGAGACGTGTGACAATAAGGGGCTAAACAGACATAGATATGTTTGAATTAAAACATTAACATATACAGTAAATCCTCACCTCGATATTAAGACAACATCAATATTAAGACTACTTCAATATTAAGACCACCTCAACATTAAGACCATCTCAATATTAAGACCACCTCGAAATTAAGAACACAATTGTCCAGTTCATTTCCAAGTTGTTTTGCTCTTTATTCAACCTAAATATTAAGACCACTTCAATAAAACCATTTTTCAAGGTTCCCAAAGATGGTCTTATTATTGTATTATTTTACTGTATACTGGTATGTATACTCATATAAAGGGAATCTACAGATTTTTGGTCGTCAGAAGTTTAAAATTTGAAAAATTGTATCCAGAGAAAGAAAAATGGAGCTTTTATGATGATGATAGTTTTATTTCAAAATCCAATAACCCTCGCGGCCCATGAGGACAACATATTTACAATTACATGTATATGCAGGATAATTCAAACATATAAAGTTGCGGAGAAAATAGATTTACATTAAATTAAACATGTGTGTTGACAAAAATGACAATTTTTATAGAAGCATCAACTGCTTTACAAAAATTATAATAATACATAAATAAATAAAAACCAAAAAAAACCAAGCTTGTTTCCTGTCGAAAACGAAATACAGGAAATTGTTGGTAGAAGTATGAATTTTAGAAGTACCACATGCCATTACCGTTCTATCGAAACAAAATGAATAAGATAAAAAAAACTCGTGTTTAGATGAAATAATTTCAAAATTAATACGGAAACTAACAGAAAAAAATCGGTATGATGTAAAAGGTCTATATAATTTATTTAAAAGTTTATTTTCCATAAGTTATGACGGATTTTGTATACAATTGTCACAGTAATATATAAATCATTGTACAATGGCCAGACTGTTATGTACTTGAGTTTTTTCAATCGACGTCGATTAGCAAGAAAAGATGTACTAACTGACAATTAACACTTGAATTTCGAAAGGCTAGAACTCCATGTTTACGAAAAGTGCATTGAGTCGAAAAAGTTTCCACATCTGGGGTGTTTATCAGTCTTTTTTTGGAATGTGTGATATTTGCTAAACTAAGAAACTAGGTAAAGAGGCCAACGGGAGATAATTAAAATTATCGTGAAAATAAAAGTTAAGCTTTCCTGTACTTGCTTTTAAATCGGTCAGAGACCTTTCTCATGAACATATTGTTTTATTCCACTTTTTTTGAATGCATGGTATCATTTGACGTACACGACTTTTGGCCAAAAACTCTGGAAGAAAGCTACAGGCTCTGAAACTGCTTGATGTGTCACACCGTTGCCATGGACCTTTCAAAATGTTTAAATATCTGTTTAAATGACATAATTTATTTAATCATTAAAGTCTCATTAATATACTTTGTACAAATTACTAACTACAACGATAATAACGTAAAACATGTATATCACTACTCAAATTGATTTATAAGATACTATACAATAAAATGCACTATTTATTTAGATATTTTGATAATGAAATAACTCCTAAATACATAATTTTATGTCATACAGCATATATCTACATATATATATTGCACGTACACACTATCTACACATATAACACCAAGAAGAAGTCGTTAATATTTATTGTAAAAACGAATTAAATCATGTTTATAAAAAACTGAAATCCAAAACGTGTATTAATGCACAATTAAACAAGAACCCAACAACCATTCTGGTCAGACCGTAGATGAGCTGATTCACAGCTGCTTCCTGTATAAATAAACCACAGTAACTATAAGATAAGTTGGACATTATTTACAGAACAACTTTTTCTACTATTCAACATATCATGACAGGTATAGCCACACATTCTGAACAAATTTAAGTCAGACGGTCCTACAACTTAACATAATTATACACTCCATGCAATAACGTTTACTTGTCAGTGATCTGGAAACCGTTAAATTTACTTCATTACACAAAGTATACTTGAAACTAAGATACAATAAAACAAGACAAATTAATTCGAGTCAAGGAATTCTCATTTTCAACAATAATATTCGTCAAAATGTCTTCATTTCTTTGGTACCAAACTCAATTTAACACGTTCTTGAAGTACGCTCATCTACGTATGTTTGTTTCTACTTCTATACACATGTAAATGTATATGTACACTCATATGAAGGAAATCTACAGAATTGTGGTCGTCAGAAGTTCAAAATTTGCAAAATTGTATCGAGAGAAAGGACAATTGAGCTTTATGAGTAAGGTTACTGTACAAAAAACACGTCATGTTTAGATGAAATAATTTTAGAAGTACCACATGCCATTACCGTTCTATCGAAACAAAATGAATAAGATAAAAAAACTTCATGTTTAGATGAAATAATTCAAAATTGAGTATGGGAACTAAGAGAAAAAAAATCGGTATGATGTAAAAGGTCTATATAATTTATTTAAAAGTTTATTTTCCCTAAGTTCTGAAGGATTTTAAACTTGTATACAATTGTCCAATCAATATATAAATCAGTGTACAATGACCAGAATGTTACGTACTTGAGTTTTTTCAATCGACGTCGATTAGCAAGAAAAGATGTACTAACTGATAATTAACACTTGATTTTCGAAAGGCTAGAACTCGATGTTTACGAAGTGCATTGAGTCGAAATATTTTCCACCTATGTTGTACGTGGAAGTCGGGGTGTTTATCAGTCTTTTTTTGTATGTTTGATCTTTGCAAAACTAAGTAACTAGGTAATGGGGTCAATGGGAGATAATTAAAATTATCATGAAAATAAAGTTTTAGCCTTCCTGTACTTGCTTCCAAATCGGTCAGAGACATTTCTCATGAACATATTGTTTTATTCCACTTTTTTTTAATGCAGGGTATCATTTAACGTACACGACTTTTGGCCAAAAACTCTGGAAAAAAGCTACAGGCTCTGAAATTTGCTTGATATGTCACACCGTTGCCATGGACCTTTCGAAATGTTTTAATATCTGTTTAAATGACATAATTTACTTATTCATTAGAGTCTCATTAATATACTTAGTACAAATTACTAACTACAACGACAATAACGTAAAACATGTATATCACTACTCAAATTGACTATACAATAAAATACACACATTATTTAGATATCTTAATAATGAAATAACTCCTAAATACATAATGTTATGTCATACAATATATATATACATATATATACACATATATATATTGCACGTACACACTATATACACATATAAAACAAAGAAGCAGTCGTCAATCTTTATTATAAAAACGAATTAAATAATGTTCATCAACTAATTTTCACAACGTGTACTTATGCACAATTAAACAAGAAATATATTATCATCCCGGTCAGACCGTAGATAAATTGGACATTATTTACAGAAGTTAATATTTCTACTATTTGAAATATCAGCACAGGTTTTGGCGCTCATTCTTTTCACTGTTTGATTGGTAAATACCAAATTAACTCAGACGATCCTGCAACTTTACATATACACTCCACGCAATGTCTTGCAGTGCTCAGGAAACCGTTATATTTTCTTCATTACGCAACGTATACTTGAAACTAAGATACAAACGAACAAGACAAATGAATTCGACTCAAGAAACTTCTTTTTTTCAACAAATATATTCGTCAAAATGTCCTCATTTCATTGGTACTGAACCAAATTTTACACGTTTTTGAAGTACGCCTAACTACGTATGTTTGTTTCTACGTCCAACCTAATACTAAATTTACCGTGAAACCTCACTTAAAGACCATATCAATAATAAGACCACCTCGAAATTAAGAACACGATTTTCATGTCCATTTTCACTGTTTTGCTCTTTATTCAATCTCGATATCAAGATCACCTCAATGAGAAGACCAGTTTTCAAGGGTCCCAAAGATGGTCTTATTATTGAGGTTGTACTGTATATGCATACTCATATAATGGGGATCTACAGTGTTTTGGTCGTCAGAAGATCGAAATTTGCAAAATTGTATCGAGAAAAAGGAAAATTGAGCTGTTCAGATGCAATAGTTTCACATTTAGTATGGAAAATAATAGAAAAAATAATAATTATGATGTACAATTTGCGTATAATTTCTTTGAAAGTTTATTTATCATAAGTTCTCAAGGAAAATAAACTTGTATAAAATTGTCCAATCAATATATTAATCAGTATACAATGACCAGAATGTTACGTACTTGAGTTTTGAATAGTCATCGGTTAGCAAGGAATGTTGCACTAACGGACAATTAACACTCTGCGTTGATTTTTTAAAGACAAGATAACGTGCATTAAGTATTAATTTTTCGCATCTGTTGTACGTGGAAGTCGAGGTGTTTATCAATCTTTTGTGTATGCCTGATCTTTGCGAAACTAAGTAACTAGTTACAGAGGACAGCGGGAGATAATTATAATTATCATGAAAGTAACAGTTTAGCCTTCCTGAAATTGTTTCAAAATCGACATTTCTGTAGGAAAAATATTTTTTTATGCCCCCTTCGAAGAAGAGAGTGCATATTGGTTTGCACATATCAGTCGGTTTGTCGGTCGGTGGGTCCGTAACCTTTTCGTTTCCGATCAATAACTCAAGAACCCCTTGACCTATTATCCTCAAACTTGGTCCACACATTCATCTTGGGTAGCAGAGGAACCCTATTGATTTTTGGGGTCACAGGGGGCATAATGTTTTACAAACATCTCATGTTATTGTGACATTTATTTTTTTTGGAATGCAGGTTAGCTTTTGATGTACACGACTTTTGATGAGATACCATGGGAGAAACCTACAGACTCTAAAATTTGTTTGATATGATAATCATAGTAATATCTTTATATCATGAAGATATCACAATACTCTAAAGATGTAACTTTTTTACAATGTCGTCTTCAAACATCAACAATGTTCGAAATCAACATTACAAAATATCTGCACATCTACACATGTTCATACATACAACATTATAATGATAAATGAGATAATCAAAAGTTTACAAAAGTTACGATGATCTGAAAATAAAATACCCACAGACACATGTATGCAAAAATGAAATAGTATTGATTCAGCATTACATAGTTTCTACACTTTTGGTTGAATGTATCTGTACTAGATATACTCGTACAATGTATATTTACAGGAATAGAGTTCCATACCTCACGAGGATAAAAAGAGATTGTTCGTTTACCACAATTTGATTTAAAGGAAAAGAGTGCTATTTCATTGTGGGTGTATGTAATACATATGTAATATGTCACACCATGGTAACCCTGTACATGTAATATGATCTAGCACCTGTTTAAAGGACATGGCAGACGGTCCTGTAACATAACATATACCGTAGAACATCACTTAAAGATCACCTCAATGATAAGACCATCTCGAAATAAAGAACACATTTTAAAGTCCATTTTCTCTGTTTTGGTCTTTCTCAATATTAAGACCACCCCAGTAAGAAGACCAGTTTTTAAGGGTCTCAAAAGTGGTATTATTATTGCGGTTTTACTGCATATATATACTCATATAAAAATAATCTGATTGAAAACAAGATACAAACAAGCAAGTGAAAATAATTCGACTCATAAAACTTATTTTTCAACAAATATATTCGTCAAAATATCCTCAATATTTTGGTAGTGACCTCAATTTTTCACATTCCTGAAATACGCTTAAGTACATATGTTTGTTTCTACGTCAAACTTCAATATACATGTATATGTATACTCATATGAAGGAAATCTACGGATTTTTGGTCGTCAGAAGTTTAAAATTTGCAAAATTGATTCGAGAGAAAGGGAAATGGGGCTTTTATGAAAGAGAGAAAATAAGTTGCTACAGGGAACGCCACATACAAAACACATATTACATGAAAACAAGTCATTTGTAGATGAAATAGTTTCAGATTAATTATGTGAACTAAGAGTATAATCATTAGAATGTATAATTTTTATATAATTTTATAGAAGTTTATTTTCCATCAGTTCAGACGGATAGTAAACTGGTATACAATCGTCCAATTAATATATAAGGAATAATGCACTAACTGACAATTAACACTCTTCGTTGATTTTTGAAAGGCTATATTGCGATGTTAACGAAACGGGAATAGTTTTGGAAAACTTCCACCTTTGTTGCACGTATGTATGTCTGATCCTTGCGTCATTAAGTAACTAGGTAAAGACGTCAACGGGAGATAATTATAATTACCATGAAAGTAAACGTTTAGCCTTCCCGAAATTGCTTCCAAATCGGTCAAGGATATTTCTGAAGCCGAAGATATTATTTATTAGACTATTGTTTTGAATGCAGGTTAGCCTTTTACATACACGACAGGTAGTCAGACTAACTAGGAGAACGTTACAGGCTCTGATTTTTTTTTGATATGTCACATCATGGTCTGGGACCTTGCAAAAAGTTTCATTACTTGTTCAAAGGAAGATTTTTCACATGAAACTTATTATTTCTTAACAAAAGTATTCGTCAAAATGTCCTTATTCTTTTGGTAGTGATCTCAATTTGACACGTTCTTGAAGTACGCCTATCTACGTACGTTTGTTTCTACGTCAAACTAATACTCAATATACATGTATACTCATATGAAGGGAATCTACAAATTGTTGGTCGTCAGAAGTTTAAAATTAAAAAAAAATGAATCAAGATAAAGGAAATGGGGCTTTCATGAATAAGATTACTTGAAAAAAAACACGTCATTTTTAGATGAAATAGTTTCAGATTAATCATGTCAACTAAGAGAACACATTTTTATATATTTTATATATTTTTTAAGTTTATGTTTCATACGTTCTGTAGGATAGTAAACTTGTATAAAAGTGTCTCATCAATATATTAATCAGTATACAATGACCAGAATGTTACGTACTTGAGTTTGAATAGTCATTGGTTAGAAGGGGATGATGCACTAACGGACAATTAACACTCTTCGTTGATTTTTGAAAGGCTTCAACGCGATGTTCAAACGTACATAGAGTCGAAAATCTTTCCACCTCTGTTGCACGTGGAAGTCCGGGTGTTTATCAGTCTTTTTTAGCCTTCCCGAAATTGCCCATTAATATATAAATCAGTGTACTCTAACCAGAATGATACGTACTTGAGATTTGAATCGACGTCGGTAAGCAAGGAATGATGTTCTAGCTGACAATTAACACTTGATTTTTAAAAGGCTAGAACTCGCTGTTAACGAAACGTTCATTGAGTCGAACAAATTTCCACCTCTGTTTCACGTGGAAGTCCGGGTGTTTATCAGTCTTTTTTTGTATGTTTGATCTTTGCGACACTTAGTAACTAGGTAAAGAGGTCAACGGGAGATAATTATAATTATCATGAAAGTAAAAGTTTAGCCTTCCCGAAATTGCTTCCATATCGGTCAGAGACATTTCTCAAGGAAATATTTTGTATGCGACATTTTTTGCAAAAGTTTCAATACCTGTTTAAAGACAGTATGCTACATCATAAGTTTGAGAAAATGGTATGTTAATACCTTCACAACACATACTCTAAAACACTGCATTATCTTAAACTATTTCCTGGAATTGTATAACACAAGTCCGATACTGGTATTTCCTATGCTGGTGCTAACTCGGCGCGTAGGTCAGGATAGAAAATTCCAGTTTCGGACACATGAATTTGTGGTTTTGGTAAACATATATGACAAAATACAATGCAGTGTTGTAGAGTATATCTGTATGAAGTAAATTACCACCGATTTTCTCATATTTATGACTAAGGTTATTTAGTCAAAAAAAGGACTATGTACCCTTAAATGACCTATCAGACGGTCCTGCAACTTAACATATATATTCCGTTTATTTATGCTTTGCACTGATCCAGAAACCGTTTTATTTACTTCATTACGCAAAGTTTGCTTGAAAACAAGATACAAACAAGCGAGTGAGATGAATGCGAATTCATGAAACTTCTTACTTTTTAAAAAAAATATCATTCCGAATAATATTTTTCTATGTCCTCATTTTTTGGCCTAACTACATATGTTTGTTTCTACGTCCAACTTAATACTAAATATACTGTGAAACCTCACTTAAAGACCACCTCAATAATAAGACCACCTCAATAATAAGACCACCTCGAAATTAAGAACACAATTTTCAAGTCCATTTCACTGTTTTGCTCCTCAATATTAAGACCACCTCAATAATAAGACCACCTCCATAAGACCACCTTAATATTAAGACCACCTCAATATTAAGACCACCTCAATAATAAGACCATCTCAATAATAAGACCACCTCAATAATAAGACCACCTCGAAATTAAGAACACAATTTTCAAGTCCAAGTTATTGTTTTGCTCCTCAATATTATTATAAGACCACCTCAATAAGAAGACCCGTTTTCAAGGGTCCCAAGGGTGGTGTTGTTTTTGAGGCTTTACTGTACAATATTTGTATCAAATTTGAATAATTTTACAGAAGCCACACAACAGGACCAACAAAAAAGGCGTAAATCGTTGATGGAGGCGGTGGAAACGATTAATACAAAACCTGATAATTACGAAAACGTTTTGAAATCCTGTAGAGAAATTGGCAATATTGAAGATTTAGGTAAGTATGTTGAACTAACGCATTCTAAAGAGATTTTAGAACCAAAACATCGATTTTAAGTAAAAATCTGTGAAGTATGATTTAGATGCTTGCTGGATAATCAAAAGTATTTTTGTTCATTTTTAACAATATGATTCTTGTTAGTCAAATAACACGACTTAAACAATGCTTGTTTGCGGTTACGCCACCCGGATTTGTGTAGGTAGGTAGGGTGTCATATTTAGTTTAGAACTGTAATGGCTAAAAGACCGAACAAAACAGTTTTCATCGATGAGCATGAACAAATATTATTTTCATGAGTCGCGCGGCATTTTTCATGAGGCGATCGCGTTACTGCATACAAACAATCGTTAAGGATGATATTATCAGCATTCAATACATTGGATATTACAGATTCATTAGAAGTTGTCCTAGTGCGCCAGAACGCAATCAAATGTTTGATTGACTCCATGAAAAAATACCCTGAATCAGCAGAAATTCAGCTTGAAGCCAGCAAGTCGCTTCTCCAACAAGTGAAGAATTCCGGTGAGTTGAACTCAAAAACATTCTGTCACGTAGGCTTTGTGTATTCATGCCTGATATCACGTAGACCTGGCGTGATAAAAGCTTCTGGGGTAAAGCGCTAATTTGGCAATCATGATTTTCATTGGTATGTTGGACAAGCCAGCGGACTTGTTAATGACGTTTATTATCACCCATGATAACAGATAATAAAATAATAATTAAGTCGCTTCTCCAACAAGTGAAGAATTCGGGTGAGTTGAACTCAAAAACATTCTGTCACGTAGGCTTTGTGTATTCATGCCTGATATCACGTAGACCTGGCGTGATAAAAGCTTCTGGGGTAAAGTGCTAATTTGGCAATCATGATTTTCATTGGTATGTTGGACAAACGAGCGCACTTGTTAAAGACGATTATTATCACCCATGATAAAGGAAGATAAAATAGTAATTAATTGTAACATTTCATTTATCATGGGGATCTTTAATTCAAACATCGGTTTGTTTTCATTTTGTAGCTCTTTTTAAGGTATCATATCATTGTCAAATTTACGAGGTAAGGCTGAAATATATCTCGATGTCCATGCAATAGATGAGCTGTTCCGCGACATCAGTGGCGAAAAATCCATTTTCACGTTGTTACATTTTCGAACAGATATATATTAAAAATATTAAAATCGGACGTAAACTTTTCTTTTTATAGCGACTTGATTTTTAGATTTAATTATCAATTGATATTTGTTAGACAATCCGTGTGAATGTTACTGCTTGTGAATGACATGTGTTTATGTTTTATTTACAGAAGCCAGTTTACATTATCTGACGACGAACGATGGCATAGAAAGGCTGCATACGAATTTTAGGACATTTTCTTCGAATGTAGAGTTGATAGTGGTTACCTTGGACATTTTTGGACATTTCTCGTTTCAAGGTAAACGTTTGTGATACTGTTGTCATAAGTTTTCAATGATATGACTTCTTGTTCTGCATTATCTTAATCAGGTTTTCCTGCCCAGTTTCGGCCTATTGCTGCCTGCTGCCTTGACTTATCCTGTGATCTTTTCTATCCATTAACTACCCCCCCCCCCCTCCTTCACTGTCCACTTTGATTCTCCTGGTTATTCCTTATGGTCTGCCAGGCCATTCCTTGTGTCTCTGTTCCTTAACACATGTACCCTTTAACCTCGAATTAAGAACATAATTTTCAAATCCATTATCAGACGTTTGGCCAAGGTCACCCTCTACATTAGATTCACCGTAAGAATTGATTTGTTTTTTTCCGTTACAGATGAATGGCGTGCTGCACTGACCGAGAGGGTTAATCCCTCCGATTTCTTAACAACAATGGCACGTCATAACTGTGTCGTCACTATTATAGAAAAATGTTGCATTGTGGTTGGAAATCTGGTGTTATCAGGTAATGCTTTACATTTGCGTTTCTATGACGACAATGGGTGAAAACTTACGAGTATTTATACATTCATGTCTTATATTTCATTCTATTTCTGCTTCACGAATCAGTCTACCTGCCAAGCTCTGTCGATTGACCATTAGTCTGTCGAGCTGGAGACAGAAGCTTGGCGCTAAATGTCAGGTGATTGCTCTCCTTGACAGTTTGTCTGAAGATACAAAGTCATTGTACGATTTCAAACCTCTTCTTTAAGTGACGTCATTTCCAGAAAACGTCACATGTGACGTCACAATGTACTGACAGTAAGGAATATGTGTCCCATATGGCAATATGAAAACGAAGTGACCATATGGAGTAAAATGTTGTTTCCTGCTTGCAAATAGTGACACCGTCAGTTGCGTTTTCTTGAAATGACGTCACTTACAGAAGAGGTTGTACGTAAATCCCATAGCAGCGCTAATTTGTTCTACACTACTGATTCTCATAGAGAAGTTGTGAGGTGTTTGAGGAAGAGGAGTTTAGCTCTGATTGGTAACCCATGAACATTGGTTTGGTCAACTGACCGCCGTAATACCATTCGGAAATCCTCGGCCAACTACGTCAAGTGTTATAAGAGTAACAAAGTGGTGCAGAAATAACCGAGAGCTGTCGAGAATGCCGTAATACTGGAATACTGTTGAAAGACGACGCAAAGCTCTCATACAACGAATAGAAGTATGCTAGTTGTGTACGAATCGTTTAAGCATGTCTCGCAGTTAATGAAACCGAAATACTAACTATTTATAATGGTTCACTTTGGTTTTGTATTAACATTTGCCGATTCTTGTTCAAATAATTAAACAAACTTGAAATGTGAACGTGTGACTTTCTCATGACAATGCCCAGCCTACACATAGAATCACTATTAACATATTTAGCACACTATATGTTTAACTGGCTCTGCTTATTCATTTAGTATGTCTCTGTCTTATATTTACACATGGTTTTAAGTGGCAATTGTTTTTAACTGACAAGCCTTCTTTTGTTAGTATCTTTTTGATGATATTAACATTAAGTTCATAAACCGAGAAGTAATAAAGTGGGTGTCTCATACGTCAGAAGCGGCTGACCTTTTAATAATTTCACCAAGGATTGTTTTTTCCAATCGGCCCGATCTGGACCAGATTGTCCCCGATGAATCAATTTTTTTGATCGGCCCGATTGTCGTCATGAATCGCCTCCAATCGTCTCCTTTTTTTACCCGATTGAGTCCCGACCAATTGACCATGGCAGGGGGAAGAATCACGGACGTTCCTCGCGCGATCGACACGTTTCCGGGGCGAAAGTATGCGAAAGTACGCGCAAGTACACGGCAAAGCTCCAGAGGGTGGGCGAGACAAGGGGACCTTCAGAGGACCCTCGGACGACCAAGACGACCACGGGCCGACGGTTTTTGATCGGCTACTGTTTTTCAACATGTTTAAAAACAGTAGCCGATCACTTTTTCGGTACCCGACCCTCGGAGGACTGAGGCGATCGCGCCAGATCTTCCCCCGAAGGTATAGGGTAGTGCTCGACAGTGCTCGCAGGTTCCCGACTATTTTCGCAAAAATGCGGCCGATCGACCAAAAAAAGGATCGGGTACTATCGGGACCAAAACAATCCTTGGTGAAATGGTGGCTTTAAGGGATGACACACGTTTATATGAATAGAAGGTACATGCATGGGAGAGAATACGTGACAGTCTCCTGTTTTGTCAGGATTAGTTTAACCAATCAAATATTGGTTATCTACTAAACCGAATTCTCTTCGACCGATCTACGTTTGTAACATTGACGCGCATTGGTCAACTTTTCGTTAAGGCCTATATATTTGTTGACCAAATCTAAAATTACTCCGTTTATTGTATTATTTCTTCCGAAGCAAAGTAATGAAAAAGATTATTGCAATGGTGTTATGTTTGCAAAGAAATTATTTTCATCACGATATATGGCGTTATTCTTATTATTGTAAACATGACATTTTGGGAGAGAACTGTAGAAGAGATACAATGTACTATATATACATATACTAATCGAATGGACAAAGTGAGAGAACTTTAGAAGAGATACAAGGTACTATATATACATATACTAATCGAATGGACAAAGGGAGAGAACTGTAGAAGAGATACAAGGTACTATATATACATATACTAATCGAATGGACAAAGGGAGAGAACTGTAGAAGAGATACAATGTACTATATATACATATACTAATCGAATGGACAAAGGGAGAGAACTTTAGAAGAGATACAAGGTACTATATATACATATACTAATCGAATGGACAAAGGGAGAGAACTGTAGAAGAGATACCAGGTACTATATATACATATACTAATCGAATGGACAAAGGGAGAGAACTGTAGAAGAGATACAAGGTACTATATATACATATACTATCGAATGGACAAAGGGAGAGAACTTTAGAAGAGATACAAGGTACTATATTTACATATACTAATCGAGTGGACAAAGGGAGAGAACTTTAGAAGAGATACAAGGTACTATATATACATATACTAATCGAGTGGACAAAGGGAGAGAACTTTAGAAGAGATACAAGGTACTATATATACATATACTAATCGAATGGACAAAGGGAGAGAACTGTAGAAGAGATACAAGGTACTATATATACATATACTAATCGAATGGACAAAGGGAGAGAACTTTAGAAGAGATACAAGGTACTATATATACATATACTAATCGTGTGGACAAAGGGAGATAACTGTAGAAGAGATACAAGGTACTATATATACATATACTAATCGAATGGACAAAGGGAGAGAACTTTAGAAGAGATACAAGGTACTATATATACATATACTAATCGAATGGACAAAGGGAGAGAACTGTAGAAGAGATACAAGGTACTATATATACATATACTAATCGAGTGGACAAAGGGAGAGAACTGTAGAAGAGATACAAGGTACTATATATACATATATTAATCGAATGGACAAAGGGAGAGAACTTTAGAAGAGATACAAGGTACTATATATACATATACTAATCGAATGGACAAAGGGAGAGAACTTTAGAAGAGATACAAGGTACTATATTTACATATACTAGTCGAGTGGACAAAGGGAGAGAACTTTAGAAGAGATACAAGGTACTATCGAGTGGACAAAGGGAGAGAACTTTAGAAGAGATACAAGGTACTATATATACATATACTAATCGAATGGACAAAGGGAGAGAACTTTAGAAGAGATACAAGGTACTATATATACATATACTAATCCAGTGGACAAAGGGAGAGAATTTTAGAAGAGATACAAGGTACTATATATACATATACTAATCGAACGGACAAAGGGAGAGAACTTTAGAAGAGATAAAGGGAGTGAACTTGTGACAATCTCCTGGTGAATAGATCGGCCATAACCGTCCGACGATGGAGTGTAATAAGCTATTGATACTAAAGATAATGTAGATCTATCACAGTGCTGAATGGACTTTTTCAGAGGACATTGCCAGATCCATGATGTATGTTGGTGGTGTGCACAGTATTATCTCGATGATGACCAAGTACAACCAGAACACGAATATACTGAAGCATTGTTGTACGGCATTGGGTACATTTGCCTCACACGGTAAGTAACCATGACAACTTAATACGAAATCGAGGGTTCAGTGCAAGACTATACTAACTCCTATATAAATACATAGGAGCTTGGATAGTATTGCGCTGTACCCTCGAGATACTCCTTGTCACGTAATCTTCTTGTGATAATTAATCATGCGAAAAAAATATTAGCACATTACCTACTACGTAAATAAAGTAAAGTTTGAGAAACACGAAAAATCGGTCAATGGCGCTACCTGGAATCGAACCCAGCTCTACGGATTGCCACTACATGCTAACCACTACACCACAGCGACCTGACGTCATTTTCGTGTAAATTTAAGTCGATTCTAAAATTAATAATTGGGTTTATACGTGTTAACTGTTAGATTTATATTATGTTTGATCCGTGGTTACATGGAGAGTATTTAAACTGCAAAATTATATTGTGCAGACGACACTTGCCAAGCGGTATCAGAAGCAGGAGCGACATGCGCAGTGATGACAGTCATGACGTCATTTCCGGAGAATCCCGCACTACTTGAGAGCTGCTGCTGGGCACTGGCAAGTTTATCGAGATCAGGTTTGTGAATTCGTCATCATGGTCAAGCAGGGGCCTGTCTTAAGTATTCAACCTGCATACTCTAACTCCTAACAACGCTTATCTCCCTCAGATGTACATTAATCTCTGCCTTCATGAATGACACGTGACCTTGGATATTTAATGAAACGAGCGTTACATCTTAAAACATCTTGAAATTTCTCTGTAATTGGACCAGAATAATCTCAGTATCTAATATATAAAATCAGTAGATAAAATTCGGACTTACATAATGCTATTCAAGTGTCTGAGATGGCAGAGGCGCATGAGATTGTCATGAGTTCTTTCCCTTTATCCCTTCTAGAATTCTCTCTCTTTGCCCCTTCGATACATAATGGGGCAGTAGCAAAATGCTTTTCATCATATATTAATAGACTGTATATGAAGTGAATCTTATGATTAAATTGATAAAAAAGATACAAAAGTACCACTGTAAAGTCACGAGTTATCTCCCTGTATCCCTAGTTAAGAATACATGTATGTATTTAGAATACTATAAATGTATAAACATATGCTATAGGAGGGATAAAGGAAGAGAACTCTAGACGGGATAAAGGTGGAGTACGCTTGACAATATCCTGTGATTAAACCTGTAATTGTACTTTTCCTAAATGCTTTTATAAGCATGGCTCGACCAATACGTTTAATTCTAACCATGTAATTAAAAAACGTTGAAACTGTCCTGTGTCCCTATAGATGATCATGTAGATATTTTATCAATCGCATTCACAAACTCGATAAGTATATCGTGAATGAATTAAATGCTTAGATAAGAATTAAACAAAAGGTCTGCAATTGTTACCATAGTAACCGTATGAAGTGACGTAAAGCACATTATCTTTGTTGATTGTTGTAAGCGTGATTTACAGCAAGTTTATGATTCATTTATTACAACAAAGAAAAATTAATAAAAAATATTTTTATTTTTTCCAAATTTTGGGGGCCAAAAAGATCGTCCTTTATAGTCAAACGCGTATTACTGTAAATATTGGAGATGTTATAAGTATTTGACTAAAAAAGTATTTCCACCACTATATGAACGAATTAATCCATATGTTACTATTATCAGTCGGACCTTGTTTATTCGACAATCGTCTATCGGAATACTCTGTATTATCCAAAATAAAAGCAGGTCCCGACGTATCTTCTGACGCACGTCGAATTGAAATGGGCTATTCGAAACCATGTATATTCAAAATAAAATTTCGGACGCGATCGATGAATACGAATGAGCGGGGTCCGACTGTATATTGAAACAACAATGGTGTTTTTGCAATGCATTAAGCGTTGTTGTGTCCAATCATGCGATTTCGACGGTCAGTTTATCTCTCAGGCTATCTCAATGACACCTTGAAGAGATGATCGCGTAATGGCGTGCAGCAACCAATCACGAGAGTTGATCCAGAATAACGTGGACGTTTTTTAATAAATGAAACATTTTTTCCAATAAGAACATTGATATTTCATATACAGTACATCGTACATTTAATATACAGTAAAACCTCACCTAAAGACCACATCAATATAAGACCAACTCAAAATTAAGACTACAATTTTCAAATTCATTTTCACTGTTTTGCTCTTTATTCAACCTCAAAACTAAGACCACATCAATACGAAATCCAGTTTTCAAGGGTCCCAAAGGTGGTCTTATTATTGAGGTTTTACTGTACAAATATAGAAAGGTTTATAAACGTACATTTAGACGATGCGCCGGCCGCACGTTCATGGCTACAGAAAATCCATATGATATTCAATTTACCGATCTGAAATTCACGTGGCAAATGCCGAACACTGCGAATAAGATATAAATGACTTTTGATATAATTTGGACTAGAAATATAAAAAAATATGTACAAAGTCCGCGTAATTCTGTATCAACCCTCTTACAACACGTTAATATCTAAAATGTTTTATGTTCCATGCATATTTATGTTCTAGTGCGAAATATCTGTATGTAAATGTAGAGTTTTCAAACGTCCAGTAACCTCTGGTTATTTAAGTTAATGACCTTTCATCGTTCAATTCATTCCAGAAAAAATGGGTACATAATTATATTCTTAAACAAAACACATCCACTAACTGTATATTGAAATAATTAAACCCCCTCCATAAGTTTTGTGAACTCATTTTCTGTTCTGTCCTACTACGAACAAGAACGAACTAACGCTTTAATGTCAGTAATATTTATGAAATCCACGAACTGATATCAACATGAGGACATTTCCATTTCAAAACCTTTCCATCTCGCACATTATGGAAACTGCTGACGACGGAAAATTACAGTAAGTCAGGGTTTAAAGTTTCAGTCCTCGTGGTACGACCATGTTACATTGTGTATTCCCCGGCGCCGCATGACGGTACGATATGGTAATACGCGACGCTTCTCATAAGTACCGTCATGCGTAGAATATCATGGTCGCCACACGACTTTACTATGGCATTGACGCGATTCCGTAAAGTTCTGTAGTTTAAAACGTAATTGCAGGAATAAGCGTATACAGTCGTTATATGCCTACATCAGACGATGTTCAGTTATCCCTGTTCTGGAAGGACTACTCGCGACGTCTGCGCCTGTTGTTTATGACGTCAAATCGCAACAAACGTCTGAGCTTTAGGACTGGTAAGATTGCATGCTGTAGAGTTTATGTCGTCTGCATGTTTACCACCTGTCGTCTAGTCTGTCTGAATGCATAAACTTGCCTGAATAAATGTTAGCAGACGGTTACTCTACGGCATGCGTCTGCCATAATGACGCACGATCTAAAATTTGACATTTGCGGGTCAAAACACACAACGTCAATTTTTCTTCAGATTAATTGGGAATTTTTACATTCAAATTGGGAAAAAATATACTTTTTGGCATTTGGAATTAGCAAATAAATACAAACAAATAATGTCAATATTCTTATGAATTATAAAAAATAAAACCCACCTGTCATAAATGAGTTCCGGCCTGTATCATTCCGACGGCTCGGGCGCGTTCTTCTTCAGTCATTCTCACCATGTTTTGTGTTTTTCAAAGAGGATTTCCATCAGCAATGACAAAAGTGTACACGAACACGTGCAAATGTGTGTCCATGCCCCGCACGTGCAAAACGTGCTATAAACGTCAATACGCCTAATACGATTAATTTCATAGCGAGCCGGCTAAAAAAAATCAATAATTCGCTGCATTACCTGTTCAAATATCGGTATGTGAAATTTTGTGTGAATACATGCATTATTAGAAAAATAATAATACAATATAAACTGACCGATTAGGAATTTTGCTGAGTGTATATAGCCGTTTCCTGTTTACAATGAGAAAATTATGTTTACGGAAAAATGTCATTTGTATCACAATACCATTAAAACAATATTCACATTATATGTAGTAAAACTCAACTCCAGTGAATAGATAGCTATTCTTATCTAGTGCAAATTCACAAACGGAAATTAGCGTTTATTATACTGAAAGTTAGGGACGTTATTTTCGGTACATATCACAAAAACATCTCGCTACTATGAGCAAAAACGGTTAAATCCATGACTAAAGAATTTTTTTAACAATTTCCAAAGTATCTTGCTAAAGTTGGAAACTTAGCTTGATAAAAAGTCTTACCCGATTTGTTTCCAAGCGAACAACTTAATGTTACCCCTGTTCACCTGTGTATGCATGTTTAACGTTACTCCTGTTCACCTGTGTATGCATGTTTAATGTTACCCCTGTTCACCTGTGTATGCATGTTTAACGTTACATCTGTACACCTGCGTATGCATGTTTTACGTTACCCCTGTATACATGTGTGTGCATGTTTAACGTTACCCCTGTACACCTGTGTATGCATGTTTTACGTTACCCCTGTACACCTGTGTATGCATGTTTAATGTTACCACTGTTCACCTGTGTATGCATGTTTTACGTTACCCCTGTACACCTGTGTATGCATGTTTAATGTTACCACTGTTCACCTGTGTATGCATGTTTAACGTTACCTCTGTACACCTGCGTATGCATGTTTTACGTTACCCCTGTACACCTGTGTATGTATGTTTTACGTTACCCCTGTATACATGTGTGTGCATATTTAACGTTACCCCTGTACACCTGTGTATGCATGTTTTACGTTACCCCTGTACACCTGTGTATGCATGTTTTACGTTACCCCTGTACACCTGTGTATGCATGTTTTACGTTACCCCTGTACACCTGTGTATGCATGTTTTACGTTACCCCTGTACACCTGTGTATGCATGTTTTACGTTACCCCTGTACACCTGTGTATGCATGTTTTACGTTACCCCTGTACACCTGTGTATGCATGTTTTACGTTACCCCTGTACACCTGTGTATGCATGTTTTACGTTACCTCTGTACACCTGTGTATGCATGTTTTACGTTACCCCTGTACACCTGTGTATGCATGTTTTACGTTACCCATGTACACCTGTGTATGCATGTTTTACGTTACCCCTGTACACCTGTGTATGCATGTTTTACGTTACCTCTGTACACCTGTGTATGCATGTTTTACGTTACCACTGTACACCTGTGTATGCATGTTTTACGTTACCCCTGTACACCAGTCCTGTGTATGCATGTTTAACGTTACCTCTGTACACCTGTGTATGCATGTTTAACGTTACCCCAGTAAAACTCATGTTTTATAAGTCTATTGATAATTAAGATATTGTTATAAATGCTAAGTCAGCATGGATTGTCTTATAAAACTATTCATTTGTTTTTCATTTATCAAATTCCTCCTCCATTACTGTTTACTACTCTTTCCTAATCTCTTCCCTTTTTCAATCCATACCATGTTTTGGACTGTCAAGACATGATCACTCGTTTAACTCATTTAAATAGCACCCATTAATACATTATTATCCCAAAATAGTATAAAATATTAATCATGTATAGTACGAGGGGTGTTCGGAACGTATCGGGACTAGTGTCATTACTTTTTTTTTTTTAATAAATGTACCTGATTTTTTCAACATATATAGCTATGGATATATTTTATTGGTGTATTGTTACAAAAATATAATATACTTAACGGATTTAAAAACGCGACACTGGTATATGTTGTGTGTAACCAGAAAATTCAAATGTTTGCTTGTATTATAATGCTGCTTATTTAAGGTGAATTTTATGTCGTCATTTTGGTACAAAGATAATGAAAATCAAATGCGTATTAACAAATATATCGTACAATGAAGACATCGATATAAAAAATGAAAGTCACATTTTTTACCATTTTGAAATACTAAGTAGGTAGCGTCGATGAATTTAGCCAACTCACGCGGGCTTAAGTTTAACGCAAATAATCCTCATTAAATTGAGGTACTTTGTTTTTGTAACGGTAAAAGTGTGAGTAACATATTTCAAACCTAACCATGCAATAAATCCATTGTCATTATAATCATATATGAAAGACAATAAATGCTTCAATTGTATAGGTCAAAGGAATTGTCTCTTAAAATGCACGGGTAAATGGTGCAGAGTCCACAAATTCGCTAAACATGTATAAGTGATTTCCAAATTATCGTTATTCAGTTTGTAAAGTTCACTGTATAAAGTAATAATCATGGTTTTACACTTAAATCAACGATGGCAAGCGTTAGGAATGATACAAGCTGGGCTTCCCTACCAGCAAGTGGCCAACCGTTTAGGTGTTCATCGGTCAACACTTTATAGACTAAATCAACGATATCAAGCCACTGGAACAGTTCGTGACCGACCGAGGTCCGGTCAGCCAAAAGTTACATCAGCACGCCAAGACATAAACATCCGTCTACAACACCGTGCCAACCGGTTTCGGACAGCAACAGAAACGGCCAGAACCATTCCTGGACGGCAACATCCCCGCATCGACCCTGGAACGGTCCGTCAACGATTAAGGGTCGTCGGTCTTCGTTGTCGAAGACCCTATCGCGGACCTCGACTTTTGCAACGTCACAGAGCTGCTAGAACCCACTGGACAATGGTCCATGCACGATGGGCATTAAATCGATGGGATAACGTCTTATTTTCCGACGAAACAAAAGTCATGATTGACTCTAGTGACCGACGACAGCGCGTGTATCGCATACGAGGCGAAAGATTTAACGACAATTGTGTTGTACAGGAAGATAGATTCGGTCGAGCATCAACGATGATATGGGCAGGAATTACGAGCAACTACAAAACGGAACTTGTTTTTCTTGATCAAGGGGTAGGTCTTGGAGGACAAAGACGTCGGGTGGCGCTGAATGCACAGGGATACATACGGAACGTTTTGCAGCCTGTCGTGTTACCATTTATTCGCCAACATCCACATACTGTATTAATGCAGGATAACGCAAGACCACACGTGGCACAAGTATGTATTAACTTCATGCGTCAAAATGGGATACAGTTACTGGGAAACTGGCCAGCTATGTCTGCTGATTTGAATCCCATTGAGCACGTATGGGATTACCTGAAACGACGAATTCGTCTTCGCCATCTAAACACCGTACATGATCTACAAGCTGCACTTCAGGCAGAATGGCGACGGATCCCTCAGGCATTTATTCGAACACTGTGCAGGTCTATGAGGCAACGATGTCTTGCTGTAAGGCAAGCTGGGGGAGGACATTGTCGATTTTAACATTTTGATGTACTGCATTTTATGCGTATGGTTATGTTGTGACATGTTATTGGTGTAATAGTGTTTATTTCAATGAAATCATTGTAGTTAAATTTTCATGAAATAAAGTCAATGAAATCATACCAGGTGTTATTTTTCAAATGTATCACAAATTGTCCGATCAAGTGATTTCCATCTGGAAACAAGGTTGGTTTTATGCAACATTTTATACAGACACATTTGAACTAACTTGATATGACATTTGCTATAGCTTGCCGACGAAAAAACTAGCCTTGAAAACATCAACAATTGATAATAACCGATTCCGCTGTATTTTCGATTCTGTACACAACCCTTTAAAACATATCAATTGAAACAAGCCATTGTTCACCCATATCGTGTTTACATTATCAGTTATTGTTTGTATGCAAGGCTAGTTTTATCGTTGGTGAGCCATATATTTAATTTACTTTAGAATGTGTAAAGCAGCTAGACTATTCTTTACAGAGAGATTCGACTTTATCACAGGTTGATCATATTCAACGTCGTAATCAATGCGCCGATTAATCTGTTACTTTTATTTTCTGGACTAATGTCTTATTCGTGCGATTATTATTTTCATACTTATCCGTTTTCAAGTATTTGTGAATCAAAATGACAGCATTAAACTAACCTTTAACATGGTATATAGCACTTTCATATAGGGATTTATTTTACTGGAACAAGCCAACATACCCAAGTGTCGCGTTTTTAAATCCGTTAAGTATAGTATAAGAAGCGCGCTAGGTAATTGTCACCATGGCAACGTCACGTCGACATGGTTGGGGCAACTACGAACCATATTTCTTTCCGCATGAAAACTGTCAAATTTTCTCGAAATACTCTCCAGAACACTTCACACATTTCCCGTATCTATGAACCCATGATTCAAAACATGTTTTAAAAGTTGTCTTATGGAGAATGATACATTCACGAACAACAACAGGCAGGTCATCAACGTCGTGAAATCGCGATCACCTCAATTCTGCCCTTGTTCTCGGAAAAAACTAAAAATCACAAATATTTGTTCGTGAAACGTGTGGAAAATGATGATGTTTGCTATTTTCCTACCTATAACTCATAGAAAAATAACTAAGAATACGTCGCTCGGGTGGCACAATTGATCGTCACCATGTTTTGAACTGTGAAGACATGATCGCTCTGTTAATTCGTTTTGTTAGCACATATTTAACTAGTATGAAATATAGTGATAAAGTATCTTAATTGTATGTGCATGCTTTAGACGTTTTGAAAATATATCATTTCACAGCGTTTTTTTTTTAATTTTCACTAGAAATAACTGTAAACCAACTCAAAGAAAAACGATAATAACTAATAACAAGTCGTTCCCGGAAAAATTAGTAGTTTTATGCAACATAAGACAATTTCAGAGAGGTTATCTCGATGTTAAATACGATAAAAATGAAACATCCGTAGAAAAAAACAAATTACCATATATAAAAATATTTCTACTAAGTACAATAATGTCAGGGCTATAGAAATCCACTAGCCCGACGTCCCGGACTAGTTTAATGCTGAATTGGACTACCACTAGTTGAGTTGAAGTTAGTCCCGGACTTGTCTGATTTTAAAGCTAACCAACATCAGCAACTGTTCAGTTGTAAGTCAAACCTTAGAATTCCACAAACACATACATGTGATTATCAATTCTAGATTGTGGAGCTATCATCGTGTATGTGTATTTGTTACCAAATTGGCTGATATTCTCGTACAACTAGCTTCCTATGTCTGACAAGTCAGATTCACATTTCCGCTAGTCCGGGAAAAGTGTCTTTGAAATTTTTTTGTTAAAGTCCTGAATGTGTCGTGAAATTATGATAAAAACAACTGGGAAAGATTTTATTAGAAAATTACCTGAAGCTTGCTATACATTCCAATATAAAGTTATACATGTGTCGCTGAAGTGGTAAATACAGAGAGCGATACCACTTTTCATAAAAAACAATATTTCGCCGATGTCTACAATAAGCTTTGGAAAGTTATGAAAGTTCTAGACGAGCGGGTTTTGATATTTGTTCCCAACTTTTACATTAAACATCAGACATAAGCAATCCTATGTGGAACTACATTCCCCGATTTTTGAATTTTACACGTATAAACCTCTAAAATGGAAAATAATAAGACCACACTCACCGTTCACGCCCATTTTGGATTTTCGGCGCGACAACGGTAGAATCATTGGAACATTGCAACGCCTTACAAAATGTTGTTGTTCCAGTGAGACGCAGGCGTTTAGTAATAAACAAATATCCATGTGCTGTATAGCACCGGAAGAAATCATATTTCAACTTCAGCCTGTACGTAGTAAAATGTAAATCAATTCTATTTGTAAAATACATTTTCCTGGAAGCGAGGAATCATAGAATAAGAACACAACCGATTGGCGAAAGTGTTAAGCGGTTATCAACAATTATTCCGACCAAATGGCACTCGTTTAGATGTAATGAAAACAATATGATGGTTAATATAAGTTTTGCAAATGTATAGTCTGAGTTGCAGACTTAAAGTCTTTGAAAATAATGACTCTGGGTTCCGGTTATGTTTGTTGCTAACCCAGTAACCAAAGTTAGGTAAATTGGCTGCGGTTCATAACTGAAATACTTCAGTGATAAAAAGAAAAAAAACAACGTTGTTTTATTTTTATATACAGATTGTGTTTGTATGGAACTAATGTGCATGGACACATTCACCATGTTGCTGAAGGCAATGACGTCATTTCCGCTTGAGATGTGCATCCAGGAGTATGGCTGTTGGGCTCTGTGTAACCTTGCTGTTATGGGTAAGTTTGGTTGTCTTACTAGTGTAAGTAATCAACTTAATTATCAAAAATAAAATGGTTTGAAGACTTTAATGTTCTAATGATAAATCTAATAGACCCTAGTTTGCTTCAAACCGGATCTATGATAGAAAGCTTACCAAACCAAGAAGTTGCAAGGGTAAAATTGAACTTCAAAGTCATTGTCTGCCCAGGGCTATGGAACGCCAAATCTATATAAACTCAAATATTTGAAGAGATCTTCAAAAAATGAGAAACCTCTTCAAATAAGTACATAGAAGAGATTAAGGGAGACAACTATAGAAAATATAAAGGGAAACAAATATAGAAGATATAAAGGGAGACAACTATAGAAATGATAAAGGGAGACAACTTTAGAAGAGATAAAGGGAGACAACTATAGAAGAGATAAAGGGAGACAACTATAGAAGAGATAAAGGGAGATAATTCATGACTATCTTCTGTGTGTTTCAGGTTCACGACTAGATGATGAGCAGTGCCAGCAAGCCATGGAGATACTAGTGGACAGTATTAGTTCATTCAGCCACAATGTTGAGTTATTGGAACATATCTGTTTCTCAATCAATATTCTCATTTCTCTTAAAGGTATACTAGCACGTTCCGATCATTATCTATGACTTAATTTTAATTTTAACATTCTATTTATTCGTAAATATATGTCTGTTTCAGGTTTCCCGACCTACCCTTTTTTGCCCCGACCCTAGAACAATTTTTTAGGCATGAAACCTGAAACCAGCATATGTTTTAGACTTTACTGGATTATAACGATTGAGAAACGCATGCGCTTTGGATTTGAGCTTTTTGAGTAAAAAAAAAACATTTTTCAAAAAAATCGCCAAGGAAAGTAACCGTTGCGTAGTAACGTTCGTGAATATCGTGACGATTAATAAAAATAAGCAGTATGGTCTAATTGTTATATACAATGTCTTTGGTCCTTCAGCTTCCGTCCATGAAACAGTTATCAGGAAAGATGGCGTCAGCAAACTGATAGAATTAATGAGAACATACGAAGAAGATGTTGACATTCAAACGAATTGTTGTAAAACGGTTGGGAACCTTGCAGTCAATGGTAAATACTTGTACATAACACACTTCTAGCATTTCCACTGACTTCGTGATATGAGTAATATTGTATAATAGCATTTTGACATTGCTTCGAAACAGACTTAACTACATATACAGGGTGTTAAAACATTTCATTCACAAATTTTGAATTTTAATATATTTTTTATTTCCATCTATGTCGCTATGGACCAATAATTTATTTTTGATGAGAGTTCTAAATAAAACAGATATTCTTGAAAAAAGGAGTATCTTTTATCATGGATATGAAGCCAGAGTACATGTAGAATTCTTCTCATTTTTTTCTGAATTCAAAGTTTGTAAACACACTTTTTAACATCCTGTATGTAGCAACGTGCAGCTTAATGTTTGAAAGTATTGTTCTAAAGCGTTGTGATCATTCATAATACATTTTAGTATGGAACACTATTGTCAACTCGACTCGCATGTCAACGTTTTTATGTATGGGCGAAGTACAACAATACGGCGTTCCATTGCGACATGGCAAAATCACGTGACGCGCCACTATGCAACATTGCAATGGTATTATCTCCCTTTGTGTTGCATTGTGACGCATTGCATCGCATTAAACCGATATATTTTGAATATAATATATATAAGAATATACTCCACTGTTCACATAATTAATTTGACTAAGTTGAGAATAAAATGGATTTTAATTAATGTGTTTTATGTATTTAAGCTGATTTCAGAAGATACGCAGAGGACATGGGATCGTCCGAGGTGATCATATCATGTATGCTACGTTTGGACAAAATTCCTGCCATCCAAAACACTGGTTGCATGGCTCTGACAAACTTATCCGCTGATGGTAACATATCTTCTGTGTTTTCCTTTTCTTCTTTTGGTTCAGTTTACAATTTAATGTCACAATGGCGTCCTATGCAGTTATGTCCCCCTCCATATAGTACAGAGACTTATGCCGCGACCATCATGTTTACTTTATCGGCGCAGCCGTACTAACATGGTTTTGCTATTTGCATATCAGAGTTTGTGTAAACCAATCAAATCTTACATTAACCACCAAGGCAATTTCTCTTCAACGGAACAACGTGTGACGCGGATTGGTTAACCTTTCGATAAAGGGTACGTTACCTTACTGATAATAATACTACATGTATAGCAATTGGCTCTGACGAGCCCCTTGCTTAAAAGATAAGACTGATTGAACAAAAATATCTTGAAAAAAGATGGTCGGCAGAATTTGAAGGTTAAGATTTGTTGTGCAACATAAAAATGCCGAGATGTTACGATTGCTGGTCTCTCCTGATCCAAAATGGATTTCGATAAATTCAGTGGATTTCAGTAAGTTGCCTTCAATAAATAAAGATTATTTTTACTATCATCACGTGACATTTATGAAGGCATTAATTCATGTACAACAAGGGGAGATAGGCCGCTTTAGGAGCTAGGTGAAAATGCTGCGTCATGAAAATTATTTGTGAGGTATATTAATTAGAACCGAGTCGGCGTGAAGTAGAATACAACATTCAAACGCGTTGCTAAAGTACAATCCAGTGATTGATATCATTATCGCCAAAACTGATGTTGTGATTTGGGCGCTGCTATAGGATTTACAACCTCTTCTGTAAGTGACGTCATTTCAAGAAAACGCAACATATGTGTTGTCACTTTGTGCAAGCAGGAAACGATATTTACTCCATATGGTCACATTGTCTTCATATTGCCATATGGGGCAAATATTGTTTACTGTCAATACATGGTGACGTCACATGTGACGTTTTCTAGAAATGACGTCACTAATAGAAGATGTTGGAAATCGTACAGCGGCGCTCAATTGTTCTACTAAGATAAATCCCTCCGTTGGTTACCGTGTAGCTCTAGTTCTGAGATTATTGGTGAAAGTCACTATTCCTATACAATGTTTGTTACATGGGCTAATCTGTGGCGTTATATACACGTATTTTAATCAGTTCTTTACAAACTGTTGAAGGATTGTATTGGTATGGTAATGACATATTTTCATACTTTAATTATCATGCAGTCCCGGACAACAAGTTCAGAATTCTTAAAAATGGTGGAGTCCATGCCGTATTGGTTGCTATGACTACGTACCGAGATGATGAGCAGATTCAACTGAATGCTTTAAAAGTTTTGTGCAATCTTATAGAATCAGGTAATATATACATTTTGTTATTGATTAGCTCCCATTTGTCCGAAGGACTACGCTCCTGTTTTAGTATCACGTGGTGTCCGTCCGTCCGTCCGTACGTTCTGGCGCTTCTTCTTGTATGGTCTTAACAAAAAGGTCCATGCAATAATTATAATAATAATGCTTTATTTCAAGCATGTGTAAGAGTAATTCCCAAATATGTGATAATTGAGAAAATACCAAGAGAATTTGCATGTGACAACCACTTTCTTCAACTTTCTGAGCCAACTGCCCACATTAGCATAAAGAATAAGTTTTTTTTTAAATCTGATTATTTTATTATCGTTTATATTATATTCCCTATAAACTTAGAAGGAACTTTGCCTATCAATATGACTGACTATTCAGAACAAGGGAGGTAAATATTGTAAATGTAGGAACTATCTATGTGGCTGAACTATTCAGAACAAGGGAGGTAAATATTGAAAATGTTGGAACTATCAATATGGCTGACTATTCAGAACAAGGGAGGTAAATAGTGTAAATGTTGGAACTATCAATATGGCTGACTATTCAGAACAAGGGAGGTAAATAGTGTAAATGTTGGAACTATCAATATGGCTGACTATACAGAACAAGGGAGGTAAATATTGTAAATGTGGGAACTATCTATATGGCTGACTATTCAGAACAAGGGAGGTAAATATTGTAAATGTGGGAACTATCTATATGGCTGACTATTCAGAACAAGGGAGGTAAATATTGTTAATGTTGGAACTATCTATATAGCTGACTATTCAGAACAAGGGAGGTAAATATTGTTAATGTTGGAACTATCTATATGGCTGACTATTCAGAACAAGGTGGGTAAATATTGTAAATGTGGGAACTATCAATATGGCTGACTATTCAGAACAAGGGAGGTAAATATTGTTAATTTGGGAACTATCTATATGGCTGACTATTCAGAACAAGGGAGGTAAATATTGTTAATTTGGGAACTATCTATATGGCTGACTATTCAGAACAAGGGAGGTAAATATTGTAAATGTGGGAACTATCAATATGGCTGACTATTCAGAACAAGGGAGGTAAATATTGTTAATTTGGGAACTATCAATATGGCTGACAATTCAGAACAAGGGAGGTAAATATTGTTAATGTGGGAACTATCTATATGGCTGACAATTCAGAACAAGGTGGGTAATTGTGGTAATTATCTATACCAATATGGTTTATTATTTAAACTCTAGAATATCATTGATATACATATTGTATTGTAGACAAAGGTTGCTGGTGGATTGCGGAGGAAAGCGGGATTCAAATCATTTCAATGACATTAAAATCGTTCTCCAATTCATCGGACATTCTTGCTTTTGGCTGTACCTGTCTAGCTAACTTGCCAAGGAGAGGTATACCCTGTCAAATCACGTTGACATTTTTTCCAAATTATTTTTCTTACATAAAGCATACTGAAACATTCATCACGTGGTCTTCATATTTTGCATAGTCTGTTTGTCGTTTTATTTTTCCTTATCGTTCTTATGTCATGACGATAATCGCAGGCAACTAGACATTCGTATATAATGTTAGTTTTTTATAAAGGGGTGTGAAAAGGATTGCGATAATACATAGCTACGAATCGTTTGCGTAAAATGCCCCGGGGTACTTATATTTACTAGGGGGAGGTAAAAATACAACTGAGATATGATATGTTTGCTTAAACCTATTTCATTATTCCCTCGGTTGTCACGAAATTTAAACATGTGTTGCTTAAGCTCTTCATTGAAAAACGTCGCATACAATGCTAAACTGGAATTTCGGAACATAAGATTCACTTGTATGATGTATTGACGATTCAATTCCTTCAAAGTCATTCGCAAGTTATATAGCAGTTGTATATAAGGAGTCTGTTAAATGTATTAAGGCAATTTATATATCAAATGCAAGCAAGGGTGGTGGTGGGTGAATGTTACATGTATACTAATATTTTAAAGGAAATGATGTTTGTTTATTGTTTGTGTACGGAAAGTCCCGGAAACGCACGAAGACTAACCCGAACAATGTCGGAATTAGCCGAATGCGATATCTACAAATTGATCCTCCACAAAAACATTGTGTAGAATCAAAGTACTGGGAGCGCTAACATGGATTGCTTAGTATCGACGTAAATGCTATTTACTTATTAGACAGGGAGCTTGGTGAAAAAGCCATCATTGGTAATGAGTGCTATTCGGAATGGTTGTTTGTTAGTTAAGGGGATAAAAGGACTTTCTGGTTATAAATAATTAGATGATTATAAACAACTGTTGTATTATTGACAGGAATGAATGCTATTGCCATAGAAAACGTAGAATCAACTCTGCTGTATCTTCGACTGTCAATGACCACAAATGTTGAAGTGGCCAAAGCTGTTTGTATTTTCTACGAAAATTCTTTAAAAGCAGGTATGTAAATACCAAATTTTATCAGACGTTAAATAATGATGGACAGTTTCCGATGTAGCCATCTGTGTTATATTAATGTTAATCATTCTAAAAAAAAAAATACTCAGGACATTTATAAACGCACATTTTTTTACCAACCATTCCTCTTTGAATTTCATTACTTTGAAACTCATTTATTATGAAAATACTTGGCGACTGACATGAAATTAAGCATACATGTTGCGTACACATGCGATACTATTGTGTCAAATTCTTTTCTCGTATCCTAATAATCATAAAATGAAAATTTAGAAATCCCACATTGTATGTTATTAAATGTGCTGAGTATATATTCCTTAGGTACAAAGTTGTTTGTATTCCTGGCCCCGTATTCACAAAGAATCGGTTTTCAGGATCAGGATCAATATGAAATATAGTATCTATCAAACTGTGTAAGCCGCGGCCATGGTCCAGTGGTTAGTGCGCTGGACTTGTAACCCGGCGATCCCGGTTCGATTCCCGGTCGTGGCAGGTCATACCCTTCCATGAAAATTTGACTAAAATGTCGATTTTCGTCCACATGTGGAGAAGTTGCCGGCTCCTTGTGGAAGGGTAAGTTAATTCAGTCCAGGAAAAACTGGTTAGGTGAACTATAACTGAAATATTGTTGAGAAACGGCTTTAAACCCGATGAAACGGATCAAACTTTAAATCTTTTTACATGTCAGATGGGAGAGTTACGAACATCCTGCAAAACTGTTGAGACGTTACAATCAATTGTCTTATTAAGAAAAATATGGAAGTTAATAAGTTTTGACCGATTTTGAAAAATTGATCCTGATTTGATCTAGACCAGTTTCTGGCATAAGTATAATAAATAGAGAATAACAGGTTTGTTTCGTGAAATGAGAAAATTTATCAGGCAAGGCGGAGGAATTTATCGGGTGATACTACCCTATTATCATCCATCATTTCGGGGCTCTAGAAATCCATTAGCGAGGAACTTATCGGGTGATACTACCCTATTATCATCCATCATTTCGGGGCTCTATAAAGCCATTAGCGAGGAATTTATCGGGTGATACTACCCTATTATCATCCATCATTTCGGGGCTCTAGAAATCCATTAGCGAGGAATTTATCGGGTGATACTGCCCTATTATCATCCATCATTTCGTGGCTCTAGAAAGCCATTAGCGAGGAACTTATCGGGTGATACTACCCTATTATCATCCATCATTTCGGGGCTCTAGAAAGCCATTAGCGAGGAATTTATCGGGTGATACTACCCTATTATCATCCATCATTTCGGGGCTGAAGAAATCCATTAGCGAGGAATTTATCGGGTGATACTACCCTATTATCATCCATCATTTCGGGGCTCTAGAAATCCATTAGCGAGGAATTTATCGGGTGATACTACCCTATTATCATCCATCATTTCGTGGCTCTAGAAATCCATTAGCGAGGAATTTATCGGGTGATACTACCCTATTATCATCCATCATTTCGGGGCTCTAGAAATCCATTAGCGAGGAACTTATCGGGTGATACTACCCTATTATCATCCATCATTTCGGGGCTCTAGAAATCCATTAGCGAGGAACTTATCGGGTGATACTACCCTATTATCATCCATCATTTCGGGGCTGAAGAAATCCATTAGCGAGGAATTTATCGGGTGATACTACCCTATTATCATCCATCATTTCGGGGCTCTAGAAATCCATTAGCGAGGAACTTATCGGGTGATACTACCCTATTATCATCCATCATTTCGGGGCTCTAGAAATCCATTAGCGAGGAATTTATCGGGTGATACTACCCTATTATCATCCATCATTTCGGGGCTCTAGAAATCCATTAGCGAGGAACTTATCGGGTGATACTACCCTATTATCATCCATCATTTCGGGGCTGAAGAAATCCATTAGCGAGGAATTTATCGGGTGATACTACCCTATTATCATCCATCATTTCGGGGCTCTAGAAATCCATTAGCGAGGAACTTATCGGGTGATACTACCCTATTATCATCCATCATTTCGGGGCTGAAGAAATCCATTAGCGAGGAATTTATCGGGTGATACTACCCTATTATCATCCATCATTTCGGGGCTCTAGAAATCCATTAGCGAGGAATTTATCGGGTGATACTACCCTATTATCATCCATCATTTCGGGGCTCTAGAAAGCCATTAGCGAGGAATTTATCGGGTGATACTACCCTATTATCATCCATCATTTCGTGGCTCTAGAAATCCATTAGCGAGGAATTTATCGGGTGATACTGCCCTATTATCATCCATCTTTTCGGGGCTCTAGAAATCCATTAGCGAGGAATTTATCGGGTGATACTACCCTATTATCATCCATCATTTCGTGGCTCTAGAAATCCATTAGCGAGGAATTTATCGGGTGATACTGCCCTATTATCATCCATCATTTCGGGGCTCTAGAAATACATTAGCGAGGAATTTATCGGGTGATACTACCCTATTATCATCCATCATTTCGTGGCTCTAGAAATCCATTAGCGAGGAATTTATCGGGTGATACTACCCTATTATCATCCATCATTTCGGGGCTCTAGAAATCCATTAGCGAGGAATTTATCGGGTGATACTACCCTATTATCATCCATCATTTCGTGGCTCTAGAAATCCATTAGCGAGGAATTTATCGGGTGATACTACCCTATTATCATCCATCATTTCGGGGCTCTAGAAATCCATTAGCGAGGAATTTATCGGGTGATACTACCCTATTATCATCCATCATTTCGGGGCTCTAGAAATCCATTAGCGAGGAATTTATCGGGTGATACTGCCCTATTATCATCCATCATTTTGGGGCTCTAGAAATCCATTAGCGAGGAACTTATCGGGTGATACTACCCTATTATCATCCATCATTTCGGGGCTCTAGAAATCCATTAGCGAGGAATTTATCGGGTGATACTGCCCTATTATCATCCATCATTTTGGGGCTCTAGAAATCCATTAGCGAGGAACTTATCGGGTGATACTACCCTATTATCATCCATCATTTCGGGGCTCTAGAAATCCATTAGCGAGGAATTTATCGGGTGATACTGCCCTATTATCATCCATCATTTCGGGGCTCTAGAAATCCATTAGCGAGGAATTTATCGGGTGATACTACCCTATTATCATCCATCATTTTGGGGCTCTAGAAATCCATTAGCGAGGAATTTATCGGGTGATACTGCCCTATTATCATCCATCATTTCGGGGCTCTAGAAATCCATTAGCGAGGAATTTATCGGGTGATACTGCCCTATTATCATCCATCATTTCGGGGCTCTAGAAATCCATTAGCGAGGAATTTATCGGGTGATACTACCCTATTATCATCCATCATTTCGGGGCTCTAGAAATCCATTAGCGAGGAATTTATCGGGTGATACTACCCTATTATCATCCATCATTTCGGGGCTCTAGAAAGCCATTAGCGAGGAACTTATCGGGTGATACTACCCTATTATCATCCATCATTTCGGAGCTCTAGAAAGCCATTAGCGAGGAATTTATCGGGTGATACTACCCTATTATCATCCATCATTTCGTGGCTCTAGAAATCCATTAGCGAGGAATTTATCGGGTGATACTACCCTATTATCATCCATCATTTCGGGGCTCTAGAAATCCATTAGCGAGGAACTTATCGGGTGATACTACCCTATTATCATCCATCATTTCGGGGCTCTAGAAATCCATTAGCGAGGAACTTATCGGGTGATACTACCCTGTTATCATCCATCATTTCGGAGCTCTAGAAATCCATTAGCGAGGAATTTATCGGGTGATACTACCCTATTATCATCCATCATTTCGGGGCTCTAGAAATCCATTAGCGAGGAATTTATCGGGTGATACTGCCCTATTATCATCCATCATTTCGTGGCTCTAGAAATCCATTAGCGAGGAACTTATCGGGTGATACTGCCCTATTATCATCCATCATTTTGGGGCTCTAGAAATCCATTAGCGAGGAACTTATCGGGTGATACTGCCCTATTATCATCCATCATTTCGTGGCTCTAGAAATCCATTAGCGAGGAATTTATCGGGTGATACTACCCTATTATCATCCATCATTTCGGGGCTCTAGAAATCCATTAGCGAGGAACTTATCGGGTGATACTACCCTATTATCATCCATCATTTCGTGGCTCTAGAAATCCATTAGCGAGGAATTTATCGGGTGATACTGCCCTATTATCATCCATCATTTCGTGGCTCTAGAAATCCATTAGCGAGGAATTTATCGGGTGATACTACCCTATTATCATCCATCATTTCGGGGCTCTAGAAATCCATTAGCGAGGAATTTATCGGGTGATACTACCCTATTATCATCCATCATTTCGGGGCTCTAGAAATCCATTAGCGAGGAACTTATCGGGTGATACTACCCTATTATCATCCATCATTTCGGAGCTCTAGAAATCCATTAGCGAGGAACTTATCGGGTGATACTACCCTATTATCATCCATCATTTCGGGGCTCTAGAAATCCATTAGCGAGGAATTTATCGGGTGATACTACCCTATTATCATCCATCATTTCGGGGCTCTAGAAATCCATTAGCGAGGAATTTATCGGGTGATACTACCCTATTATCATCCATCATTTCGGGGCTCTAGAAATCCATTAGCGAGGAATTTATCGGGTGATACTACCCTATTATCATCCATCATTTCGGAGCTCTAGAAAGCCATTAGCGAGGAATTTATCGGGTGATACTACCCTATTATCATCCATCATTTCGGGGCTCTAGAAATCCATTAGCCCGACGTTCCGGACAAGTCTAATAGCCGATGTAAATACATTTAAGTCTCCTTTGTGCATGTTGTCAGTGGTGGGCCATTTAAATGCAACTAAAAAGTGTCCTCGTCCACACGGTGACCTTATAAATGAAATATTATAGTTTAATTCTCAAATATAATTTCCTTAACTTAATAAATTATGAATAGGGCCATAGTTTGATTTCTTTTTGAAGGATATTTTACACTTAACAATAAAACGCGTTTAACACTTTGAACCAAATGATAGCTAAGTGATATAGTTGCGTTTTTAGTGGCGATACGTATATTTGTCATGTTCCGTTCGACGTATTCATTTATTTTAGGAAGATTGGTTGGTATACATGTATGGCATCGTTTTATGACACTAACATGATTTATATACCACTTCAGGTAAGGACTGCATGAAACTATTCAATAAGAAATCCATGGAAACAGTTGTCAACATTGTGAGTGAATTCCGAGACACTGATGTTAAAATATGCGGGTTAAAAGTGTTTGCACAAGTTGCAATGGGTAAGTGAAAGATACTATCACACCGCTTCAAATGTCAAATAAATGTATTAGAAATTGAAAATGTGATTGTCGTAAGATTACGCAATTGTGCTATCTTTGAGTATTATGCCGTTTACAGTAGTATAGAGTGTTCGCTTTGAGTGCGCGAGGACGTGGTTTCGATCCCTGGCCGCGTCATACCAAAGACGTGAAAAATGGTACTGGTAGCTCCCTTGCTAGGCACTCAGTATATAAAGGGTAGTATCAGGAGATAAATTAGCCCAGGTAAGTATCTGTTAATGGATACCTGGTTAGTCGCACATGAGTTTTGTAGCTCATGTTACTTGTTGATCATATGCGACATTAAATATTGCTTATCTTTTTTGTCTTTATCTTTGATTGGTTGTTCTTGGGTTGCATAAGCATTACTAACATATCTAAAAGTGTAAGTAGCAGAGTATTTCTATCTATTTTCAGTTTTCTGTATTCTTGCTTCTATAATTGATCGTTTTGCGAACGTTAAGTACCACGGCAACATGAGAAACCAGGCCATATTTAGATTATGTAATGAAAAGATAAGAGTTGTCATTTATAGAAACGATATCGATGTATCATTGATATTTTTTCCTTCTATCGATTATCGATACGTATTTTAAAAAATCGATACTTACGAATAATAAATATATGCCTGAAAACAACAAAAAAATCACCAAAAACAAAAGGCTACCTGCGCGCTATCAAAAGTTCGCAATACCTATCAAATGTGTTCAAGGAATAATAAATAACTGAAGGTGAATAATACTTTTCTCAATTTTTTTAGCAAAAACAACTCACACATTCTTCTTAACAAGATGGTCAAAGTAATTTATAGGCATCTTAAAACATAACTAGAAGTGAAATTTATAAAACCATGAACTGCAAGCCTGTAAAGGGCAATTTAGTAAACGATATTTAATATATCGATGTATCGTCGATATGTCGCATCCAATGTATCGATATCGTCGATATACATTTTTCCGAATCAAAAATGGTGCATGCCCTTTAAGGATCTTTCAACAGATGCTTGATTCACTTTTCTATCAAACCAGTATTGCGTTTTTTTTCCGTCAAGCAGGAACAACTATGTACACCCAGTTGTAGCCCCGCATTCATGTCTCTGTACTCCGACTTTTACACGCGTCGTTCGTAACAGTTGTACAGCGACAGTATAGAGATGTGACGTCCGTGGCTGGACTAACCCAGTTGAAACGTATATTCACGCGTTCACGGTTAATACAACAGCCCTTTACGCTCTAGCAAAGTAGTATTATCGCCTTTTTACGCACATGTCCATTTTAGGCTTACCTTAATTGACATGGATCGGTCCTGAAACTTCATGAACCAGTTTGCGGTCATTCCAAGAACATTATATCAAGCTGAGAATTACTTAAACAAAAAAATTGCAAATATTTGGATACGTGAACAATTTCAATGGTTTTACGTAACTCATGATTCACATGGGGTAATTGCCAGTTGTGTGTCGTGACAAAACAAATTAACAGTGCGCCAGAAAACATATCTTATGTCAACAAACTGTTTAAAATACTTAATAAATATCAATAAACGTCGTCCCTGCTGAAATTTCATGAACCAGTTGGCGGTCATTCCAAGAACACTATTTCAAACTGAGAAATTCTTTTAAAAACAGAAAATTAGCGAACATTTGGATACGTGAACATTTTCAATTGTTTTACATAACTCACATGGGGTATTTACCAGTTGTGACAAAACAAATAAACGGTACACCCGAAACCACACGTGAAGTCAACAAACTGTTAAAAATACGTAAATATCAATTAACACAACTTCTCCAGAACGTCGTCTCTGCAGTTTAAATGATATTGAGGATGAATTTCATTATTTGTTGAAATGTACATTTTTCACCGATATTAGAAAAAAAGTTAATACCGTTTATCAATCGTAGGCATTTTAACTTTTAACAGTATCATGTACGAGAATGATGAGGATAAGTTGATTTATATTTGTAAATTTATTAGTTCCTTTTTAAAACGTTTGAAAATACCACGTGGCAGGTAAATACGTACACGTTGATATTTTTTAACAGCAGCTGATACAAATTCTTACTAAGGTTCTTTTTGTTTATTGTATTGACTGTATCATGTATGTCTAATAGTCCAAATGTTTAATTTGTTTAGTACACATAGAGTGGTATTGTATATGTATACATATGTGTCGTTTGTTAGTTTCTTTACCTCATGTCACATTTGTGTATGTGCTGAGAGTAAAAAATAATTCCCAAATAAAATTCACAGAACAGTGATCTTTAAAGCACGATCTTACCAATTTTACAGAGCAACAAGATTATTACCTTTTCCAGCAATTTTACTATTAATTTAACATATTTAAAGCTACATCTCTCATCAGAAGCTGACATTTGCTCCGGAAAGGTTGCATTGTTAGTTAAACATTCAGTGACGAGTGAGATACGTTTTCCTGAAATAATTCTCTCTCAAGACGTTTAAGAGGCGCTTTAGCGTCTCATTGCTATCATCGTCTACTCGAAGTACCGCCATATTCATCGTCTCAAGAAAATAGTGCCTGTAAAGTCCTCTGACTTTATTATAGATTTGATGAGTATAATGGCTGATTTGTCAGGAATATATGAATTGTGGAATGGTGGGAGTCTTGATATAAACGGCTTCTCTTGATTATGTGTTTCATTTTAGCGAATGAGTTTACCCGAACAGTCGCGTATTAATTTCTAATACGATACTATGGAAAAGGGGCGGTCTTGCCTTGGAAACGCCTCCTTGTACATTTAGTCCTTTGATTTACGTTTTCAGGTGACAATTTAAGCTTGATATCTAGAGACGTGGGGACTGTTCTGATTTCATCAATGGAAAATCATTTCGACGATTACAACTTACAAATTGTTTGTTGTGGAACAATCTCATATTTGTCAAACACAGGTAATATCTATGTGCGTGTTTATGTGTAAAGGAGCTGGATCGGGCAACTAAACCACTATCTTGTAGTTCAGGGCAACTAAACCACTATCTTGTAGTTCAGGGCAACTAAACCACTATATTGTAGTTCAGGGCAACTAAACCACTATATTGTAGTTCAGGGCAACTAAACCACTATCTTGTAGTTCAGGGCAACTAAACCACTATCTTGTAGTTCATGGCAACTAAACCACTATCTTGTAGTTCAGGGCAACTAAACCACTATCTTGTAGTTCAGGGCAACTAAACCACTATCTTGTAGTTCAGGGCAACTAAACCACTATCTTGTAGTTCAGGGCAACTAAACCACTATCTTGTAGTTCAGGGCAACTAAACCACTATCTTGTAGTTCAGGGCAACTAAACCACTATCTTGTAGTTCAGGGCAACTAAACCACTATCTTGTAGTTCAGGGCAACTAAACCACTATCTTGTAGTTCAGGGCAACTAAACCATTATCTTGTAGTTCAGTCTATTTACAAGATAAAGTCGACAATCATTGAAAAATTAACACAACCATTGCCTGGGATAATGCCACTAATTGCCAGTTTAGTTGAATAATATCTGTTCAAATTCAATTGCAAAATTTACACTAATCGCACTGACTGCTTCCGAAGTTACCAAATGAGATTGTCGCGAGTTATCTCCCTTTTTTCCATTCTACAGTATAGGTATACATGTATATTGTACTTCAAAGTCATTCGATAATGTTAGCTTTCGAATAATACACGGTTTTGAATTGCCTATTTCAATACGACGTGCAAAAGAATACATTTCTGATCATCATTTCGGATGACACCAAGTATTCGGATATAAGGTTGTCGAATAAACGAGGTCCGACTGTATCTGTTTTTTTTCAAGATGTGTATGTATTCTGACAGTTTGGTATAGTGATAAATAAACTTCAAATTACAAAATTAGTACGAAAAAAATGTGTGGAAAACTGATTAAAACTAAATTTTCACTTCCGTCAAATGTGATAACTTAAGTCACGTTCGTATGAGTAAATGACCTACTTGTTCTAATGCTCCAGAATTATCCGATACCAAGCAATGCGCCCTCAGATTTCAAAATTCACTCCGCAGAGTCTAAGATCAGAGCTTTGAGAGAGTGAAAGAGTCTGCAATGCTAACACAGACAATAATACCTCAACACTGATAACAGTGCCTGTCACAAAAAAGTGCTCCTCGACACAGACACCACCTCCTTCCACAGCCAGGATATTCATTTTACAGACACAATGTTTACAGCCCAACCGGCTAGCTCAGTTGGTAGAGCGCTAGACTGTCACCCGACAGGTCCGGGTTCGATTTCCGGGTTGGTCAGGGCTATGTTATTTCGTGACATTGGCTACGGTAATGTCCTCCACCTGTGGAGTAGTTGTCAGTTGCTAAACGGATGAGCAAAGTTAGTACTGATTGGTAATTTATTTCAGGAAAACTACTGGCGGTCGTATATGACTGAAAATATTTTTGAGAAAACGGCATAAAACCTGATAGAAACTAACAAACAAAACATAATGTTTACCCAAAGCACAATTTCGGAGATTAATTATTATGTAATATAAGCGTTTTATATTGTTATTGTATAATTTTATTGACCTGTCAAAATTTGCATATCTTCATGGTCAATGCACGCTATATATTAGTAATCGGGCCACTTTCGATAAAGACTTACTTATCATGTGCATTGACCATGAAGATATGCAAATTTTGACAGGTCAATAAAATTATACAATACCATATGTTAACACGTTACAGAGAAAGGCCTTGAAGCTATGCAAGAGCTGTGTTGTATTGACGTTATACTGAAAACGATGAAGAGATATCTACTAGAGCCAGAAATCCACATTATATGCATGTTGTCATTAGAGAACATCGGTAAAGCAGGTAAATATATTACAGTTAAGTCTGTATAATAAGACCACCCTTGGGACCCTTGAAAACTGGTCTTAATATTGAGGTTGTCTTATTACTGAGGTGAATTAAAAAGCGGTAAAGAAAAATTGAACTTGAAAATTGTGTTCTTTAGTTTGAGGTGGTCACACAGTCAAATTATTGAGGTTGTCTTTAAGTGAGGTTTTATAAGTATTTGGACCGGTTAAGTGAGAGTTACCATCAATTTTACGTTTGATAATGTAAACCGATCATAACATACAATAATATTTTTGTTTGCCAAAAACCAAATTATAATTTTAAGCAATCATGTATCGATGTATCAAGAGTTAAATACGGTTGATTCAACTTAGTTTAGTTTGCCGATATTGGTTGATCACCTAACACTCAGACTTCTTCAGAGAACCAGTGAAAAAGGGCCAGTCATTTCTGACTTATGCGACACCTACTTTTTGAGCACAATACTTCCCGATTCCTATCCTTTAATACCAGATATCAGACAGATAGGCACACGGTAACCATTATTTAACTAGCGGCGAATCACCAACCGGTCATGTCAGAACAGACCCCTACCGGGATTTTAACCTCCTACCTCCCGCTCCCAAGGCGGATGCCTTAACTACTCGGCCACAGGAGACTGTATATTACTATACCCCCTTGAAGTAGGTGAAATGTAAGCGACTGTCTATTGCTATAATGTATTCCATATAATGTTTCTCCAGGGCTTGTTCGAGGAAGGACCACACAAAGCGTATGTGATGCAGTTGCCTTGTCCATGAAATCACACCCGTCCAACAGCGACATACAAAGTGGTGGAGCACAGATATTGTCAATCATTGGATCTGGATTTCATAAAGAAAATGGTACGTAAAGAATGTTGTGTATACTTTCACTGTGTCTTGTATTATGAAAAGGAAGTGGTCAAAATCGTAGTTACGTTTATATTAAGATACGTATTGCGCTTATTATACTTAAATTCAGCTTAAAATATAATATATGTGTGTGATTTAGGTTTGGGAGCGGTAGTAAGGCTATTCGGTGTAGGACACTCGGCGCAAACGTTGTGAGTTCGAACCCCGAAGAAATCTGATATATGATTGAATTATATTCCCAGATTGTAAATAAGAATGCTAAGGGCATGGACTAACTAGTGAAAGTTGAAAGTAAATGTCTGCCACTCTCTATTATAATGGCATTGGTTTTGATTTCGACATCAGAAGCATGTGTGTACATTACCGAAAAAGCTCCAAGAAAACCCTTCCAAAATGATGCAGAAATGCCGCAAAATGCATTTACGAGGACCTTGCACCCTGGTGCCAAACAGAGGCATTGCCCCTTTACCTCATAAAGTCTAAAGTTGATTCGACTCGACATAAATCCTCTCGTCAGCTCTTGTGTCAATCAAACCCCTGAATTTCGACAATGCCTCCTCATTTTCAAAGAAGTGAACGGAAGAGTGATTTACACCATCGTTAATTCACTACAACAGAGCTTAAACAATTTGATTACATATTTGTCTTCTTTTTCAATTAAGCATGTAATCTGAGTAAAGAGAAAGGTATACAAATTATACATTGTTGCTAATTTATAATCAGGTGTCTTTCAATGTGCCATTAGTTTCTTTGCATCTTTTTCTACCAGCTTGATGTTGAATGTAAGAAGCAATTTTACGAAACTACTAAGTATTACATTCCTAAGTTAACTAGTATTAAACCCATTCTTTGGACTCTGATTAAAAACAGCATTGTAATATATTTACTCGAAAATAAAAAACGCAAAATTATGTTGACATTTTCAGAACTACGACGTAGAAGTGTTGATTTTACGAAGCCTTTTACTGGAGTGATTCATCGCAACAGTGTTACGGAAGATATCATTGAAGCAGCGTCAGCCGCTTTGCAACGTATTAAGAAGTTTAAGGACGATGTACTCGATGATACTGGTGAAGAATCTGATGGAGCAGAAAACTTGTACATAGAAATGAAAGAAACACCAAAGATAATCACGACATCAACAAAACCTGCAAGTGTTGCGGAGGAAACATCAGAAGCAACGACTTTGTCAGACTGAATCGTGTCAGTCTCTTACTTCATCTTAATTCAGTACGCCATACTTAATGAACCTATTGAGGCATTTGGAGATTCAAGTGGCAGTGCCTTTAGATGTTTTTGCAGTCATGTGACAGCTGCCACACTAGAACAACGAAAATATTTGCGATGCATAACTTTTTGTTTTGTTAAAATGTAAAAAACAAATTTGCACAAATTACTGTTCACTACAATGTAGGAAAGTATGGCAGTATCTTGACGTAACTCACGTTTGGCGTTATTAACGATGTATTTATTTAAAAATCAAGCATTAGAGAAAATATTTTTACAACAACACTGGTAAAATGTCATATAATTATTGTATATTTTTATTCCTGTTTGCATCATATGAAGTTAGGGGTACGAAGTTTCAGACAATCAAAGTTTTTTTTCGTTACATGTATTTGTATATAGTGTAATTGATATAAGTAAAGTAAACTGTTTATTTATTAAAGTGTCACCCCTACTTAAAGGGCAAGTCATTTCTGAATTATGAGTACTTTCTGAGCACATTTACTTATGAGTACTTTCTGAGCACATTTACTTATGAGTACTTTCTGTGCACATTTACTTATGAGTACTTTCTGAGCACATTTACTTATGAGTACTTTCTGTGCACATTTACTTATGAGTACTTTCTGTGCACATTTACTTATGAGTACTTTCTGTGCACATTTACTTATGAGTACTTTCTGTGCACATTTACTTATGAGTACTTTCTGTGCACATTTACTTATGAGTACTTTCTGAACACATTTACTTATGAGTACTTTCTGAACACATTTACTTATGAGTACTTTCTGGGCACATTTTCTTCCCAATCCTTTAATGCCAGGCACCAGGCGGGTAGGCACATGATAACCATTATTTAACTAGCTGGTCCACCAGTAGGCAATATCAGAACGGATCCCTAACGGGATTCGAACCTTCGACCTCCAGCTCCCAAGGAGGATGCCTTAATCACACGGGCACGGGGGACGGTGATATATTTATCTGCTAAAAGTACAATGTCGTATTCAGCACATCCTCTCCAGAGGAACCCTCCTTATTGCAACAACCACTTTTCAACATAATTATCACTTTTCCCCGCCATAAAATGCAATCAGAGCTTTTCTAATATATCATCAATAGTAAATAAATGCAAATACCATGGGAGTTTGCCCTGTATAGTCCTAAACATTTACCACTAACTTAAAAATATAAATCGGGATGCAACAGAAAAGTCTAAACTCGTGTGTACGCAACATCGGTTGTGTGGTTAAATTTACTGAAATAATAAACTTTATTCACAAAACTCAACTCATCATTTTTTATTCGTGTGCAGGACAACCTCTTCAGAGCAGAACCACTTGGGTATGCAAAGTTTGGCCTCTGTTGAGAGGTTGTTGATCTAGAGAGGTAAAATTGATAATTAATTCTTACTACTGAAAAAAGGTATATTGTTGTTCCTCAAAAGTTGAGCAACGTCAAAGGTCAATGATACGATCTATCATCTTACAAGATACCTATTTTCATCATCTTTACTTGTGAAGTAAAACACGTGTATAGTTGTGTTTGTCAGAACATATGAAATGAACGCGTAATATAGCATTGTTACGTCGTGTCACGTTAACGTTGGGGAACAATATATGTATTTTTTATTCTAAAAAATGTTTAGTTGGATGCATGTTTGTGTGGACGGATCGTTTAGTCATTTACTTGCTTGACAACCACCCACATGGTAAAAATTGCCAACACAGTTTGGGGGATATACTTGAGTCACTCTATTGGTGTGTCGGTTAACAAAAACTTGTGGAGCGAGCTTCTTGTACAGTTTTTGGAAGATTTTCATGAAACCTCACGCGATTAATATGCATTGTGTTTGTAGCGCGTGACATTTTTTTCGATCACATTTAAGATGGCCGACTTGTGTCCGACTTAAATTTTTTCTCTCAAAAAAATGTGGAAGGAACTTCAACTACAGTTGAACATTTGTCTGACAAAGCGGTATCGAGGGGGTATTAATCACCTTCAGTGATAGCTTTATTTTATTCAAACATAATATATAAAGCAAGAACTACGGGTGGTAAAAAACTTTGCAAAATATTTTTGTATACTATATTAGTTATCATGTGCATTCATAACATGTTATTCAGTTACTCGATTGTGTACTAATTTAATTTTCTTGGTAAAGGCGGGGCCGGACCTCCTCAGTGATTTCATATCTTTTTATGGACTATGTGTTGTGCTACTGGTCATTAAATGTTGAAGTTATGTAAACATGTTGTTATTTTTATAGCTTGTTTATAAATCCACCATATTGTTAAATTAAGTTGTGCTTTTGTTGAACTGTCTTAAATATCGAACTATGTAACTGTTCTACACTATTAGGGCGTTCCTATTTTTAGTTGTATGTGAACATCTAAAATATAGGATTGTATACTTATTGTTGCAAAATAAATTTGTTTTTGATTTGATAGTGCTATCAAAACATGTTATCGAGAACTTAATGACAACGTTGAAAGTTTATTTTAAAATAAGATACTTATTACCATACGATGTCATACATAACGTGTTTACTTTCTGAAACTAAAAATAGCGTACGTCAAATATTGAATCTCGTCAACCAATTTGTTGAGACAAAATATGATTTAACAATAAAACTATTATGCTATTATGTTTTCGTGACATTGTCAGCATATTGAGGACGATGCTATATTAATTTGCGCTCCATACTTTGATAGCCCTTATGGTTAGATCAGTCGGTATAGTATCCACCGGTCAACCTGGAGGTTATAGTTTCAAACCCCAGACAATGTTCTCAGTTGACTGCATACAATGCGTCCACAGTCACTTGTCCTCCATACACGCGGGGAGGTTTTTCAGTTCCTTGTTGAATATCAGGTTCACACCTATTGGTAGCACATGAACACTGCATAGGTCGACAGACGTCTGTTTATAACCTACATATTGTTTAAAGATGACGTTTAACTCAATGCAACTGACATTCAAACGAACTTTGAAGAACATCAGAAAATGTCGCGTGCAAAGCCACAACAAAATAATTCAGACACAAGTACATAAGAAAGGACACAAGGTACAAACATAAATGATGAGTCATAGGTGTGGCGCCTAAGACCGACTTCTATTCTAGTTTGCCTAATATAAGAACCTTCAATTGAAGTAAATATCCAGATATGTAAAACCATCGAAAAACGCAACATAATGCTTATCATAATAGTGTTCCCGAGCTCACCACTAGACTAAATTATCCCTTCAGGAGTAACGGACAGCTTCCCAACATAAATAAGACATAGAACAGGGCATATACTAGCTTATAAAGGAGCCATTTTTCGCGACCAGGTGTGCGCAATAGCTAATGACCGCAAATTCACCAATTGGCTCTGATGGCGTGGGCCAAGTATACAGAACGACTGAATGCTGATGTTCATGTGTGATCAAACATTGCATCAAACCATATGACAAATAAAATAACTTGGACTTTCGGTTACGCGAACGTATTCCCGTACTGAATACCATTGGGACTGTCGTTCTATACAAAACTTTAGACTTTGTTCGTAAGGTTGGGACCGGCATTGGTCAATTACATTTTATGAAAGATCACAGTTAACATGACCAATTTATTTACAGAGAAAATAGAAACAAAAAAGAGCTATCAAACATATTTAAACCTCTCTCAAACGTCATTATTATACATGTACCATTTTTATGTTCCCGGTTGATGAAATGGCCATTTTCAGTCAAATAATGTTTCGCATATACAGCAAGGACCTTGCTTACAGCTGAAAACCCGTTTACATCCATTCACATTTTAGTTATAGCCGAAAACACTGTACAGTATAAAATGTCTTTATTTAGGAATCATAGTGATGTTTTATACAAGCATTGCAAATAGCTTGCATGAGCTGAGGCCATGGGTCATTTGTACATTAAGTCATCGGCGATAATATATCTCTTTTACTGACTTAATTCCTGATTAACCCCCAGATTATGTATTTTACGGGCGCGATAGCGTCTTGAAATTTATCTTCAATTATTACACAAAATTACTGGGTAAAATTTGTTACATTTTATGGACAATTAAAGCAAAGAATGTCAGCTGGTCATTCAAATCCAAATATTATAGTTTATACACTGTGGATTCTCAACCTTTGCCGGAGTCAGTTACGGGTTCCATAATCCTAGAACGCGAGTCTATGATTGCAGTTCCGTAACCATAGCCCATTCTTAAATGAAGTTTAAGATTGATTTTGACCTACCTTGTCCAATGACATTACTAATAACATATTTACTGACGGTGTGTAAAGTATTGGCTTCCTTAACAGTGCCTGACTTGTCATTTGACTGTCCGTCTGTCAGAACAATAACAACATTTTCGTTTTTGGGTCTATCACCATGGGCTTTTGTAAGCATATGTGTGCAAACTGTCTCTAGAGCCTCGCTTGTATGTGTGGCACTACCAAGACAGTGGAGACATCCTAGTGTTTTGTAAATCAATTATTTGTCCTGATATATACTCATGAATCAACCCAATTGGAATAAAAGATCGCGAACTTTCATCTGCATTGGTTTTTTGTCAAAAACTGGTATTGAGGGGGTATTTATCACCTTCACTGATAGCTCTAGTTTGTATGAAACATAGAAAATTAGGTAAGAACCACGGTCGAAAAACATATTTTGCAAAATAAAAAACTGTGTATAATATATTAGTTATAATGTGCATACATAACATTTTATTCAGGCACATGCTTTTGTACTAATTTTCATTTCTTAGTAAAGGCGATGTTGGACCTCCTCAGTGATTTCATATTTGTTTATGGAATATTTTTTGTCCTACTGGTCATTAAATCTTGGTATTATGTAAGCATGTTATTTTTATAGCTTGTTTTCGCGGCTCAGGCCTGCACGTGCGCGCGCAGTAATTAATGACCACAAATTCGGCAATTGACGTTGATGGCGATCGACAGCGTAGGTCCTGCAAATAAGGGAGGACTGAATGCTGATGTTCATGTGTGACTTATAATTGAGCTACTATAATTACAATTATGAACTAGGAATTGACAAATAATAACTTGAACTATCGGTTACACGAACGTATTCTCGTACTGTAAACATTAGGACTGTCGTTCAACATGATACTGGATACATTGTTCGTAAAGTTGTGACCGACTTTTGTCAATTATGTTTTACCAAAGAACATGACCAAATTGTTAACAAATACTAATGTATCAGAGAAATGTATTCAAAATATATACTTAATTAGTTATCATGTGCATACATAACATGTTATTCAGGTACATTCTTTTGTACTAATTTTGGACCTCCTCGGTGATTCAATGTCTTTTTATGGAATATGTGGTGTGGTCGTTTAATGTTGGTATTATGAAAACATGTTATTTTCATAGCTTGTTTATGAATCAACCATATTGTTAATTAATGTATAACTGTCAGAAATACCGAACTCTGCGAATGCCCTTCACTATCTGGGTGTTCCTATTTTTAGTTGTATATGAATGAACATTTAGAATAAAGTTATTGTGCAAAATAAATATGTTTTTTTATTTAACAGTGCTAACAAAACATACCATCGAGAACTTAATGACGGTGTTGAAAATTTTATTTTAAAACGAAATACTAATTACCATCGGTGTCTTTACATAACTTGTTTACATTTTGAAATCCTAAAATAGCGTACGTCAAATACTGAATCTCGGCAACCATTGCTTTTGTTTCGATGATATGCTTTCACCGTAAATATTTTGGAAATTCTGTGTGTTCAAATACAGACGGTGGTCAATAGTTATATAAGAAACAAACGTGGCAAAGCAACGTGGCAAATTCATTTTCTAATTTGTTAAGTAAAAACTATGATTAAACAATAAAACTATTATGCTATTATGTTTTCGTGACTTTGTCAGCATATTGAGGATGATGCTATATTAATTTGCGCTGCATACTTTGATAGCCCTTATGATTAGATCAGTCGATATAGTATTCACCGGTCAAGCTGGAGGTTATAGTTTCAAAACCCAGACAATGCGCATGTTCTCAGTTGACTGCATACAATGCGTCCACAGTCACTTGTCCCCCAAACACACATGGAGGGTTTTCAGTTCCCTGTTGAAGACCAGGTTCACACCTATTGGTAGCCCAGGAACACTGGATAGGTCAACTGACCGCTTTACATAACAGACTTACTGTTGACAAATGGAGTTTAAATAAAATGCAACCAACATAAACTTAAAACTTGATGTCCGACAGAAAAGGTCACACGCAGTCACACCAAAATAATTAAGACACATGGACAATGAAAACAAAAACGTCAGAAAGGACACAAGGTACAAACATAAATGATGGATGATAGGTGTATCGCATTGAGTCGACTTCTATTCTAGTTTGCAAATAAAAGAGCATTCCATTTACGAAAATATCCAAATGTGTAAAACCATCGAAACAATTTAAGTGCAACATTACGCTAACCATAATAGTGTTCCCGAGTAGAACTAAATTGCTCTAGAACATCTTCCCAACATGAAGTAGTCAGGACATGGCCCACAGTTGCTTAAAAAAGTAGGAACAACTTTTCGTGGCTCAGGCCTGCACGAGCGCCGCGAGTTGTATTTAATAATCGCAAATTCACTAATCGCCTCTGATGGCGATCGACAGCGTGCATAGAGAACGACTGAATGCTGATGCTCATTTTGTTTATTTTAATTCAGTTACTATCATAACAATCATGAACTAAGAATTGAGTATTGCATCAAGCCATATGACACATAATAACATGGACCTTCAGTTACACGAACGTATTCCCGTACTGTAAACATTAGGACTGTCATTCTACACAGAACTTGATACCTTGTTCGGAAGGTGGTGACCGACTTTTGTCAATTATGTTTATCAAAGAACAAGACCAAATTATTAACAAATACTTATATATTAGGGAGCATAGAAATAGAAATGAGCTTTCTTAAACAATTATACCTCTCTCAAACGCAATCATATACCATATTTACGTTCCCGGTTGATGAAATGGCCATTTTTCGTCTAACAATGTTTCGCATATACAGCAAGGACCTTTCTAACAGCTAAAAAACTGTTAACACGCAGCCACATTTTAGTAATAGCCGAAAATACTGTACAGTTTAAAATTTATTTTATTAGTAATCATAGTGATGTTGTATTCAAGCATTGCAAATAACTTGCATGAGCTGAGGCAAGATTGTAGGCAAGGCGCTGAAGGTTCGAATGTCAAATACGTGATGTCTATCAGTGGCAATTGCATTCAACTCATTCGCGTTGATTCCTACAAAAGAAAATACGACAGAGAAATGTTTTTGTAACGACTGTGGTGTGAAGATGTATTATATGTCAGATGCTTTAACGGAACGTTATACAATGATTCAATGGGTCATTTGTACATTAAGTCATCGGCGATTACTTTTCTCTTACTGACTAAATTCCTTATGAACCCCCAGAATATTATTGTTACGGGTGCGATAGCGCCTTGAACGTTATCTTCAATGATTACACACAATAACTGGTTAATATTTGTTACATTTTATGGACTGTTAAAGCAAAGAAGGTCAGCTGGTAAAACGATTATAGTCTATACACTTGTAGATTCTCAACCTTTATGGGAGTCAGATGCGGGTTCCGTAATCATAGCCCATTCTTAAATGATGTTTAAAATTGGTTTTGACCTACCTTGTCCAATAACAATACTAATAACATCTTTACTGACGGTGTGTAAAGTATTGGCTTCTTGAATAGTGCTTGTCTTGTCATTTGACTGTCCGTCTGTCAGAACAATTACAACATTTTCGTTATTGGGTCTATCACCATGGGCTTGTGTAAGCAACTGCGTGCGAACTGTCTCTAGAGCCTCGTTAGTATGCGTGACACCTCCAAGATAGTGGAAACCTCCTAGCGCTTTGTACATCGATGCCTTGTCTTGATAAGCATTCAAATACCAACCCAACTGGAATACAAAGTAGAAAAGGATTATTGCTAACAACACGATTTCATCGTCCAATACACACGGTCATTGTAACACCGTAAGTACATTCTTTACATGACGTATGCAGAGGGTGGAGCAATGGACAACATGGCCATGTTTTCATCCAATTTCACAATTAAGGTCTGTTTCCAAGAACATTTTCAAATACATATATTTTGAGGTCTAGAATCAAAATCGCCAATCAAAAAAATCGTTTTATTGAACAATATTTCAAGATATGTCAACAAACCGCCGTAAATGACTGAAAAATGTTGAAACATGGCGTTAGGACCAAGACAACATATCAACAAAACAAACATTTTAACAGAAACTATCAATTATACCTGAGCATGGGTGCTGAATGTAAGTAAACCAACTTGGGCCTTGGTGGGTCCAACCTCTATTTGATCGATAACAGATTTCACAAATTCCAGTGAATGATGGTAGTTTGCAACACCGACACTGCCAGAGTCATCCAAGACGAAAATTATATCACGGTTACATCCTAGAAAGATTGCAATATGTATGATTAAAGCCAAAGCATATGAGAATTGTCAGAGAATTTAATAACAATGAATGTTAAAATACCACTAAAATACAACACAACACATGTACTATAAAAACTATCACAGAATGGACTTTTTATACCTATATTCACAAAAACTCTGTACTGAGAATTTTAGTAGAAGATAGTACATATGCAGTCCTCTGATTTTATTACATAGTTGATGATTATAATGGATGATTGATTTGTCAGGGATATATCAATTGTGGAATGTCGGGAGTCTTGATATAAACGGCTTTTATGGATTATTTTTTTCATTTTTGGTGAATAGTCGCGTGTTAATTTCTAATACGATAATATGGGAAAACGTGCAGTCTTGCTTTGCAAGCGCCTCCTAGGACCTTCAGTTCTTTGATTTGTTTTAGTATAATATTACAGATAAAGCTGACAATATTCTGCTTGTTTAACTGTAAGAGCGGTCATTAACTTAATAGTTTTTTTCAGTGTCGGACAAATACTAAAATATTCCGGTAGCCCACTGCATTGTCGTCTTATCTTCAATAGCAGAGAAAACATTCACCACAGGGGCCACATTCACCACAGGGGCCCGACGTATTGATGGATCCCTAAAAGTATGTCAATCAACGACCAAGTTCACAAATGGAACTTGGAAAACTTATTTTTCAAAAATTGAGGTCTTATATATTCTATATATATAAAGGTAAACAACTCTGCTGGTTTGATGATTGAGAATTACTAGTAAACACCGAGTTTGTTCAAAATTTCAATTATCTATCAAGGCTGTTCAGATAACACAGAAATGATTATTCTTACTGAAAAACCCTATCTTCAATGACTAAAAATAAGACATTTTATCGTAGAAGTCTAAAAGGGGCTAGTCAGACATGTCGCTACCGACCCAAATTGTCTCATTCTTATACCGTATACAGTTAAACCTCGATATTAAGACCCCCTTGGTACCCTTGAAAACTGGTCTTAATATTGATATGGTCTTTATATTGAGGTTGAATCGAGAGCGAAACGGTGAAATTGACTTGAAAATTGAGTTGGTCTTATTATTGAGATGGTCTTTAAATGAGGTTCTACTGTACTTGCCATAATTTATCACCTAGTTGTATGGACAAACACACGGGCACAGCTGACTCTAAACACTGGATCTCAGTTTCTAGTGTCAGCTTCCGTGTTTAATTCCCGTTTCCCACTGGTGTCCCGCTAGTTCATAGCGCGCCGTCTGATTCACGGAAACCAATCATAATTAGGTACGACAATTATGTTACAAATTGACTGGTTTCCGCTAATCAGACGGCGCGCTATGAGCGGGTACCAATGGCAAGTACGATAGAAGCGTTTTCGGCTCAGGCTGTTCCTCCATCTAAGCCGCAAAAATTGTAATATATAGAATCTCCTTTTAAAGGAAACACTTTTACACTCATGTGTAGATGGTTTGCGAAAAACGCTTATAAAATGCATCATGTGTTGTTTACAACACACGCCACGACTGATCTTGGAGCGAATTCTGAAATTTCGTCGTCTTATTTCCAGAACCCCGTAACTCAATTTTTGCCGGTTTTGAGTATTTGGTATCGTTGAAACCGTCTTTCCAAGCTCTTTCTATCTGAGCTACCTATATTGTTCTTGAATTCATGTAACTTAATTTAAACGCAATTCCATAACCCCGTATGTAACAATTAACTCAAGAGGGTAAAACTTTACAGCGGTTTTCTCAAAAGACGATAAACAAGTTATGGGGTTCTGGAAATAATGCGACGATTTCATGATGAGATAAAGGTTGCTGACATACAAATGTTTTGCTCAAGGACACTCCAGCTAATGATGCGGTTGTGAGATTTAGTCATTATATACTCAGTTCTTGTTAGAAATCATATTATACTGTCTTTACCCTAATGAAAAGATTTATAGAATATTTGTGATGTCCGAATTGTGAGGAACAATGACAGTTTTAATGAAATATAGATCTAATACAGTTGGACCCCGTTTATTCGCCAACCTTCTATCCGAAAACTTGGAATCATCCGAAATAAATATCAGGTTAAGTTGCATCTTATGCTCGTCGAGTTGAATTGGGCTATTTGGAACCATGTAGTATTTGAAATAAAATGAATTCGACTTACCATGGGGGAAAGGTCCTGGTGACGTTGGTGGCAAGGTTGTTGTTGTCATTGGTACATTGCAGAAATCTGTATCACAGCAGGAAATAGACACGTCACGACGTACACGTCCATCATGTTCTTCTACGTCATGTTCTGACTCTTCGTCAAACATGACGTCACGTTTACCGAACGCGAATCCAAGCGAGAAGCCATCACAAACCTGAAAATGATGTACAAACTGGTGTTCTAGTAGTTGTAAGATCTTTTGTTATATGTTCTCTGATTTTGACCTACATTTTAGACCAATGAAATATTGTAAATGAAGCGCGTTGTTTAAATATGCAACAAATTAGACGATTTGATTGGTTCATTATTTAAGCGGAGGGGCATAAAACGGGGTGTCTCGAAAAGATTATTCACTTTCCCGTAGCGTACCCCTCTGGCGAAATCAGGCGATTCTTTAGACATCATTCCATCTACGCAGTGCATCTTTGTTTAAAGACATTTATTGTTCATGTAAAAGATGATTCGGTATAATAAATGCTATATATCATTTACAGTACCGACGTCAAATCTAAATGTATTAATATTGTCTCGGCATTGTCTAAATCAGTTGTCAGCATATAATTATGAGATTCGTACAGCTCATGATATTTGCACTATGTTCTTTATTTTTATCGACACATTAAATGCCATGGATAAATGCTGTTTTCGACTGTATTCCTCTGAATAATGGTAAGGACTTTATCAAGTATAGTAAAACCTCAATAATTAAGAGCAAAACAGTGAAAATGGACTTGAAATTTGTGTTCTTAATTTTAGGTGGACCTGTTATTTAGGTGGTCATTAAATGAGGTTTTACTGTATTTGGGGTGAGCGGCTATGAGATGGATTGTAAATCGGACAGTCGGTGAGCTATAATGAGCTAAGTAGTGTATTCAGAGGTATTTAACAGTATAAATCAAAGCATTGGAGGCGCTTCCAAGGCAATACTGCACGTTTTCCATATTATCGTATTAGAAATTAATACTGGACTATTCGGATAAACTCATTCGCCAAAAACGAAACCAGTAATCCAGAAAAAACGTTTATATCAAGACTCCTGCCATTCCACAATTGATATATCGCTGACAAATCAGCCATTATACTCATCAAATATATAATAAAATCAGAGGACTTTACATGTACTATTTTCTTGAGACGATGAAATTGGCGGTACTTCGAGTAGAGCATCCGATTAACGATGATAGCAATGAGACGCTAAAGCGCTTCAAAAACCAGATATCTAAATAAGTAACATATATGTTATCACTTTAAAGTTGGCATAACATACAGCTTGTCCCCATTCTCTTATCAGAAACTGGTGTAAATAGACGACATGTACTGTTAATCTTACAACCAAAGACTGGCGAAAAAACCAGATTGAGATGTCAGGTAACGCAACACACACAAGGCAATACCTCCCTGCACAGACCCAACACAGGGAAACAACAGTCTACAAAACATTTGACACTGAGAAGGCGCAAGGGTAAACATGTTTGGGAATGAGGGTGCGAGGAATGGTCTGGCCGACCATAAAACAACTATGGATAATTTAGGAGGACAACAAGAGGAGCAGTACTATCACAAAATCTTACCGCTTTCTGTTCACATGTAAATATGTATTCGTTGTGACCATCAAGCGCTAGAAGATGTTTTGTCATGCAAGTCTGTGTAAAATATAACAGTATCACATGATTATTAAGAACCATACCAATCAGTCTGCTAATGCTTCTCATTGCTTCCAAGTAGAAGACAACACTGAAAACATAGAAGTGTTTGTGTTTTCCATATCACGGATACTTTCGCAGCGATTACAATAACATCAACCACATAGCATCGCATCAAGAAGGCCAATAGTTCGCGGCTATTATAATTAAGTAAATATATATAAGTCCAAGTCCGAGTTTCAGTCTTAAACTGTTTGTGAATGAGTCCCCTGGAGATGATATGATCGCATGCCATTTGGTCAGGTTTGTAATTACCGTAAATATTTGGATATAAGGAATACATGTGAATCCCTGAATGTCCATGTTGCATTCAAATGATTATGAATATAGCGAAACAGCTGATTTAAATAACATTTTTAAAAGTCCGAAACACAGGAGTTCTCTCCCATTATCCCTAGAATGGATATGTACATGTACGTATACTATAGAATGGATAAAGGGAGATAACTCTCGAAGCGATAAAGGGAGAGAGCTCGTGACAATCTCTTTTTGTCCGAAGGGCGTTTCCTGTACAGACACATCTAATTACATCACCAACGAGTCATTTTACCTGGTTAAGTCCACAAGTCAACGTGGTGTTACAGTCGGTTGGATCGAGCACCGGGGAAGGACACGCGAAACATTCCAGAGCTGAAATACAACTCCATAGATCATTTATCGTATTTGCAATCGTACAGGAATCGTCTTCAGATTTATGTCAAACATTATCTAGTTTATGACTACAAATTTACATAAAAAGTAGATAGTTTGGATCGAAGGAGTTTTGGTAGAGCGTGCAAAACAGACTCAAGTCAAGCTTCGACAACTTCTAGACTCTAGATTTTTTTTCTTTAAATACAGATGTCCCGGACTAGTGTAGATGCTACAGATGACTTGTCCAACATGGGAGGCTAGTTGTCCCGAGCACAGATTAGGGTACGGGTTAACCGTAAAGTAGACGTGCATAACAGACTTGTCCTGGACTAAGTACAACTCAACTGTTGGTAGCCATTATCGGCAATGAGACTTGTCCGGGACGTAGGGCTAGTGGATTTCTAGAGCTATGTACTACATATACGAACTGGTGTTTACACGTAATGGATACACACTGTACAAATACTTGTTATGACTATACTTTACCTAGCGCACTAGATGATTATTGTAACGATTTATTTGCCTTGAATTAATTTAATTAACATACTACATTCAGAAATTGTAATTCATGTTTGTTCTGAGTCAAAAATATAGCACATCTTAAACAGAATGTAAAGTGATAAATAAAGATGATATGGTTATTGAATAAACAGTACTGAATAATTGTAACCGATCAATATCGTGTTTGAAACAGTTTACGCCTGGCGAACAAGCCAAAGCCTTACCGACTGATAGCGTTTAATGGGCTGCAAACGATACTGGCTTACAGCTTGTTCAGTCACGAACATTGCTGAACGTCTCCGAGCATTTGCAAGCGGTTTCCTATATTGAACATAATTGAAGCAAATACTTATTGTAAGTAAATGCCTACCCATTACTATACTTACGGCAGTTTCCGCAGAATCTCTGACATGATCCCATACTAAAGATTTCATCCATACATAGATCAGGTTTGGCTTTCGCAAACAATGCACACGCATTGGAATCCAAATCTTGGCAACTGCTTGCAGGGTTTGCAGCTAACACATTGCTGCTAATCACCGCTGAAAAAATGATAATGCATTGTAATCATAGATATGTACACTCTGGTCGGATGCGGAAGGTTGCGGTTTCGAGTCCTGGCCGCAACATACAAAGGTCTTTAAATTGGGACTTGCACCTCCATTGCGCCCGCTTGGCATAATAAGGGCAGTACAAGTTCTAGTATTGGCTTGTATGGTGTCAGCTAAATGTGTCTAGGGCGTGGCAACATAGTTTGGCAGCACTATATCTAAGGGCCACCAAACGTTTGATCACGAAAGGTTTTGCATTGGAGAGTAATCGTTTAACCGTCGATTACCTGAATTCGAGTATAACATTGCCGTTTTCCCATTTTTGCCCCCTAAATTTTCCATGTTTGTTTGATTGGTCGGCCATTTCTTGCTCCGCTATTCTCATACATGTTTACCCTTGCATCCCCTCAATGCCTTATGTTTCGTAGGCAAATGTTTACATGGGATCTGTGTTGGGAGGCAATGTCTTATGTATGGGTGTCCCACCCCCGCCCCTGTATCGACCCTATCTCTCTTTCAGTATATTCATACTCATAATGAATACATATTGGCATAACATATGTGTATTGTGGTTCAAAAGTTTAAAATCGAAACTTTGATATGGTGAGGTGGAGTGTCGACCGCTCAACTGAGAGGTTTGAAGCTCGAACATCGCCTAAGTCATGGTTGTGTTTGATCTTAAAACGCTTATTTTGGTTTATCAGATCGCAGGAAGACTCTTGGAAGTTTTCAAACAACTAACTAAAGCTTTCATCAATTTGATCTCGATCGCGTTAACATTCATTATACATCCATTTATACCAAAGATGAAGGTTCAATGTCATCTCTTTCGAAAACATTGTAAAGCTGAACTTTTAGACCAAGGTCAATGAAATACATAACAACTTTTTATCCTAAATTGTATGTATGAAAGAACAAAATAAAATACTCAGGTATCTGAATTAGCTTTGCCGTCCAAGTGTTCGACACTATCTTGAGTCCACGGTTGTACAGGGGTTAAACGAGAATACGATATAATATTTTCGGCGCAGCAATTTTCTGCAATTTGCATATCAAACCAATCAAAACTTACGTTAACCACTTAACCAACTACTCTTCGACACAACAACGTTTGTAACACTGACGCGGATTGGTTAACCTTTCGATAAGAGGTACGTTACCTTACCGAAATCCACTGAATTCGGTGAATTACCGAAATCCATTTTGGATCTGGAATGACCAGCAATCGTAACATTTCGGCAATTTCATATGTGGCACAACAAAAATTAACCTTCAACTTGCGCCGACCATATGTTTTCAAGATAGTTCTTGTTAATTATGTAGAGGTCCCATTCTAACAAGGTCGGTAAAAGTAATTAGGTCAATGTGTATGTTTTTGACATGTTACCGGCTTTCAGTCTGTTTTGCGTTTTGAAAACGGGAACCAATTGTTGTATGCCTCTCAACATTGCCACTTCTACAGACGGTACCTGAGGGGTACCGTCCAAAAACGATTATTGGATTTCTTCAAAATGTGATTGTATAATGCTGACCTTCTAATTATACAAATTCGTTAAAATATAATGTACATCAAGATGGAAATTAGGTCTAGCATTTTTATCGCCAGTTCAGTGACATGTCAAATCAGAAAATCAAATAAACTAAGAATTGTTTCATCGTAAGGAAATACTCCCTATTATCCATAACGTGCATTGTATTGTGTTGTAAATGAAGCAAGGAAACGGAAATAAGAGACATACCTAATGTGACGAGAAATAGAGCCAACATATTGCCAAAGTAGGGTTTTGGAGAACTTTGAAGCCGAAATGTCACAGACTTATGTTACGCAGATAAGGAAGACTAAGGTCTGACCCAATTTCTTATCAGCCAATAAGGGCGTATGATTGTAAATATTCGGGGCTTTAACGAGCTATGGTTTAACTACTAGTATATAATTAGTGTCTAATCTATTGACCGCTTGACATATATATAATCTGAACTGTGGAACTTATAAACACCATTTTTCTTAGTTTAATTTGTGTATTTGTTTACTGACGACAGTAACCGCTGTAAACAGCACGTACACGTAGAAAAAATGAACACAACGATTTGTCTGCTAGTGTAATGGGTGGTGCTATGTATAATCATTTTTTGGTAAATTTGCAGTTTTCTTTAAACTACTTAGTAAAATCGAACATACATTTAATATTTTGATTTCGGATTTTTTTCTGAAATGATTTTTATTTTAACTTCCATTGATGTTGGTCTTAATATTATTGGTTGGCAATATGATGGAATACGTAAGATGAGATAATTTAAGTTATCTTAACTAACCTTTATCCACTCATGTACTGTACTGTAAATTACTTAACCTTTTCAATCGTTGTACTACTATTATTGATACAAAACAGATCTCCTCAATTGTATTACGGCATGTTATCTTACTAGATTTATGAATATGTTATTCTAATATGTAACTGTCATTCACCGGATTAGATCAATAATTATAATTACTATTGTACAATGTATGCTGAATACTGTTTGTACTGTGTACATATGTGACTTTATGTTATATTATATATGTGATTCATGGGCCAAAGGCCTACCATCTTGAAAACTAAACCACTATATGAACACCGCTGTACGATTTCCAACTTCTATTTTATCATAGCTTACATTATAATTATTCCCTATAATGTTTAAGAACATTTGGCCGACTATTCAGAACAAGGGAGGTAAATGTAGGAACTTTCCTATTTGCCAATATGGATTTGGTATCGTCGTCAAACAAAGATACTTTTTATCCTCTTTCATTTCCAGACTTTTCCAAAATGTATCTTACTATACATAACATGCGCACTCAGAGTAAATATATGTTTGAATATGTACCGCGGTCGTCCAATCCCCTTAGTTCGCACATACAGTAAAACCTGACTTAAAGACCACCTCAATAATAAGACCACTTAATTAAGAACACATTTTGCAAGGTCCATGTTGACAGTTTTGCTTTTTATTTAACCTCAATATTAAGACCACCTCAATATTAAGACCACCTCAATATTAAGACCAGTTTCCAAAGGTCCCAATGGTGGTCTTATTATTGAGGTTTCACTGTATTAATTAAATTCTATAAAGTTAATCTTTACAAACTCAAGCAATAAAACTGTTTTATTTTGTGAATAAAAGCCTTTTCAATTGGTCAAATTACGTTTTTTTTATTTTTTATGGCCATGTATGATTATTTTATCTTTTGTGTCAATGGCGAATGAAGGCTTGGATGTCGCACGTAATGAATGGGTAAATAAGTTTAAATTTCCACCTTTTATGACCTCTTACCATGATTTCGCGTGTAACTGCATTGTATTCTATACTATACTTGATTATTGATATATCTTAAAATTTGAAAGAAGACTATAATACTACATACTGACTAACAAACGGGTATATCTTGATATAATGTTCAGTGTAGCAATTCATTGTTTAAATCGGATATGTTTAAATTCCGATAAGCATGCTGAATGTTTTAATATAGATGTATAAATGGATACACTATTGAGTATCCCCTAATCGTAGCAACCGTGCTGGGAATACATTAATTTTGTGTTTGATTTTGTTCATGGAAAGAACATCGAAAATGATAATGGATTAATAAATATTTGGAGTAGTTGACAAAAGCAAAAACAAAACCTTCAAGACAATGAATGTGTACATTGCTTATATAGTTGTGATTGGATTTATTGTTCAAATCAACGTTAGTATATTTATCGTTATAAAAATCTACCCTAAAATATCTTATTCTTTAAATAATTGTAAATGACCGCATCGAAAAAACACCAAAATGTCATAAATAAAATGAATATAATGTAAACATATAATAACCTTATTATTAGCGAGCACCATTACGGATACGATGGCAACATTTTAAAAACGCTCAGTAAACAAGTTTTTCCTAAGAGCTTAAACTTACATCTATCGTGAAACAAGTTCTTACAACTTATACTAATCACTCTCGATGACTGCTACATGTCTACTTACCAGTACTCGTGCCAAATTTAGGGATTGTGAAGTTCGTGATCAAACCTCGCTTATCGTGGGGGTCGAACTCACGACCGTCGAATCAGGAGTCAGTCGCTCTACCCCTCGACCACTGCGCCACCCAGTTTTTGCGGAGACATTGCGCCAGTTTCTTACATCTGGGAAAATATAGTACCATCCTGCCTATTTATGTTAAATAACAACAATTATAAAGCAAAATCTTCCATTATCGTACCAGTCTTATATAAATGACCGAGATCACGCTGTCTGATTTCGATGCCAACAATTTCAGTTGCGATGCATTGTCAATTTGCATTTGTTATCAGACCATTACTTGAAGGAAGGTTTCGCTGTCTGTCACGTTTCCTGATCAGTGTCGTTATAACAGCGTTTAGTCCTGGTCATTATAAGACAGGATAGTCCAGAGTTACATCATTATGCTATATTGTCCAGTCAAAATGTCCAGAATTCTGTTCATCCATTCTTCAGTACCATCACATAAAACGTGACGTTTGTCAGGTCGGATGTCATGTCAGTAATTCGGAAAAAAATATAGCTAAATATTTTGACTGAAGCAAATATGTAAACTCTCCTGTATTGAGGGAAGATAACTCATATAAAAGAAAATACAGTCAGACCTCGTTCATTCGAATTATATATTTCGAATAACACATGGTTTCGAATTACCCATTTCAATTCGACGTAAATAAGATCATCGCGACCTGATATGTATTTCGGATGATACCAAGTATTCGGATAGACGAATAAAGGAGGTCCGATTGTACATACATTACAGAATTGAAAGGTTCTCCTTAATAAAGCGGGAAAAGACGGTACTTCTTGGCTACCCAGGTGCCCGCCTATACCCAACATAATGTTAGAATGGGTATCTAGCTCTTCCTCCGCCCTAATAGTTGGAAAAATCACTACATTAAAAATGTAGCTAATTATTTTGACTGAATCAAATATGTAAACTCTCCTTCATCGGAGGAAGATAACTAATCATAAAGGAATCATATATACTTAGTTAGTCAAAATAACGTTCTTATCATTCAATCAATTTTCTGATTTCTGTACATCACTCATTTAAGCGAAATAGTAGAAAGAGGAAATTGTTCATGAAAGGTACTGACATAACATAGTTTAGTATGATACTAAACTAAGCGTATTTGAGTATACCGTAAAACCTCATCTAACGACCACCTCAATAATAAGACCACCTCAATACTAAGAACACAATTTCCAAGTCCATTTTCAATGTTTTGCTGTGTATTTAAACCTTAATATTTAGACCACCTTATAATAAGACCAGATTTCAAGGGTCCTGAGGGCGGTCGTATCATCGAGGATATACTGTATTAGTAAACATAAGTTTTTATTGTGAAATTGGAGCCAGAGCCTTGTTTAGACCAAGAAGTCGATAGGCTTATAACATAAATAATCACACTTTGACGATCCTGAATATTTAAATACAAATTGTTAAATTCGACTTATTTCGGTTAATACATAATAATAAACACGACTTGTGTAACATGGAAGGAATTTACTTGACCGGTCAAACATATGTTATAAATATTATTGATTCTATGAGGTAATACATATTTGAAATGTTTGTAATAATTAAGTGAAGTCAAAACAAGTGTATGTATTTGTCCGGGTTAAAATAACGTATATTGCTGACTTAAGTTAAATTGTTGATCGGTATCGATGAAAGTCGGAAACTGTCAAAGGCATTTGTTAATGTTTTAAGTCTATTTACGAGGGAACTATATTATAAAATAAAACAAGAAACCGGTGCATGGAGACTTTGATATTCCATGCTAAACAAACTGTGTATAAAGCAGCCATTTTTTTCAGTTTTTGGGGAAGTATGGCGGGTCCTTTTGATAGGGGAAATTCGCATCATGAATCACCAAGTTTTAGCAATTCTGTCAATATATATAGTGTTCATTTTGTTTCCTGCCCAGTTTCGACCTATTGCTCTGCCAGCTGTCTTGACTTGTCCTGTGATCTTTTCCAAACATAAATCCCCCCTCTCCTTCAATGTACACTTTGATTCTCCTAAGTATTCCTTATTGTCTACCAGGCCATTCCTTGTGCCTCTGTTCCTTAACATATGTACCCTTTAACCTCCTTAAGCGCCTTATGTTTTGTGGATTGTTGTTTTCCCGGAGGTCTGCGTGGAGAGGCACTGTCTTTTGTATGCGGCGTTCCCTGTAGCTACGTATTCTCTCTCTTTTAAGTGAAGATTCGCTATACATGATGTGTCTACCGCTTGTGTTTTTCCTCATAAATTTTAATTCATAGCAATGTTTAATATTTATATCGGTTCATCATAAAGTGGCGGTATTTAAAGCGTGGTCTTTGATCTCTGTCTGTGTAAATGAATATCGTGTATTCGAGGGTTGATCCAGAATTACGTGGACTTTTTTAATAAATGAATCAATTTTCCACGTAATACATTGAAATTTCATTTACAGTACATTTAAAATATCAGATACAAATATAGAAAGTGTCGCAGCAAAACATACACAATTGACTGAATTTACACAGAATAAAAACATACGGGTGTCGCGACCGGCGCAGTCCAACGACGTCAATGACGTTGTCTTATCTTTCGGCGCAGTCGTACTAACATGTTTTTTTCTATTTGCATATCAGTGTTGTGTACACCAATCAAATCTTACGTTAACCATCAAGTCAATTTCTCTTCAACCGAACAACGTTTGTTACCTTGACGCGGATTGGTTAACCTTTCGATAAAGGGTCGTTACATTACCGAAATCCACTGTAGAATATACCGAGCTCCATTTTGGATCTGGAGTGACCAGCAATCTTAACATCTCGGCATTTTTAATGTTGCGCAACAAATCTTAACCTTCAAATTGTGCCGACCATCTGTTTTCAAGATATTTCTTGTTTATAGGAATGCCTGGTTTATATTGAACTCTCAAGCAGGAGTAAACTATTGGTATATAGCGACAAATTACAAAAAAATCTAAAATTCAAACTTTGTAAACGAACTTTTTAACACCCTGTATATCCAACTTACCGACCTGAAATTCACATGGTAAATGCTGAACACTTCGAATAAGATATACATGACTTTTGATATGATTTGGACTACAACATAGAAAATATGTAAAAAGTCCACGTACTTCTGGGTCAACCCTCATATGCATTAAACTACCAGCCAGTCAACAAGTTTGCTACAGACAATTACTAATCTCTTTATGTGTGTGTTCAGTATTTGATTTTGTGACAAATTGTTAAACAAAACGATTTCAAGCATGATCAGTTATATTTGATTGTCTACAGAGATATTTGTAAAAAATAAACATCACTACAAATAGTATGCATACTACGTAGGCAATGCAGTACATTGATATATAGATACTACATAGAAATATAGATTATTGTTAAGTTTTATTATATTTAGAGCACGGAAAATTGTCACGAGTTAACTCCCTTAATCTCGTCTAGAGTTCTCTCCCTTTATTAACATTTCAAAGTCTAAGTCTGAGTTTCAGTCTTAAAATGTTTGTGAATAAGGCCCCCTGGGTTCGAACTCACAACCTCCGTGTTGAACGGCTATAACTTTATCAACTTCACCGCCGCTGCTCTACATTTCATTATTTCATAAAATAAAGAAAAATATACTCAATACTTTTAAAAACGCGAAACGTAAGATTTCTCAAGTGTCATGAACTTACTAGGGAAACAAGATAAGAAGTTAACATGATATTGATACATTTTACGTAATGAACTAACGTTTCTTTCTATCAATGGGTATTTTAAAACACACCAAAATGACATTTAAAATACATATCACAGGTATAACAATGTGCATTTTTAAATGTACTAAGTACATGAACATTATAATGGCTACTTGTCGATATTCGGAAATACGAGACATGAGTTAGCATAGATTGTAAAACACGTGTCACATGTACGTAACTGCGATTATAAACTGATTAACGATTAACTACTTAGGCTTAGGAACATCGCTTTACTTAATTGACGTTTTGTTAAATTGGCGTGTATTAATTAATAGGGTCAAGTTGGATAAAGCTCGGTGGTCAAACGATTACGCCAAACTGTGGTTCATCTAAGTTCAGCTTTGTACACTCAAATGCTTTTCTAATTTTTCACTTCGTATTATTAGCCGAATCAAATACATTATGTCTGTATTAAAGTCTCATTCTTGCATATAACACAATATTTCATTAAAAGAATATATAAATATTCATGCAAGACCATTCTACAAGAATTATAAGAGACTATGACACAGTAATTATAGACATTCAATTTACAATCTGAAAAGAGTTAAATTACCATAAAAATAAAAAAATAAAAAAATGAGAGGCTGGCATTAATCTTGACTACTAAGTACTGATAGCTTAAAAACTGCACTACAAGAGAAAAAAAGCCACATAAGATGTGAAAATCAAAACTAACACTAATGTGTATTACTTATGAAACAGTTTAGAAAATCGAATATTACATCAGATCAGATCTGTTGTAAACTGGTTAATACAAACTTCTCAGTTTAGCAATAATTATCTACACTTGATTAAAACATAATAGTAAAATAAAATATATAAAATAAATGAGGTATCATTTTATGTATATAAGAACATTTCAATGTTTAAATACAATGCACTTTTGGTAAATTTAATCCTTATTAATAATACCTAAGTAACCCGTATTAATGATGCAAAGTATTAAATTGTATTTGAAGTATATTACTTGTCATAGTTTTGAAAATAAATTTTAACGAAATTTTATTTAATTCCGTTCTTCAGCTTTTTGATCACATTCAAAGACATGTCTGCTGTCTTCCATCGTATATAATTTTTTATATTCAAAATTTACATATTTTTGCCAAATAAAATTTTGTATTGTATTTGTATTTGTGCCAAATAAAATGATGATTCGTTAATATATATACAAGACTGGGCAATTCTTACGCAATTCATATTACCGTGATGTTCAATTTTCGATGTTTTATTATCAAACACGAATGTTTTACAAAAGTTTCGTTTATTTATAATACATCACTTTATAACCTTTCTCTTCAGAGTCACTTCAAATATTTCTCATTAATTAGACTGCCTTGCATCAACTGTTTCTTGTAGATTCTATTTACTGTCATGCGCGAGTGCATACATTCCAAAATGCCGGAAACAGTAGGCCCTACATCTGAATTTATTTGTTACCATATTTTATCTATTATATATATACATAATAATATATTTTCAGATTGCCAACAGCCTTACCTTACAGTGTTCAGACGGTGAGTTATTATATTTAACGGTGGCGCAGTGGTCGATGTGTAAAGTGCCTGACTCCTGATCCGAAGGTCGTGAGTTCGAGCTCCACGATGAGCAAGTACTGGTTGGTAGCCAGGAAGCAGCCATCGATAGTAATAAGCATAAGTTGTAAGAACTGTGTTCGCAATCGATGGCAGATAAGTAAGTTTAAGCTAAGCTTAACGGCCCCGACGGCAAGCAAAGGCATTTGGTGGCTGAGAGATCGCATTTATTGTAAATTCGAATTGTCTCTTTGATGACAGAAGGCGATTCCGTCTTATCTAATCGCACGTTTTATTTCTTTAAAACTTGCAACGATATGCTTTGTAGCCACAATTATTTTCATATATTTTTCTACCTGGAAGTCTGTAAGTCTGATATAAGTTTTATCTGGGATTCTTTTATTTTCAGGTTGGGTAAAGTTGTATGAGAGATGTTATATGATAGTACCCTATACATATACCTGGATAAATGCCAGAGACTATTGTAAGAAGTAAGTATATGTATATACAGTGACACCCCGCTATTAAGACCACCATTGAATCTGAAGACAGTTGATAGGTGGTACGATTATAGAGTTAAAATCTTATAGAAAAAATAAAACTGGTCCATTAAACTACAGTCTCGTGAAGAAGATGGTATTAATTTTGAAATGGCCCTTAAGTAAGGCTTTGTATGGTTCGACCTCTCCCTAGCAACAACCCTTTGGGTGAGATACCAATTTTGGTTGTTGTTAAGACGTTGTTGCTAAAGAGAGGACTGGTCTGTAGTTAATGTGCTGTATGTAACCATTCAAACTTCTGTGCACTTCGGATCATAAATTATTATTAATAATAATAATCTTGCTCTGCTCATCATAGCGCTGCCTACTTTGCAAAAGAATCATGTAATTTGTTCATTTTATAGTGAAGAAATATGTTCCTGCATCTTCTTATTTGATTGATATTGTTAATGATGATTTGGGAAAATGGATTACACAGTTAATATTAGGATCTTATAATTGGAAGAATCAATAGAACTGATTAACAGAAAACGTAACTTATGTAACCAAAATGTTGTTGAAAACGAGTATCACTTTTTGTTGTAATAGATGTAAAAATATTAAGAAGATTTTTGGCCCGGTACTGACATATTTGTTCCACCCATGTCAGCGAAAAACAAATCGGAAATTGTTGAATGCTGCACACTTTACCAAATATGCTATGTGTTGACGTATGATAACCCTTAAACTTATCACCGTCTCTTAATCATAATTATACTGTTTATTGTGTCATTGTTTCTGTCTTTGATTAGTATAGTCAAGTACACTTAATTATTCTTTTTATTACTCTAAGTTCAACTAATTCCAACTTGAGCGCCGATGTACAATTTCCAAGTTCTTCTTTAAGTGACGTCATTTCGAGAAAACGTTACATGTGACGTCACCATGTACTTACAGTTAGCAATAGTTGCCCCATATGACAATATGAAAACGAAGTGATCATATGGAGCAACTATTGTTTCCTACTTGCAAATACTGACATCACATGTTGCGTTTTCTGGAAATGACGTCACTTACAGACTAGGTTGTAAATCCCATAGTAGCGCTCATATATACAATGTACAATCTAAGGAATTATGTATATACTACTCTAGATACGGTGCCCGCCTTGCAGAACCAAGTGGATATACAATAACAGATGCATTATCAACAGAAGTGACAAAGAAACAAGTAGAAACATATTGGATTGGTAATGCTTTATTGCAAAAAATATTCAGATAATACAAAATAATGTTTTACAATGAAAATACAAGACAATTTGTATCCAAATATCTATATATAATTCATATCTTAAGACATTTAAATAGCTTTTTCAGAATATCTTAACTATAGAACTAACAGCCGTTGTGACGATCTCTGTTATAAACGTATGCTCTCTTAATGCTCTCTTACATTGCTAACACAAATTGGCTCGAAATAATACGAAGCATTTTTTATCGGCTGCTTCATTCATTTTTATTTATGACTAAATACAAATATAAAATGTGTACACTATATATTTCCTGTCATACTTGCATAGTATGCAACACTTAAACTTACTCTCTTTTCATTGTGACATAGACAGCTTTATTTATCTATGGGAGAAACTTGCCCGTGCTTTTCCAATCTCCAGTGAGTCGCTTCATTCATATTTTTGATTCCCGATTCTCGTCCAATTTCTATCTCTACAGGATACAATCGTCTAGGACAGACTTTGCCCAATTATCAGGGTTCATGGAGTGACGGCGAGGCAACAGGTGTTGAAGTCGGAGTTTGGGCGCCATTTCAACCAAACGTCACGTCCGGAGACTGCGCAACTGTCGTCGCAGATTTAACAGCCAATCAAATCAACCGGTGGTATATGACGTCATGTTACCACGTTTTACCATTCGTTTGTGAAAGGAATCCATGTCCAGACGGTAATATTTAAACTGTTCCAAAAGCAGAGAATTTCTGTGAATCACAAGGACCGAGTTGAATTCTTGAAGTCCACTTCAGGAATTCCTAAAAAAAACTTGCCTATGTAATCGGTCTATATATAACATTACCTCAGTCATTCTAAGTACTTACGGTTGCTATAAATTAAATGGTGTTTGATGTACATTCCTTTCTCTCACCACATATTCCTATATCATGTTAACATATGTACTTATATGCTTGAAACAACGCGTATGTTTTTTCCCTTACTTTAGTAATACATTGTAAAGCTTAACATCAACTATGGTATATAAAATGTACAAAGGCATTAATAAGAATGATGTACGATGTAATAATGCCACATACTTAAGACATTCCCTCCCTTCCCCATACAGATCTCCGGGAAAATAACAATCCATAAAACGTAAGGAACTTGATTCTCCTAGTTATCCCTTATGGTCGGCCATGTCATTCCTTGCGCCCCTGTTCCCTTACATATGTACCCTTGAGCCTCCTCAAATGCCTGATGTTTTATGGACTGTTGTTTTCCCGGAGGTCTGTGTGGATGAGGCATTTTCTTATGTATGTGGCGTTCCCTGTGTCAAATTATTCTCTCGTTTATCCCATCCAAACTAAATGAATCGTACATATTGCAGATACATTTACATGTTCTAATGGTAACTGTGTGTCTCCAGCACAGACTTGTAACGCAGTGAATGACTGTGGAGATGATTCAGATGAACAAGGATGTGGTAAGTACTAATTCCAGATTGTATCATAAGTTGTAGGGATCAAGGGGATATTAGAACCTGTCCCGATGACTGCTTGAGCCCTTGATGTGAAGCAATGCCTGATTAAGTGTATGTATATAGATAGTTCCCACATCTATAATATTGACCTCCCTTGTTCTCAATCATCAGCCATTTTGATAGACAAAATTGATAGGCACTTATACGAGTAATTCCCAAATATGTGATAATTGAGAAAATATCAAGAGAATTTGCATGTGACAACCACTTTTTTTCAACTTTCTGTGCCATCTCCTCACATGAGAATAATGTATGTTATATATCTGATTATTTTATCATCGTTTACATTATTCCCTATAAACTTTAAGGACGTTATCTATCAATATGGCTAACATTTCAGAACAAGGGAGGTAAATATTTTAAATGTGGGAACTTAATATACATGTTATAATTTTGAGCGAAGCAATGAGCAGGTAGGTACAGCAGTGTTAGACTGATTTTTTCATGTTGTCCCTTCAGAAACCCAATCTCTGATTAAAGTCCACGTATGAAAGATAAAACGTATTTCGCACTTAAATTTATATGATACAATATTTGCATATGTTATACACACTTATCATTTCATCTGAACCTGTCCTTAGCGACTGACGATAAAAAAATCACCAACGTTCCCTCTTCTTCATTGTCACGTAACTCAAACTGTTTGTCTTTATTAGAACGTACGAGGGGTGTTCGGAAAGTTTCGGGACAAGTGTTGTACCTTTTTCATTTTCATATATTTTTCAGTGCAATTTTCAGGATATGTAGCCCCACATATTATCTATTCTTTACAGACTTTCATTTTTATGTGTTATTATCTGTACGAATTATTAGTAACTAGTCGCTATAGTAACGTCAAGTACGCGTGAGCGGGACACATTGACTGTTGAAAGTTTAAAAAATTCCAGTACAGTTCAATACAGGCACAAACATACATTAGAACAAATATGTAATGTAACGATGGTTCACATGTAAGATAAGGTCAGCTACAGCTATTTTCTATGGCAAGTAGGTTCCTCCCACCTTTGAACCAGCCCTTTTATGGCAAATTTGGGGCCGATATTGGGCAAAGAAAAAGTATATATTTTTCCCCTGCTTAGAAAGAAAATTCCCCTTCAGTAAAAGTATTTAAAATTACAGCCTTATAAATACCCTTTGGTGATTCATCATGCACATTTCCCCTATCAAAAGGACCCGCCATATTTCCCTAACACTGAAAAAAATGGCTGTGAACCCTCGATGTTTTCTTTATATTCTACTTTTTACCCATAGAATATTTATGTTGGGCGAAACAAGAAGGATCCAGCGGGGAGTTTGAAGTCACCCCAGACAACTTTTATGGTACATTGACATACTGCGTGCTTACAATACAAACTGAAATAGGGAAGAGAATCCGAATCAAGGCAAGTATTTCATTAGATTAATTGACAGTCGGGCCTCGTTGGGTCCCGAAATTATATTTCCAATTATATATACAATATGTTTTCGAATAGCCCATTCCAATTCGACGAGTGTAGGATTTTTACAAGTGATACAATATTAAATATAATAATGACATGCATCAAACTGTAAATCCAATTAAGTGTTTTTGACATTTCTTGGTTTTACTGACCATGTTAAAAATGTTCATGTAAAATTCATGAAGAGGATTTTGTCCACCTTGTAAAATTCATGAACGGGATTTTGTAAGCCTTGTGCAAAATGAGCCAAGGGGATTTTGTCCGGAGGGGATTTTGTCCGTATACCCAATTCGACGTGCCTGTGAAGTTACATCGGCACCAGATATTTATTTCGGACGATACCAATCATTTGCTCCTGTTTATTAAATAAATGAGGTTGGACATGAATCTTTCGTTACTTCTACAAAGGCATAACTGACTTTGAGTTTCGCGGTAATATTAATGAGGTTCAGGTGGTTTTACACGCAATGTCACGTCTCACACATTGTACGCTTTAAAAGACAATTTTCAAGCACATCAACCGACATTTACTTAGTACAATGACGTATGAACAATTAAGAAAGGAAAAGTTGAAACAGGCCCTCAGTGGTATCATTATACTATATATTATGTAAACTACGTATTTAACGGATACAATTTGTTTCAGTTTACCAAGGTAGATCTAGAGGAAGGTCTTGATATACTTGAGATCTGGGATGGAGGACCAACCATCACCACAAGCAGTTATGTCGGTCGTGTTACTGGACAAACGGCCAGCCAATATGAAACATATATTAGTAGCACGAACACTCTACTCCTTGTGTTTAGTACGGACTCAACGTTGGAAAAAGATGGCTTTTCTTTCTCCTGGAGTACTGGTATTGCAATATATATATCTAGGCTAATGTAACAATCGGTGGGTAGTTGGCAATAGTAGCACTGTCGGCAGTAGTAACAGTAATAGAAGCAACAACAGTAACTTCTATAGTAGCATAGTGTTAGCTGTACCTCGGTAACAACATTAGCAGCAAAAATAGCAGTCACAACAGTAATAGCAATCAATACCAGAGAGACAGCAGTAATTGCAGTAACAAGTAACTCAGTAACAACATTAGCAGCAAAAATAGCAGTCACAACAATAATAGCAATCAATACCAGAGTGACAGCAGTAATTGCAGTAACAGCAATAGTAGCAGCTTTAGTAGTAACTCAGTAACATCAATAGTAGCAGTTAGTAGCACCATTAGCAGTCACAACAGTAATAGCAATACCAGGGTGACAGCAGTAATTGCAGTGACAGCAATAGTAGCAGCATTGCCAGTAACTCAGCAATAGCATTAGTAGCAGCATTTGCAATTAAAGTATGCAATTCTTAGTATGCAATGCCGAACATTTGGGAGTGTAGGATTAAATTCTAGCGGACGAAATTCTTCCCATTATTTTTACAAAGCGGACAGATTCTCCCCATAACTTTTACTCATGGGGAAAAAGTCCATTCCTCTTAACAGTTTTGAACAGAAATTTACATTATATGTAAGCTAGTAAAATATCAACCAAGTATTGAGTTTATACATGGTATTTGTATCTATGACATGAAATAACTTAATTATTAATTAAATTTGAAATTGTTTTTGTTGAATACTAATATGTTTAATGTCGTCAATATTTATTCAATTTATAGTTTACTGTTTATATATTTGTGGGCCACAAACAAAATTATACAGAGGTTGTTTTTGAACATATATTTCATATTACCAGATTTCGCTTGTGAGATCCTCCGAAAAGAAGAGTTTTCTGTTGCCAAGGGAACGAAAGGGTATGAGAAATTGCTGACGGATCGCCAAGATGTTGAAGTGTGTATCACAGAATGTCAGAGGAGCACCGAATGTTGGGGTTTCCAGTCTGATAAATCGCAGAATGTAGAAAGAAAGTGTTACTTTATAAATGAAGCACCGGTTTTGTCACGTGACAGTTGTTGTGACGTGTACATCAATACTTGTCCGAACACAGCTGCAGTTAATGGTATAAACTATTTTATTTACCTTTCCATCAAAGCGGCATGCGACGAAATAATAATCCTAATGCTTTCTCTGTCAATATTGGCTCTACAATCAATACATATATCTGATGCGCATGCGTCGTTACAAATCAAGAAGGCCCATAAAATAGTATAAGTTAATGATAACACATGAATACATTGATGATCATATGTGACCGTTTGTACTTCTGTTTTGAAATTAAGTCGTAAAATTACGTAAGCTTTGTGGTGACATTTCAGCTTCAAGAATTCGCGATTTCAAATATTTGAGCGCTGACGTTACAAAACCTGTATAAGTGACGTTGGTTATGACGTCGATTATCTCCCAATCAAATGTATGACGTCACGAACTAAGCGCTTTGTTGCAAGGTGTTCTTGGCGCTTAATTGTGATTGATAAAATTAAAGGAACAAGGAAATATTGTTTTTGTTGTTGTTTCATTTGAAGATTTTTTTTTTAGAATTATGTACAATGTGACGCCACGTCATAAAGCTTACGTGCGCGTCTTGTTCTTAATATTGGGATTGCTACAAAAGGAACAGTAGACATCCGATTTTATTATTTTGGTATCAAACGAAAGTTTAAATATTAGACTGTTAGAAAATGTAAAAATCTGAAAATTGACATTTTAGTCACTAATACATGCTTTGTCGTGGAACAACTGATATATTCAGGGTCCCCGCGCTTCCTGGAAAACGGGAAAAGTCTATGATTTTTTCATGACATTTTCCAGGCCTGGAAAAGTGTTTGAATTTAAAATGAAGAGCTAAAAACGGGAAAAGTCGGAAATTTTATATTTTGTAGACTCTCACAATATTATTGTCTGATTTTTAAAAACTCACTTCAAACAGATAAAAATAGCGGCTTTGGAAAACTCGCGTCGGAGTGAGTGTAAGGAACGACAATTCAGTCGCGCAATTTAGTCGTGTTTAACCTACACCGTCTTATACGGAGTTGTCGTTCTTTGGAAAGCGTCTGACGATTATGATGAAAGAAAAATGTGAACGCAATTTTAAAACATGCTGTCTTTTCTTCGAAGAAGAGAAATTAAGACGTCATTCGGATAAATGTTTGAGACTAGCGTGAACAGAAACCCAATCTATCACAATGTCTCTGGTGAGAATAAGTTCAAATCTGATGTTTCAGACTTGTGGTGAAGATTTCATAAAATTGATTTTTTAAACTTATTCTGAATAAGTGACAGTTTAACATTTCCTTGCATATAAGTTCATAATTTGAAGTTTAATACTTAGATGTTCTTGGAATAAGTTAATTGAAAGACATTTTGAATTAAAAAATTGCTGTACAAATGCTGTTTTGGTCCTTGAATTTTGAGAAAATACCCTTGAAAAGTCCTAAATTTTTCTGGGAAAAGAGTGGGAACCCTATTTATTATTTTACAGTGGTTGATGATTTGCCAACACACCCACACTCCCTCGTTGCTGAGACAACACCTAGTGATCTGTATACACCATTGTACCCGTTTGTTTATGTTGGTAACTACGAACAAACACATCATATTACAGTAGAGGGAAATCAACTCATCACATTACAGGTAAAGCATATTTATTTACTGTTTACTGTAAAATGCAGCATTTTGTTTAGGGAAACCAACAGAAATAAGTTTGACATTGGTGGTAATGTATGTCATAACCAAGGGTCCACAACGCGTACCTATTCACAAGGGTGGTTATACATGTTTGTCATCAATGATCAACAAGGGCGCGCAATACATCCCTTAGCATTGTTTATGACCAAAAAAATCATAGATTTGGTATTTTTGCAATTATTACATTGTTAACGGATTGTAGTGGAAATCCACCTTAACTTAAGCACATGTATCACTTTTCGCTAGTTTTTCATTTTCCAATTTTCTGAGAGGTGGATTGGAGTGAGCTCCCAAAGAAATGGAACTGTGCACAAATGCTCTCAAAACAGTGAGGCTGCTTTGAAAATGCACAAAGAAAATTTAAATTTGATACACCATCATTAAAAAGGTGTTTGTCGCATAATTCCTTATTGCTATTTAAACAAGTGAAACAGTATAATTACACATTAAGTAAAGAACGCCAAGGCATTGTTTTAGCATTTGAATTTAGAGGATATTCCTTTCGGAACACCTCAACACTTTCCGTAATTCTGAAATATGTCCCCAGCGATTGCAGTAAATTTTGAATATTGAGGGTTCAGTGCAAGACTATACTTACTCCTATGTATTTATGACGGAGTTAGTATAGTCTAGCTCTGAACCCTCGATATGTTCTCTTCAATTTCCTTAAATTTGAAATATGTCCCAAGTAATTTTCGTAAATCGAAAATTTGTCGGCTTAGTGGAATTCACTGCGGTTTTCCCAGCTTTAAACAACATCCAATATAATTTATATGTTTTCTACAATTTCAGATAGTATCTGTAGATTTGTGTTGTTCTGACACTATCAGTATTCATGATGGAGACGGGCCACACAGTAAGGTTCTCGCCTTAGTTGACAAGGATTATACACCCGGTTACATCATCTCATCTGGGAGAGATTTATATATTTACATGAATCTTCAACAACATTGGGAATGTACTGGAGTGTTGATGAAATATTATGCAGGTAATGGCAAATGATCATTTAAGGTCAGCCTTAAAGGTACATAGTCTTATTTTTTGGACAAAATATTCATAGTGATAAATATGAGAAAATTAGTGGTAATTTACTTCATACAGATGTACTCTACAACACTGCATTGTCACTTTTCTTACATGTTTACCAAAACCACAAATACAAGTGTACGATTTTTGATACCTATCTTGACCTACGTGCCGAGTTAGCGCTAGCATATGAAATACATGTTTTGAACCCGTGTTTTGTAATTCCAGGACATTTTTAAGAAAAAGTAACAATGTAATGTTTTAGAGTATGTCTTTGTGAAGACATTAACATGCCATTTTCAAACATTATTACTTAGCATATTTTGATAGGAAATTAGACTATCTACCTTTAAAATGGTTTATTGAGACGCTTAAACGTCAACAAGATGGTCTTCTCGAAGTACCCACATATTCATCGTACATGCAAAGTCCTCTGATTAAAATTATAATAGATTTGATGAGTATAATTGCTGATTTACCAGGGATATATCAACTGTGGAATGGTGGGAGTCTTGATATAAGCGACTTTCCTGGATTATTTGTGTCATTTTTGGCGAATGTGTTAACCAGAATAGCCGTGTATTAATTTCTAATATGATAATATGGAAAACGTGTAGTCTTGCCTTGGAAGTCCGTCCCAGGACCTTCAGTTCTTTGATATAGTTGTTTTATCCTATTTTCCTCCATATTCTAATTCGATAAACAAGGGTCAATTTCCTTCAGCATCAATGGTGGTCTTATAAGTGACATTTTGCTGTTTCCCCCATTTATTCATTGAATCCTTTTACACGAATGAATACACAATTTAGGACGATTAAGCTACACTGAATTTGATATGTTTAGAATTTCGATAGATATACCATATAGCATTTAGTTCAATTTTAATGAATGAACGGCTTCATAGACGATTTATACATTTGTAAGTACATAAGTTAAAAAAATTTAAAAGCATTCCAAGTATTTTTCTCCTTAACTTGCTAATTATCTATTATTCACTCTACGTTTTTTACTATTTCATTTAATACAAAATCATTTCACAGGATGTGACGTCATAATGACTGAGGAATCAGGAAGAGTTCAGTCCCCTGGTTTCGATGTGAACCCTTATCCTGATGTAATGACATGTTCCTGGCTGTTACAACCATCTTCCGGCGAAAGTGCACGACTGTCCTTCACAGACTTTGAGGTTGAGGACGATATGGACTTCTTAGAGGTAATGTTCTTTGGCCATTGTCGTAGTAATTAAGACCTCGTGGATAAATAAGCACGTACAATGTGTACTTATGATGCATAGCCTGGTGTAAAGGTTTAAGTCTACCACAGTTTCAAGTACCCCCACCCCCCTTGTAACTTAAAATCATGTTCAGATTACCTGGGGCATGAAAGAAATTTCAAATTACCCCGTGGCAACTTGGCAGTGATGTCATGCTACCCCCTACAATTTCAGATTTCCTCCCTGATTCCCTTATGCATGTTTATCTATATACATTGAAAAGAACAACAGCAAATATAATAAATAAAACGTTAAGCATCAAAACAACATCAGCAGCATTAACAACAACAGTAGCAGTAACACCAACAACCATAACAGCAGTATAATAAACAGTTTATTGATTTATCGCAGTTTGAGACTATCCTTCAACTTTGTTTGTTACATGATATTTTAATTAATTACCTTTCCCATGATTTCAAATAATTGGAAATTATCATATTGACCTGCCATGAAAAATCAGGACTGGTGCGACGCGTGGTCGTGACCTTCATGTTTCCGACAAACTTAGGGATGAGTGACAAACACCATTTACACAACACCTTTCTATCAGGTTTAACTTTTTTTCAGCAGTTTTTCAGTTATATACAGTTAAACAAAACTACCGCCTTAGCGTATGATAGATATTAGAAGCATACAAATGCGGGTTTTTCCAGAATAAAAAACAACAATCGAAATTTCTAAAGATATCAAATTTAGTGTGGCTTAATCGTCCTAAATTGTGTATTCATCCTCATTGTGTATTTAACAGTTGCTCAAAAAGGATTCAATGAATAAATGGGGGGAAAAACAGCGAAATGTCACTTATAAAACCACCATTAGTGCTGAAGGAAGTCGACCCTTGTTTATCGAATTAAAATATGGAGGAAAATTGGTTTTAGCTTGTCCTAGCTTGGGTTACCTGTCCCCATTGTTGTCCCTCCCTTCCAATCCCTTCCTTACTGCAAGCCATCACCATAAATGTTTTCCTTACACTACAACTCCTGGTGATTTGTGTGCTGATGTTTCAAGAGATCTGTGTGGGAAAGCATTGTCATGTGAATGTGGCATTCCCTGGGTTCTGTGTGGGAAGGCATTGTCTTGTGAATGTGGCATCCCTTGGTTCTGTGTGGGAAGTCATTGTCTTGTGAATGTGGCATTCCCTGGGTTCTGTGTGGGAAGGCATTGTCTTGTGAATGTGGCATTCCCTGGATTCTGTGTGGGGAGTCATTGTCTAGTGAATGTGGCGTTCCCTGGATTCTGTGTGGGAAAGCATTGTCGTGTGAATGTGGCGTTCACTGGGATCAGTGTGAACATTGAAAATTTAAAGTGATTCGTAGGAATGCATTTGTGTAATATTTAACAGATATACAGAGGAGTTGATGCTATGGGAGAGGTTGCACATGCGGGAATAGGAAATACAGGTTTGGATATGCCTTCCACCGTCATATCAACTGTTGGAATATATTTACGATTCAACACAAGTGCTGTCAACCGCTACCGTGGATTCAATGCAGAATATTCAGCAGGTAAGGTTACACGTTTGTATGTATGAAAGAATAATCGCATCGAAAACAAGAAACGATTAGTATTACACATTACAGCATTACAGTCAGAGTTTGCTCCCTTACCTATATACTAGTCAAATGAACTTTCCCACCATTTTGTATTTTGTGACTCCTATCTTCATTAAATGATAGAGTGATCTGAAACAATAAGTGTGAATTTAGTTGGTACATCAATTTTTTTAAGTTATTTGAATGCTAATTATTATAGCTTTCTGCGACCAAAATAACTGACAATGTATCCAGTATCTATTTACAAACTACATATTATATTCTTTTGAAACCATTGTACTGTATTGACATGTATTTTTGGCAGGTGGCCTTTACCTACTAAATAAGCTCGACTTCACTTGACTATGTGAAATAGTACTAGCGAGTGAGCACTTATGACCTGTGTATGAGCGCTACTATGGGATTTACATCCTCTTCTGTCATTTCAAGAAAATGCAACATGTGATGTCACTCTTCGCAAGCAGGAAATAATATTTACTCCATATGGTCACTTCGTTTTCATATTGCCATATGGGGCAAATATTGCTTACTGTCAGTACTGGGTTTCATCACATGTGACGTTTTCTGGAAATGATGTCACTTAAAGAAGAGGTTGGAAATCATACTCAATATTTACTTCAACAGGATGTCCTGTAATAACGAAGCCATCTCTAGTCGTGGACCCCATGTCATCTAGTTATCATTTACCTGATGCAATAACCGTATCTTGTGCGGAAGGATATCTGTTTGCTGGCAGCTTCCATGGAGAAAATGAAGTTCACATGACTTGTCAGAAAAATGGCACATGGAGCTTGAAGAATCTTCCATTTTGTGAACGTAAGTTGCATGTTTTAGAATTTGAATACAGTGGGAAACCAGTTGCAAAGGTAAATAAATGCAAATACAAAAAAAACACCTGTTAAGATTACTTGACAAAGCAGCATTGCTGGTTCACACATTTTAGGTATAAGGAAGTAACCTTCAAAATGGTCTGAACGTTCTGGTGCCGTCATTAACACCAGAGCTAAACTGTTAGTATTTTTACGTACATGTATGTTAAATTTCCGTTTCCCATGTGCAATTCTCTCACTTGATATAGTGTTAATATACATGGTATACAGACAAAATTCCCTTCGGACAAAATCCTCTTGGCTCATTTTGCACAAGGCGGACAAAATCCCCTTCATGAATTTTACATGAACATTTTTAACATGGACAGTAAAACAAAGAAATATCAAAAACACTAAATTGGATTTACATTTGGATGCAGTCATTATTATATTTAATATTGTATCACTTGTAAAGTTCATGACGGGGATTTTGTCCACCTCGTAAAATTCATGAAGGGGATTTTGTCCACCTCGTAAAATTCATGAAGGGGATTTTGTCCACCTTGTAAAATTCATGAAGGGGATTTTGTCCACCTTGTTAATAAATTCATGAAGGGGATTTTGTTCATCTTGTGCAAAATGAGCAAAGGGGATTTTGTCCTACACTTTCGGCCTATTGTTGCCAGCTGTCTAGACTTGTCCTGTGATGTATTCCATTCATTAATTCCCCCATGTTTGTTCTCATTAATTCACCTTATTTGCCCTTTTTGGTTGACCAGGCCTTTCCTCGCGCCCCTGTTTCCCTTGCATATTTACCCTTGGACCTCCTTAAATACCTGATGTTTTATGGACTGTTGTTTTACAGCAGATCTGTGTGGGGAGGTATTGTTTTATGTATGTGGCATTCACTGTAGCAATTTCTTCTCTCCTTAATTAATAGTATACTCTTAATCACAACATTTCAGGTCAGTATTGCGGACTAGCGCCTGCATTGACCAATGGTTACATTGAAACCGCTTCTGGTGTACGTGGGGGTGATACTATTGAGTATGCATGTGCAGACGGTTTCACACTGGTTGGTGACAAGGACGTCTGGTGCTACAGTAACAGTACTTGGGGACCATTGCCTCAATGCGTCGGTAAACTATTCATTTTGTTTTAGAGTGCATCTCTGAATATACTCAGTACATTTTAAAAACCCACAATGTAGGATTTCAAAATTTTCATTGACTTACATTTTAGGATACAAGAAAAAAAATGGACATGATATTGCATGTGTATGCAACAAGTTAGCTTAATTTCATGACAAACGAGTAGTACATGTATTTGAATAAAACAATTAGTTAAAAAAGTAATAAAGCATGGTTGGAAAAAATTTGTATTTTTAAATGTAATGAGTATACATACATAAAATAATTTACTACTTTATATTCTCTGATTATATTTATCCAAGTAGGGATAATAAACTCTCATAATTCTTCAGTTATCTGCCCTTTAGTTAACGTTTCAAGCAAAGCCCTTCATTAAAGTCACGGAAATGTACTAAGCAGAATGACATTTTTGCATGGTTAACGTAATAAATATATATTTTTTTATAGCCGATGAATGTTCTGATCTAACTATGGAAATACCGGAAGCTTCTGTCGATGTTATACACGGGAATGGAGTGGAGCAAGGATCGGTTGTAAAACTGTCGTGTCCTCAGTACTTCGAGCTGATTGGTCCACAAACAGTCATATGTGACCATGGAGACTGGCAAGTTGGAATCCCAACATGCAAACGTAAATGATTTTACCAATCTGATAATAACTTAAAGGTTCAAAGTCTTACATTTTTCGACAAAATGTTGTTAGTGATAAATATGAGAGAATTGGTAGGGTCGTCAAGTTGGTTACTTATTCCCTATTCCCTATTCGTTACTTATTCCCTATTCCCTATTCGTTACCTATTCGTTACTTATTCCCTATTCCCTATTCGTTACCTATTCGTTACCTATTCGCTTTTTCTACATTGCATCTTTTAAATAATTTCTTTTCATGCCCCTGGTGTTAGCTCGAGGTTTGTAGAGTTGAAAAAACCTTGTTAGCGCATATGTACCAGTTTCTGCGTTTGACTGATACCCTGTTACCTATTCGTTACTTATTCGTTCCCTATTCGCCTTTTCTACATTGCATCTTTTAAATTATTTATTTTCATGTCCCTGGTGTTAGCTCGAGGTTTATAGAGTTGAAAAAACCTTGTTAGCGCATATGTACCGGTTTCTGCGTTTGACTGATACCCTGTTACCTATTCGTTACTTATTCGTTCCCTATTCGCCTTTTCTACATTGCATCTTTTAAATTATTTATTTTCATGTCCCTGGTGTTAGCTCGAGGTGTGTAGAGTTGAAAAAATCTTGTTAGCGCACATGTACCAGTTTCTGCGGTCGACTGATACCCTGTTACCTATTCATTACCTATTCGTTCCCTATTCGTTCCCTATTCGCTTTTTCTACATTGACCCTTTTGAATGATTTCTTTTCAGGTCTCTGGTGTTAGTTCTAGGTTTGTAGATATAAAAAAAACCTTGTTAGTGCATATGTACCAATTCTGCGCTTGACTGATACCCTGTTACCTATTCGTTACTTATTCGTTCCCTATTCGCCTTTTCTACATTGCATCTTTTAAATAATTTCTTTTCATGTCCCTGGTGTTAGCTCGAGGTTTGTAGAGTTGAAAAAACCTTGTATGCGCACATGTACCAGTTTCTGCGGTCGACTGATACCCTGTTACCTATTCGTTACCTATTCGTTCCCTATTCGTTCCCTATTCGCCTTTTCTACATTGACCCTTTTGAATGATTTCTTTTCTGGTCTCTGGTGTTAGTTCTAGGTTTGTTGATATGAAAAAACCGTGTTAGCGCATATGTACCAATTCTGCGCTCGACTGATACCCTGTTACCTATTCGTTACCTATTCGTTCCCTATTCGTTCCCTTTTCGTTCCCTATTCGCTTTTTCTACATTGACCCTTTGAATTATTTCATTTCTACTATTTTCTTGTCTCTGGTGTTAGTTATGAGTTCGAAGAGGTGAAATTATCCTGTCGTTTGTATTTCATATGTGAAAATGCATCATATTCTTTAAAAGGAGCAAACGGGTTTTTTTTAACGCAGATACTGCCACTTCAATTATGTTTCCAACAGAGACATATGTCTCTGATTCCAAGTACTGTTCTGTTAATCAATTAAGACTTTTCTACACATGTGTTGTTTTTCCTTGTTAATGTGACGAATATGTTTGGGACGAATATATATGATAAAGTACAAAGTCATTAGTTTCAGTCCCCTTCATTATACATGTATATGAACCTTTTAACCAGTTATAAAAACGGAGAAACGGAGAAATGAGAACAACGGAAAAAAAGTAGAGTAACAAATTGGTCATTAATTGCTTCAGTTGAACTTTTGTTTACAAAAAAACATGATGGTTTTCATGAACTAAAAGAATGTAGCTTCAATTGAGGCAACCGAGGCAGCTGCCTCGGCAATGCTCTGTAAAAATAAAGCAAAAAAAAAGGGAAAAAGGGAAACAAATGAGTAAAAAAGAAAGACAAATACTTCATTCTTATATTTTCTAAAAGTTCAACCTCGTGAAGCAGGCTTTTGCTAGTTTTATGCGTCCTCATCGTGAAAAGCTATACAAATATTATGCTTAACTAATTTGCTTTTCAAAATTATTGGTTATAAATCCCTTTTGTTTGGGTATTTTTTTTATTCAAGCTCGTCTTTAAATAATTACAGGGTCAAGACTCTTGACTCAGTATTACTTGACAGAAAGATTCTTTATATCCAACAAGCAGTCAGGAAAGTTAGCAAAGGACCAGGGCCCGTATTCAATATACATCTTAAGATATTTCTTAAGTTTTTCCTTAAGACATATTTTTTCCTTACGGAAGGATAAAAAATATTTTATCTTTAAGTTATATTCAATATATTACTTAAGATATTTCTTTCCTTAGATTTTCTTAAGTAAACAAAATCTTAGTCATGTTCTAAATTTCTACTGCTGCATGGACCAATGATTTCTGTAAGCTACTGTTGTTTCAACACATCTATATTCTACTCCCAACAATCATGTCCTATTATTACTGGTGAACCGTTCACCGTCGATAACGTGGGTAATGGGGAAAATACGAGTACATGGGAACTGTGGGAAATCGTTAATATCTCAACAACGGATTGAGATATCAAACTTGTGCAAACGGTTTTGAAAAACATAACATTTCTGCAATACATATTCCGTTTTTCAGAAAGATTGTGAAATAACATTTTGTAAAAATCGATTACATCTCTGTCAGACAGTAGATGAACGGATTAGCACTTGTCTCTAGTTTATAGATAAAACAACAACAATATAAAACATGACATACATGACTTAAGAGACTTGTTACGAGTGGCTCTACTGTACTCGTGTAATAATTAGGTATGAGAATGTTCCGGGGATTGATTTGACGCTCGCAAGGGCCGTTTTTGAGACAATTTAAACCGTCTTAGATGCTTAAAGCCAGGAGCTTCAGCGGCCCCTGGGACCCCTTGCCGAATTTTCAGCTGATTTGAAATTTTGCATTCTCATGAATAAACACTTCTACTTAAAAATGTATATACTATAATCAAATATTTCACTGAAGCGATCAAGAATTTATGAAAGTTGCAACATTCAGTTGTTTATTGTAAACAAATCTAAAATGCATTATGAGGGTGCGTTCTTCAAAAAGTAAGCAATTTGTTGATGGTTATGCAGTACATATGTATTATATGAAATGCATAAAATTGCTTCTGATTTTCATCTTTAAAGTTGTTAAGCATTGGTCTGGTGAATTTTATTACATGAACGTAATCATATAACTATGTAACAAAGAACAGCTAGACATGAACAGATCGTGAAATTTTAAATTGTTGTTGATGTGCCGACAAATAGTGTAAGGTGTGGGAAAGCGCCCATATTAAGCAACATTTTACGATACAATAATAACCATGAGGTCGATTAAGCACATACTTATATACACATATAAATTAGATTTGAAATATCACCTCCTATATGCATCTAGCGTGTCGAATTTAAAACTACGAACATTTAATGTTATGCGGTTTTAAGTACATGTCACTTATTACTATATATGATATTTGTTTTTTACAGGCAATTGAACATCTTCGTTGTCATAATTGGATTAACATCTCATATAATACTGAATACTTTATAAAATGTTGAAAGATAAATGCTTACTTCAACCCCCGACGATTTATTTCAAACTAAATTGTGTAATATATGACTTATTCCGATGTATTTTTATTGTTGTTCAATAACACTTAGTAAGTAACTTTCACGTCGACAAAATGTATATACACATGTATGTGTTGTAGACGATTTACATTGTACAAGTATTAATAAAATGTCTCTGTTCTGTTCTGTTCTGTTCATATAATGTTGTTTGCTTAAAGACTAATTTTATTTCCCCCCAACATGACGATAGCACTTTAATCTATGGTAATTTATTTGTGAAAAAAATGTATTACAATTCCTATTCTTCATGATTTTAACTTAACTTCTTGATTATATTTTATGTGAAAGATATGTATAATAGTATGTGAATTGTAGTATTAGTACTTAACATTCCAATATAACATAATATAATATAATATTTTATTTACATTTACCAATTTCATTATTTTTCTATTGAAAAATTATGTCTCAATACAAGGTGTGAAATGTGATACATTTCAACCAACAGTTTGTCATCCATGTGTATTTTCACACATTTGTGTTAAGTAATTGACTTACATCAAAGGTGTAAAGATAACTTGTCAATTACTTCCAAATACTTTTATTTATCAGTCATAATATCGTGTTGTTAATTTCTTGTATCCTAAAAGTCAGTCAATGAAAATATAAAGATCCCATATCGTGCGTTATTACATGTACTGAGTACTAAAATGTCAATATATATTATTGATTAAAACGTATACTGAAGAAAACAGATACAGTTTTGTTTGCAAATATGTTATGATACATGTAATATTCGAAAGCAAAATATACACAACTACATACATACTGATACATCAAGATAAATGCTACAGCCCTTGGCAATTTCATCATGCTGGCTAAACACAGCGGGGTCGCGAATGATAATGATTATGAGACGTTAAAGTGGCGTATATATAATCGGTTATAGCATGGAGCCAATATCGATCAGATCTGGGGAATCTTGCGATGAGCCAGAAAGTTGGTCATGAGTGTGCCTGTGACACGCATATCAACATTCAATTTTGGTCTTGAGTTGGACCCGTTTTATCAATATTCGTGTCACAATAAAACATTTTGCTCTCAATATATATGCTTAATTTTATGTAAAACACTGATTTTTGCATTATTTAGTAATGAGAAATGGTTGCTATGGCAACAAAAAAGAAAGAAAATGAAATAAAAATGTTCAAATCATACACAGTGAGTTTATGTCTTTCATTTGACAATGGTTTCACAAACATCTGATTTGGGGCCAAAACACCCCTTATAGTACCTGGTCGTTTGCTAACTTTCCTGACTGCTTGTCGGATATAAAGAATCTTTCTGTCAAGTAATACTGAGTCAAGAGTCTTGACCCTGTAATTATTTAAAGACGAGCTTGAATAAAAAATACCCAAACAAAAGGGATTTATAACCAATAATTGTGAAAAGCAAATTAGTTAAGCATAATATTTGTATAGCTTTTTATATTTGCATGTCCTTGTCTCTGAAGTTCATTTATGAAACAGAAAAACAAACACTGAAGTGGAATTGACTATATCTGACATGTAACCCATGCCAGACGTTTTAATCAAAATACATAAAGTATTATCAAATTAACCATAAAAGTATATATATAAAGAGAGAAAGACAGTGTCATTTGACTATATCTGACATGTAACCCATGCCAGACGTTTTAATCAAAATACATAAAGTATTATCAAATTAACCATAAAAGTATATATATAAAGAGAGAAAGACAGTGTCATAAAGTTGGACAGAGCTAGTCCAATCAAGAATACATATATATATGCAAAGAAAGCATGAATAATTAACAATACAGAATTAAACAAAACAATGTAGGTGGGTGGAGGGGAGGTAATGTGGTAAAAATAAAAAGCTTCTCTGAAAAAACTGCGTCTCGGATTTCTTTCTTTGCAAAAACTGATGATAAGGAGCCAAAGAGGAAGGAAGTGCAGAAAAGTATTATTAAACACAAAGATAAAAATCTAGTAACAAAGCCTCATTAGCACATAGCCCCCATTCTCCTACCTCCTCAAACTTATTACACTAAATAATACAAGACTAATTTTGATGCAAAGCATCAAAACGGCGGCACAAGTTTTAGGAAGCATGATATTGAAGATTTATTATTTTGTTTATCAATAAATAAGAAAGTATGATCATCACCAAGCCATAATTCTGGTAAGAATCATCCACAATTCATGACAATTGCCTAAATAGTCTTGGTACCAATCAATCATTTGTAGTTTAATTGGAATATGACTTGTTTATGTAAAACAAACCGACCAGTTTGTGACATGCGATTACACGAAACGTAGATAGAACGAAACGGATCTAAAAATATACATGATTATAACTTCTAGTTTTACAGATCTAAAAGAACTATTGGGATATCAAAAGGGAAAAATATCCACTAAAAATGTCAAAACAACGTAATTAAAAGTTCAGTTCAACCATCAGCATTTGATCTCGAATGTACTGAATCCGTTTTACTGCCAATGCGTTATTTGAACAACAAATGCTATGACGTTTTCAACGACAATTTTCATTGGCTGAATTTTGTTTACATATTACCATCAGTACATAACTTATATGGGTCAAGTTAAGGCAATGTATATTGCATAGTTTGGTCACTGTATTTATATTTGTACATTATAAACTGCATTCATGAACTTATTAATATGGATTAACATTTTTTGTTTAACAATTTGCTTTTTTATAAGTACAATTTCAATTTGCGTGCACAGCATTAGGAACCATTTCCTGAACTTTGATGATGAATTGAGCGTAGTTGTGAAACGAAGCTATGTAATACACGATGCCTAACCGTTTTCGTGACTAGCTGTTGTAAATTCTTATAAGCATACGTAAAACATTTTTTAAAGCTTTTTATTAACGGTAAAAATACATTTTAAATATTTTGACATTTTTTTATTATCAATTAGTACACTTTTTTTATCTGTATAATTAGAATCACGTTTTGTAAGAACAATTTAAAAAAGCATAATACCAATGGCTTCTCCCATTTCGATTATGCAACTCCATGTACCTAGATTAAAAATTATTCAAATAGACGACGGCCTGAAGGCCGCCGTCAATGAAAGCAAATATAAACTATTTTATCTCATTGCAATCAATAAAATGTGGTTTTATATTTGCATGTCCTTGTCTCTGAAGTTCATTTATGAAACAGAAAAACAAACACTGAAGTGGAATTGACTATATCTGACATGTAACCCATGCCAGACGTTTTAATCAAAATACATAAAGTATTATCAAATTAACCATAAAAGTATATATATAAAGAGAGAAAGACAGTGTCATAAAGTTGGACAGAGCATGGTTTCACGATGAGGACGCATAAAACTAGCAAAAGCCTGCTTCACGAGGTGGAACTTTTAGAAAATATAAGAATGAAGTATTTGTCTTTCTTTTTTTCTCGTTTGTTTCCCTTTTTCCCTTTTTTTTGCTTTATTTTTACAGAGCATTGCCGAGGCAGCTGCCTCGGTTGCCTCAATTGAAGCTACATTCTTTTAGTTCATGAAAACCATCATGTTTTTTTGTAAACAAAAGTTCAACTGAAGCAATTAATGACCAATTTGTTACTCTACTTTTTTTCCGTTGTTCTCATTTCTCCGTTTCTCCGTTTTTTATAACTGGTTAAAAGGTTCATATACATGTATAATGAAGGGGACTGAAACTAATGACTTTGTACTTATCATATATATTCGTCCCAAACATATTCGTCACATTAACAAGGAAAAACAAAACATGTGTAGAAAAGTCTTAATTGATTAACAGAACAGTACTTGGAATCAGAGACATATGTCTCTGTTGGAATCGTATTACGAATCATGAAATGAATTGATAAGGGTAATTGATAAAAATGAAATATAAACATAATTGAAGTGGCAGTATCTGCGTTAAAAAAAACCCGTTTGCTCCTTTTAAAGAATATGATGCATTTTCACATATGAAATACAAACGACAGGGTAATTTCACCTCTTCGAACTCATAACTAACACCAGAGACAAGAAAATAGTAGAAATGAAATAATTCAAAGGGTCAATGTAGAAAAAGCGAATAGGGAACGAATAGGGAACGAATAGTGAACGAATAGGTAACGAATAGGTAACAGGGTATCAGTCGAGCGCAGAATTGGTACATATGCGCTAACACGGTTTTTTCATATCAACAAACCTAGAACTAACACCAGAGACCTGAAAAGAAATCATTCAAAAGGGTCAATGTAGAAAAAGCGAATAGGGAACGAATAGGTAACGAATAGGTAACGAATAGGTAACAGGGTATCAGTCGAGCGCAGAATTGGTACATATGCGCTAACACGTTTTTTTCATATCAACAAACCTAGAACTAACACCAGAGACCTGCAAAAGAAATCATTCAAAAGGGTCAATGTAGAAAAAGCGAATAGGGAACGAATAGGGAACGAATAGGTAACGAATAGGTAACATGGTATCAGTCGACCGCAAAAACTGGTACATGTGCGCTAACAATGTTTTTTCAACTCTACAAACCTAGAACTAACACCAGATACCTGAAAAGAAATCATTCAAAAGGGTCAATGTAGAAAAGGCGAATAGGGAACGAATAGGGAACGAATAGGTAACGAATAGGTAACAGGGTATCAGTCGACCGCAGAAACTGGTACATGTGCGCTAACAAGGTTTTTTCAAATCAACAAACCTAGAACTAACACCAGCTACCTGAAAAGAAATCATTCAAAAGGGTCAATGTAGAAAAAGCGAATAGGGAACGAATAGGGAACGAATAGGTAACGAATAGGTAACAGGGTATCAGTCGACCGCAGAAACTGGTACATGTGCGCTAACAATGTTTTTTCAACTCTACAAACCTCGAGCTAACACCAGGGACATGAAAAGAAATTATTTAAAAGATGCAATGTAGAAAAGGCGAATAAGTAACGAATAAGTAACGAATAGGTAACATGGTATCAGTCGACCGCAGAAACTGGTACATGTGCGCTAACAAGGTTTTTTCAACTCTACAAACCTAGAACTAACACCAGATACCTGAAAAGAAATCATTCAAAAGGGTCAATGTAGAAAAAGCGAATAGGGAACGAATAGGGAACGAATAGGTAACGAATAGGTAACAGGGTATCAGTCGACCGCAGAAACTGGTACATGTGCGCTAACAAGGTTTTTTCATATCAACAAACCTAGAACTAACACCAGCTACCTGAAAAGAAATCATTCAAAAGGGTCAATGTAGAAAAGGCGAATAGGGAACGAATAGGGAACAAATAGGTAACGAATATGTAACAGGGTATCAGTCGACCGCAGAAACTGGTACATGTGCGCTAACAAGGTTTTTTCAACTCTACAAACCTCGAGCTAACACCAGGGACATGAAAATAAATAATTTAAAGGATGCAATGTAGAAAAGGCGAATAGGGAACGCATAAGTAACGAATAGGTAACAGGGTATCAGTCAAACGCAGAAACTGGTACATATGCGCTAACAAGGTTTTTTCAACTCTACAAACCTCGAACTAACACCAGAGACCTGAAAAGGAATCATTCAAAAGGGTCCATGTAGAAAAAGCGAATAGGGAACGAATAAGTAACGAATAGGTAACGAATAGGTAACAGGGTATCAGCCGAGCGCAGAAACTGGTACATATGCGCTAACAAGGTTTTTTCAACTCTACAAACCTCGAGCTAACACCAGGGACATGAAAATAAATCATTCAAAAGAGTCATTGTAGAAAAAGCGAATAGGGAACGAATAGGGAACGAATAGGTAACGAATAGGTAACAGGGTATCAGTCGAGCGCAGAATTGATACATATGCGCTAACACGGTTTTTCATATCAACAAACCTAGAACTAACACCAGAGACCTGAAAAGAAATCATTCAAAAGGGTCAATGTAGAAAAAGCGAATAGGGAACGAATAGGGAACGAATAGGTAACGAATAGGTAACAGGGTATCAGTCGACCGCAGAAACTGGTACATGTGCGCTAACAAGATTTTTTCAACTCTACACACCTCGAGCTAACACCAGGGACATGAAAAGGAATCATTCAAAAGGGTCCATGTAGAAAAAGCGAATAGGGAACGAATAAGTAACGAATAGGTAACGAATAGGTAACAGGGTATCAGCCGAGCGCAGAAACTGGTACATATGCGCTAACAAGGTTTTTTCAACTCTACAAACCTCGAGCTAACACCAGGGACATGAAAATAAATAATTTAAAAGATGCAATGTAGAAAAGGCGAATAGGGAACGAATAAGTAACGAATAGGTAACAGGGTATCAGTCGACCGCAGAAACTGGTACATGTGCGCATACAAGGTTTTTTCAACTCTACAAACCTCGAGCTAACACCAGGGACATGAAAAGAAATTATTTAAAAGATGCAATGTAGAAAAGGCGAATAGGGAACGAATAAGTAACGAATAGGTAACAGGGTATCAGTCAAGCGCAGAATTGGTACATATGCACTAACAAGGTTTTTTTTATATCTACAAACCTAGAACTAACACCAGAGACCTGAAAAGAAATCATTCAAAAGGGTCAATGTAGAAAAAGCGAATAGGGAACGAATAGGGAACGAATAGGTAATGAATAGGTAACAGGGTATCAGTCGACCGCAGAAACTGGTACATGTGCGCTAACAAGATTTTTTCAACTCTACACACCTCGAGCTAACACCAGGGACATGAAAATAAATAATTTAAAAGATGCAATGTAGAAAAGGCGAATAGGGAACGAATAAGTAACGAATAGGTAACAGGGTATCAGTCAAACGCAGAAACCGGTACATATGCGCTAACAAGGTTTTTTCAACTCTATAAACCTCGAGCTAACACCAGGGACATGAAAATAAATAATTTAAAAGATGCAATGTAGAAAAGGCGAATAGGGAACGAATAAGTAACGAATAGGTAACAGGGTATCAGTCAAACGCAGAAACTGGTACATATGCGCTAACAAGGTTTTTTCAACTCTACAAACCTCGAGCTAACACCAGGGGCATGAAAAGAAATTATTTAAAAGATGCAATGTAGAAAAAGCGAATAGGTAACGAATAGGTAACGAATAGGGAATAGGGAATAAGTAACGAATAGGTAACGAATAGGGAATAGGGAATAAGTAACGAATAGGGAATAGGGAATAAGTAACCAACTTGACGACCCTAGAATTGGTGGTAATTTACTTTGTACAGATATACTCTACAACACTGCATTGTCACTCTTCTTACATGTTTACCAAATATAAGACAAATGTCCAACACCGGCACCGACTTTGCGCTAGCATGGCAAATACCTGTACAGAACTTGTGTTTTGTAGTTCCAGGAAATGTTGTCAGAAAACCTAACAATGCAATGTTTTAGTGTATACAGATATGTCTGTATGAAGGCATTAACATGCCATTTTCTCAAAATTATCACGAAGCATATTATGATAGAAAATCTGACTATCTACCTTTAGTACATGCAGCGGTTTTTTTATGAGGCACATTTCTACAACGCTTTAGTAACGACTGCTTATATGTTTATAGACTTGTCACTTTGTGCTTATACAGTAAGCTTCATTGATGTTCCTACGAATTCGAAACCATTTTAAATTGATTCATTTTTTATAGATCATGTACCGTATCAGAAACCCGGCCGATAATCCACACAATGAATCTGGCATCCAAATTTCATTTAAAGCAGATTTTATAAAGCTCTCAACGTAATACAGGAGTTTATCATGAGTTCTCTCCCATGTTTACATATATATATATTTAAAGGAGAAATCACTTTTACAACAATTTAAAACAAGTCTTAATTTACTGATTGACTGTTTTGACGTCACCTAAAGTGGTGTCCCTTTAAATGACATTACGTCAATTTGTCATCATTATTTTGACATTATTGCTATAAGTAACAAACCCTCTGATGATCTTTGGGAAACCGGTTGAGTAAAAAATCAAAACATTATTATAAGGCTTGTCATTATACATTATAAACATTATTTTATCAATCCCGTACTAGCAAACTCTGTTTCTATTAAATTATATATATATATACATATGGAAAGGGTAAAGGGAGCGAACTCAGTCAATCTCCCGTACTGCATATAACAATGCTTACCTACCATGGCGAATCTAATTTTTCTGGGAGTCCTGTTCTTTAAAGGATATACATATATTTATCAACTATCTAACTTTGGTTAAATATAGGGTATTACTTAACAACTTTTGTCGGCGTTAATATTACGCCTTATGTCATGATAAATTTATTAGTAACCAGTTGGTCAATGATCGTGCATACATATTGCATCTTTGTACGTCACTTGTTTTTTTTTCAGCGATATCTTGCTCGATACAAGCAATATGGAACGGGTATATTGAAGGATCACAGACGTTCGTCCTGAACAGCACACTTCACGTATTCTGTGACCCTGGTTACGCTATAGGTGGTACAGAAATAGACGGAGATGGGTATTTCCAGTGTGGTGTGGACGACCCATTGACTTGTGACAGTAAGAACCAAACAGAGCATTATAAAACCTGAAATTTCGAGCTAGAAACCAATAACAAGCTTACTTGAAGTTTGATTTTCAAGAATTTGAGATACTTAATATTAAGAAGGCCAATTTCCTGCTAGAAATTTGCATTCACAACATGTTGAATATCGAAATTCCTGCTGATTCGATATTCTGTTCTAGCACGAAATTCATGTTCTGTGGAAATTGAATATCCTATTGGAATGTCGAATTTTCTTCTGGTTCAATATTCGTTTCCAGTGCAAAATTGAATGTCAAACTTCCAACTTCAAACTGACCGGGTTTTGCATTGAATATACCATAAAGACCTCAATTTTCAAGTCCATTTTGGCTGTTCTGCTCTTTATGCAACCTCAATATTAAGACCAGTTTTCAAGGGTCCTAATGGTGTACTTATTATTGAGGTTTTACTGAACTATAGAAGGGATACAGGGAGAGAATTCTAGATGGGTTGAAGGGAGAGAACTCTAGATGGGTTGAAGGGAGAGAACTCTAGATGGAATGAAGGGAGAGAACTCTAGATGAGATGAAGGGAGAGAACTCTAGATGAGAAGAAAGGAGAGAACTCTAGATGGGAGGAAGGGAGAGAACTCTAGATGGGAGGAAGGGAGAGAATTCTAGATGGGATGAAGGGAGATAACTCTAGATGGGATGAATGGAGATAACTCTAGATGTGTTGAAGGGAGAGAACTCTAGATGGGATGAAGAGAGAGAGAACTCTATATGTGTTGAAGAGAGAGAACTCTAGATGGGATGAAGAGAGAGAACTCTAGATGGGATGAATGGAGATAACTCTAGATGTGTTGAAGGGAGAGAACTCTATATGGGATGAAGAGAGAGAACTCTAGATGTGTTGAAGGGAGAGAACTCTAGATGGGATGAAGAGAGAGAACTCTAGATGGGATGAAGGGAGAGAAATCTAGATGTGTTGAAGGGAGAGAACTCTAGATGGGATGAAGAGAGAGAACTCTAGATGGGATGAAGGGAGAGAAATCTAGATGTGTTGAAGGGAGAGAACTCTAGATGGGATGAAGGGAGAGAACTCTAGATGGGTTGAAGGGAGAGAACTCTAGATGGGATGAAGGGAGAGAACTCAGGAATGTCTTGTGTCTATGACATTTATGCATTTTTTGCAGCTACATTGTCTTGCGATATTCAAATCTAAACCATACTAATCTTCAAACTCTAAATGGCTTTAATAAATTATATTGGAATGTTTGTATATTTTTCGAAACTAAAATACTGACTCCATTTCTAGGATTTGATATTAATCTGGGAACACCATTGTTATCTTTATTTAATTGTGTAACATTTCATAAATATATCATTGCAATCTGATTAGCTTCATTTCACTGTGCCAACGATAAAACTGATAATTATTTCTGTTTTATTATCTGACATGATAATTCCTCACGGATATTAAAATTATTTAAATTTATTTCTATCAAAAGTATGTGGCCATCGCCTTCGTACGGTTGCTTCAAGATGCCAACAAAATATCTCTGTATTTGTTTGTAAGTCACATACGGTAGTTGCGGGTAAAACTGTGAACAACTAATGCTCAGTTGTACTTTCTTGCTAATTAAAATTGTCGCTGTCTTAAGAAATTACTTAGTAATTAAAAGGATTGGGGGAAATCACACAGTGGTCACGCTGCGAAGCACGTCAATGACAGGTTGTACAAATCTTTGAAGGACGTAAACATCTATAGAATGCAACATTTCTGCACTTAACAAGACTTATAAGCGTGCAGGTATAAGTATGGCCGTAACTTGGTCAATATTAGCCTGATCTTGCTGAAATTTAAAAAAAATATAGCGACTAGATACCTGGCATAATATTTCATTTATTTCATGTCATAAATCCACAGATTGAACAAATAAAATCAATAAATGTGGTGATGCGAACAAAATCATTGATTGGATTGGAAAGAGTCTTAAAGCATGTGTGCCCGCCTGGACCCAATGTATCATGTTATTTAAACCAATATATTCAACCTGAGAATCATGATCTACACTTATCCAATAGCAAATATACAAAATTTCGTGTAGAAATGTTAATCCATAAAAAAGTTACTGGACATTAAAACAGTGCACACTTATAAGTTTTGAGGACTTTCTTGCTAAACATGACAAGTAGTGAAAACGTGGTACATGTTGGTCCTAGAAACTGTGATGAAAATATCATCTTTGAGGCCCTGACCAAGCGATAGTTCATCAAATCAGAAGCTGGAAGTTTGGGCCCAACCTTTTTGTTAGCCTGTCATTTCGGTTGTGGCAATATACTACAATATACACCGCATATCTGTATTCTCGGGGTACTTATTGATGATGAATAATAAAGAAATAATTGTTAACTTAAAATCAAATACCAACACATAAGCATAAATTTCAATCCTATCCCAATTCCTAACAGCATAAAATTAATGCCATAATGTTAAAGTTTGTTACAAAAGTAAACAAATGTACATGGGGTCACCGCTATATTTACAGGATGACGTCATCACTATTCTCGCGGTATTTCAATTAAAATCTAAAAATAGACAATGTATTGGCCTCAGATAACTAAATTGAACTGTTTTGTGCACGACTAACTATCCTGCAAGAGAAATAATTTAGTGGTCTAAAACCTAAAATGCGTGTGGCGAAGAAAAGCAGACAAACATTGAAACTCATGATTTTTTTTTAATTGTCACAATTTTAATGCATGCTGTTTTGATAGAAAATGATTTTATTAAAATTTTGTCGCAAATGTAAGACTGTTTTTTGCTTGAGAAAAAAAAGTAGGTCAACCATGTTTTTTCGTAATCACCGGTTGGTTGAGGACAGCAACTATCGCGAGAATAGTGATACCGCGAGAATAGTGATGATGACTATACATGTACTTTTTTTTTAAAACATGAAAAAAAATAAGAACCTTTTGGACCCTTGAAAACTGGTCCTCTTATTGAGGTGGTCTTAATATTGAGATTGAATAAAGAGCAAAACAGTGAAAATGGACTTTCGTAATTTCAAGGTGGTCATTTTATTGAGGAGGTCTTTAAGTGAGGTCTTACTGTAGTACTAATTAACAACAAAGTTCACCCCTCTAGAGCTTTAGCCTATCAGCAACAGCTACAATGTGTGTCTTGCAGAGAGGGGGGGGGGGTTGTTCTAAAGAGCTTGCACTAAAAACAATTATATTTAGTCTTAACCATTAAACATATAATGAAATAAATAATGTCTTATTTACCTATTCAGATGTAAACGAATGTTCACTAGGATTGGATGAATGCCACAATTCGGCCTGTGTTGACAATGATGGTGGGTACTCGTGTGATTGTCTGGATGGCTACATTCCGCGGACAAACAGTACTTTGATTTGTGATGGTAAGAAAATATTTTTTTTAGTTTTTGTCATGGGCTATCACACACATAGCCCGATGAATTCGCATGAACGAGGTCTGACTGTATTTCCTCATTTGAATCGAGGACAAATGGATTTGTGTGTATTATCTTCGGTCCAATTGTCACAGGGAATAGGAGATTGTCATGAGTTCTCTCCCCTTAGACATACCCTATAGGAAGGATATAGAAGGGGTAAGAACTCCTGTGTTTTGAACCTACAATCACCACTTTGGCTGTCAAGTACTGTACCAAATGTGTAAACCAGACTTCAAATGTTAAAGCAAACATTTAAAAAACGACACAAACTAGTCGACTTGCATTTTTTATTTTCAGATGTAAATGAATGCGTTGACCAGTTGAACATGTGTGAGCATACTTGCGCTAATTTGCTGGGATCGTATGTGTGTTCCTGTAATACTGGGTACGATCTTTACACAGCAGTAAGCCTCCATGGTCATGACCTTCCTGCACTTGAGGATGGCACAAAACCTTGGCATGCATTCCACCTCAACCATTCCTGCGTCCGTAAGTATGCTAATTTTGAAATAATGACCTTCATATAGGCAAGTTATTGAGAAAGGTTAATGACCAAGCATTTATATAATTTAGCTTTGTCACCCATGACATTTCATGAGCAGTTCTGTTGGACTTAAGCCTTTTTGGTGTACGGAATTACTCCGCTTGAATAGTCATGTATTTGCAGCTAAGTTCATTGGTATAAATCGGAAAAAAACAGGTGAATCATTAGTAGCAAACGATTTTAAGCCAAATTGGCATCTGGGATTCATAAGTAGATTTCAAAGTGAGCATGATTAATACTAACTTACATAAACATTTTGTTACTAGAAGATAAATATGAAATATATTGCTTTCAAGCTTGTCTTATGAAATAAAGTCGGACCTTTTTTTATTCGACAATTTTACCTTCTATGAGAATACTCAGTATCATCAAAATAAATATCAGGTCCTGATGTATCTTCTTATGCACAATGAATTGAAATGGACTATTCGAAACCATGTATTCGAAATTACCTGAGGAATTGGAATGAACGAGGTCTGAATGTATTTATTCATTTCCATAAGTAGATTGCGCAACATCAAAAACATTCATATCGCATCTTGTCCAAATCATATCAATATTGGACATGAGATCTCTATATAACAAATATTCATATCACATCTTGTCCAAATCATTTCAATATTGGACAGGAGATCTCTATATAACAAATATTCATATCGCATCTTGTCCAAATCATTTCAATATTGGACAGGAGATCTCTATATAACAAAAATTCATATCACATCTTGTCCAAATCATTTCAATATTGGACAGGAGATCTCTATATAACAAATATTCATATCGCATCTTGTCCAAATCATATCAATATTGGACATGAGATCTCTATATAACAAATATTCATATCGCATCTTGTCCAAATCATATCAATATTGGACATGAGAAATCTATATAACAAATATTCATATCGAATCTTGTCCAAATCATATCAATATTGGACATGAGATCTCTATATAACAAGTATTCATATTGCATCTTGTCCAAATCATATCAATATTGGACATGAGAAATCTATATAACAAATATTCATATCGAATCTTGACCAAATCATATCAATATTGGACATGAGATCTCTATATAACAAGTATTCATATTGCATCTTGTCCAAATCATATCAATATTGGACATGAGATCTCTATATAACAAGTATTCATATTGCATCTTGTCCAAATCATATCAATATTGGACATGAGATCTCTATATAACAAATATTCATATCGCATCTTGTCCAAATCATATCAATATTGGACATGAGATCTCTATATAACAAATATTCATATCGCATCTTGTCCAAATCATATCAATATTGGACATGAGATCTCTATATAACAAATATTCATATCGCATCTTGTCCAAATCATATCAATATTGGACATGAGATCTCTATATAACAAATATTCATATCGCATCTTGTCCAAATCATATCAATATTGGACATGAGATCTCTATATAACAAATATTCATATCGCATCTTGTCCAAATCATATCAATATTGGACATGAGATCTCTATATAACAAATATTCATATCGCATCTTGTCCAAATCATATCAATATTGGACATGAGATCTCTATATAACAAATATTCATATCGCATCTTGTCCAAATCATATCAATATTGGACATGAGATCTCTATATAACAAGTATTCATATTGCATCTTGTCCAAATCATATCAATATTGGACATGAGATCTCTATATAACAAGTATTCATATTGCATCTTGTCCAAATCATATCAATATTGGACATGAGATCTCTATATAACAAATATTCATATCGCATCTTGTCCAAGTCATATCAATATTGGACATGAGATCTCTATATAACAAATATTCAATCGCATCTTGTCCAAATCATATCAATATTGGACATGAGAAATCTATATAACAAGTAATCATATTGCATCTTGTCCAAATCATATCAATATTGGACATGAGATCTCTATATAACAAGTATTCATATTGCATCTTGTCCAAATCATATCAATATTGGACATGAGATCTCTATATAACAAATATTCATATCGCATCTTGTCCAAATCATATCAATATTGGACATGAGATCTCTATATAACAAATATTCATATCGCATCTTGTCCAAATCATATCAATATTGGACATGAGATCTCTATATAACAAATATTCATATCGCATCTTGTCCAAATCATATCAATATTGGACATGAGATCTCTATATAACAAATATTCATATCGCATCTTGTCCAAATCATATCAATATTGGACATGAGATCTCTATATAACAAATATTCATATCGCATCTTGTCCAAGTCATATCAATATTGGACATGAGATCTCTATATAACAAATATTCAATCGCATCTTGTCCAAATCATATCAATATTGGACATGAGAAATCTATATAACAAGTAATCATATTGCATCTTGTCCAAATCATATCAATATTGGACATGAGATCTCTATATAACAAGTATTCATATTGCATCTTGTCCAAATCATATCAATATTGGACATGAGATCTCTATATAACAAATATTCATATCGCATCTTGTCCAAATCATATCAATATTGGACATGAGATCTCTATATAACAAATATTCATATCGCATCTTGTCCAAATCATATCAATATTGGACATGAGATCTCTATATAACAAATATTCATATCGCATCTTGTCCAAATCATATCAATATTGGACATGAGATCTCTATATAACAAATATTCATATCGCATCTTGTCCAAATCATTTCAATATTGGACATGAGATCTCTATATAACAAATATTCATATCGCATCTTGTCCAAATCATATCAATATTGGACATGAGATCTCTATATAACAAATATTCATATCGCATCTTGTCCAAATCATATCAATATTGACATGAGATCTCTATATAACAAATATTCATATCGCATCTTGTCCAAATCATTTCAATATTGGACATGAGATCTCTATATAACAAATATTCATATCCCATCTTGTCCAAATCATTTCAATATTGGACATGAGATCTCTATATAACAAATATTCATATCCCATCTTGTCCAAATCATTTCAATATTGGACATGAGATCTCTATATAACAAATATTCATATCGCATCTTGTCCAAATTCAGAGTTATTTGGTTAAAAAAAACATTGCTTGTTTGGACATTACATTTATTTCAGTGAAATCGTGTACATCTTTGGGCATTGTGAATATAGTCAATGGAAAAGCGATGACTTCAAGAAAGTCCTTTTTCTACGGGGACACTGTTGAGTTTATATGTAATATCGGTCATTATGTACAAGGGACGACACAGGGGAGTATGAACACAACCTGTACCGCTGAGGGTGTGTGGACTATGACACCGGCTTGTGAAGGTACGATCATTTGTTATGCTACCTCAAAGATTTGGACACAAAATCACGACATCGTCGCTTTATTTCTAGAACCCCGTAACTCAATTTTTGGCAGTTTAGAGTACTTGGTATCGTTGAAACCGTCTTTCCAAGCTCATTCTATATATACCACCTATATTGTTCTGGAATGAACATAACTTAAATAAAATGCAATTCCATAACCCTGTATGTAACAATTATCTGAAGAGGGTAAAACTTTAAAGTTGTTTTTCTCAAATGACCTGTTGAAGAATATTGGTGACTTTTTACCCCCCCCTTTATGTCCGTCAGTCTGTAACCTTGGTCCACACAATCATCTTTAGAAGCAAAGGAACCCTATTGATGTTAGGGTCATGGGCTCAAAGGTCAAGGTCACAGGGGTCAATTGTTCACAAACAGTTTCCGCTCAATAACTCCAGAACCCCTTGACCTTTTATCCTCAAACTTGGTCCACATATTTATATTGTGTAGCAGAGGAACCCTATTGATGTTGGGGTCACATGGTGAAGGGTCAAGTTCACAGGGGTCAATTGTTCACAAACCGTAACCTTTTCGTTTCCAATCAATAACTCAAGAACCCCTTGACATATCATCCTCAAACTTGGTCTTGGGCAGCAGAGGAACCCTGTTGATTTTGGGTCACGGGGTCAAAGGTCGAGGTCACAGGGGGGCATAATGTTTTATAAACATCTCTTGTTTTGTATTAATTTTCTTTATCATATTTGTATGTAGCGAATATTGATCGACTGAAGAGAATTGTTGATATATTGATATCCATTAGCGATGTGTCTTGTGTCAAATGAATGTTATAATTTTGTATTAATTTTCTTTATCATAGCGGCATATTGTGAAGATGACAACATTGACGCAGTGGTCCCTAAAGGACCTATAAATTATGAGGACAGGTACACCTTAAAATGCATGACAAGCATATTTCCAGTGGTGCTACAGAAACAGTGCGGGTATGACAAGGAAACCCATACATACAGAACAGTAGGACCAGATCTTCTATGTCCAGGTTGGTATATTCAACGCAACCATTTCCATTCAACACGATTCAAATAAAAATCAAAGCGCTGAAAGCCCTGAAGTTGTTGGGTATTGAACACTGGTTTTGTATTCAACACTTCTAGATTCTCAGAAAGTATGAGTCGTTATTGTCCATTGTTGAACCATTGAATTAAATCGTGCAGTAAAGATTACTACCGGTATTGAGTCTGTTATGCAGGTTACGCTCAGATGTTGAACTATTTTTAACCGATTCACTCACCTGTTATTTTTGCGCCACTTCTGTAAAAAGTAGTTCATGTATTAAGGCAATGTGACTGTCGAAAATTCCCACCAACAAAAAACGTTTCGAACTCTATGTTCTTAAATGTAGTCAGAGGGACATTCGTCTTGTTAATACTCCTTTACACGACACAAATTGTCATTTTAAAATAACGAAGAACTATCTCCATAACTTTATTGACGTTGTCTACCTCGTTGTCACGAAAAATGTTGCTTTTGATAAACCAATGATAATCTCACCCTCCAATGAGTGCTTGCATACGCTCACGGTACTCTTGTTTATATTTCTTTTGTTTTAGTATGAAAGTCAACTTGATCTGATGTCGAAATTGTTTTGACTAGGATGGAAAACTACCGACAAATATTGTGTTATATATATATATATAAAGATGGCTTGCTTTGTTTCGCAGAACTTGAACAATGTCTATGCGCATGTGCAATAATATTTTAAATAAAACATGCTTTAATTCCTCCAACTCCTTTTTCAGAAACAATGTGTGACGAACCCCCCGTATACACTGGAATGAGACCATTCGTCATTCTTAGTTACGCATTTAATTCTACCATAGTGTTTGAATGTGAAGCACAGTACGTCAGGAGAGGGGAAAGTCCCTTTAGAAATTATCTGGTGCCATGTGGCGCCATGGGAAGCTGGGAGTATGGCTCTTTACATTGTGAAGGTAGGGTTCAAAATGACATGTATATACTACGTTAAAGATGTATCTGACTCATCTGAAACATAAAATGTTGGAATTGGCTTTATCCAATATTGTTGATACATTGGCTAAACATCTCTAATAAGAGCCATTGCAATGTATAACTGATTGAAAATATCTTTTTTTTATCAAATTACTTTCAGTCAAAACCGGTAAAATAGCCCGATTGTTAAAAAAACTAGAAGTTTTTTTAAGTTTTTTTGATGTACACATATCTTTCTTCAACAAATACGGATTAATACATTATGAGTTCATTCTTTATAAATGCATGATTAGTGATGTTTTAACCATAGGAAATATATGTTTCATGTTCGGTTAATTAAACAAATGAACAAAAAATGAGCATAGTATACCTTTAAGTTGAGTTTGTAAGTATAAAACAAAGGGTTACATTGTGTGTATATAAAATAAAGATTTTAAAGATGCGTTCAATAGGATGTGATGTCTATCAGGGATGTGATACTCGTACTCGTACTTGTACTCTGTACTTACTCGAGTACTCCCTAAGCATCCAGTATCCCCCAGTACTCGACCCATCCCTGATGTCTATATTACAGACGGGCAGTGTCCAGATCCCGGCTATCCTGTAAATGGGAAAACGACCTTGTCGTCGTGGAAACATGGTGCCGACACAATGCGTACGGTGGCAATTGGTTCCGTGGCAACATTTACGTGTAATACACCAGGTTACGTTCCGGAGCCGTCGCCTAACGCTACATGTAGGATGGTTGGAAGTGAGGCAGCATGGGACAATCCAGTACCAGTGTGTGTAGGTACGTATGTACGAACTTTAACATGTTACAATTTGTTCTTTACAAAGTATATGCACTTTACACAGCCGGCCCCGTAAGCTCAGTTGTAAGGGTGCTGGACTGTCACCCGGGAGGTCTGGGTTGGGTTTCCATGCAGGAGGCTAGGCTCATTTGTCCTCCACCTTTTATTCATGCTGGGTAGTTGACAGCTGCTTGTGGAAAGGTAAGTTAGTACTGGTCGATATTTATTTCCGGAAAACTGGTTAGGTCAACTGATCGCCATGTATAACTGAAAAAAATTGTTGAAAAATTGTGTAAGACCTGATACAAACTGTAAGTGTTCAAATAATGATATGAAACTTGATTTCATGTTTTCGTAACAATGCAACATATTTAATGGAATAAATGATTATGGTCTTTATATGATCTATATATTTCAATTCACATATGATATTATAGATATATTTATCTTCCCTTTTTACATTCTGTACAAAGATATATATAGTTACGTACAATTAAATTAAAAATTGTCTTGTGTATTAGAATAAAAATCAGTTTTTGTATTCATTCAGGGTTGAAAAGGTGATGGTGAAAGCAATCTTTGGTCTTACAATATCCCTAACTTAACTGTGATAATATCCCTTAACGCCATGTTCAATAATCTCCCTTGATGTCATGTTCGATAATCTCCCTTGATGCCATGTTCAATAATCTCCCTTGATGTCATGTTCGATAATCTCCCTTGATGCCATGTTCAATAATCTCCCTTGATGTCATGTTCGATAATCTCCCTTGATGCCATGTTCAATAATCTCCCTTGATGCCATGTTCACTCGACCTTCATGACTTAAGACACTTAATATATCATTTATATTTAAACTTGATTTAGCATAAAGCATAACAAATATATATTCAAAAGGATTTTTAAAATCAAGATACAAGATATGAAAATATTTTATATTGCCGACGTCTTGTTTGAAGTTTTAAAGAAGAAAGCATTTTAGGAAGGCTAACCGATGGATTCTAACGTTTACGTAGCGACCATATTCAGATGGTAACCACTAAAATAATGAAGGGGTGTATGGGATGGACACACATTGGTTTTATTACTGTAGATGACCTTATTTTCGCGACAACCTAACTTTCGCATTAATTCATGAATCCGGAGACAGTCAAATTCAAAATTCTCACGAAAATATGCTTGTCGCGAAATAAAATTGTGTATAATATGTTATGTATTACAAGCCATGTAAATGTATAACAATTTGATTAGTAAATAGATATTCAAACAACAACACAAATCATTTCCGTCAATCTTAAGCTCGCGACGGAGGAAAGAAGCAATTCGCGAAATACTTCTAGGCAAAACTTTCGCAAAAAATTTAATGTCGCGAAAAATAAAGTGATTTACAGCACTTGACCTAATATATGCTTACAGTGCAAAACGTTAAATCTTCTTACAGACCGACAACCACCAGCTTTCGTTAACTGTCCTGATGATATGATAGTAGACGCGTACTCATCTATTCACTACGAGCATCCACAGGCTACTGACAATACAGGTGTTAAATCTTCCAGGGTAAGTTAATCATTGAATCAGACCATCTTTAAAATTGCTTGTTTGCGGAACAGTGATCGAGCTGCTGAAACTCTTCCTCGTTCAAGTTCTTTTTGGCTTTTCCGCGCTTTTTTGGGTCTCCCTATGTATTTATATAGGAGTTATGATAGTCTTGCACTTAACCCTCGAAATGCTTCATCTCGTTATCAGACCTGTCACTATGTGGCAAAATTCAACATTTTGTGCGGTCAAAAAATAGTTCTCGTAAAAAGGATTTAACTTCAATAACTTTGATAAATTCAGATAAGAAATGGATTATCATTGTCATTTCTAGTTAAAAACTCACATATTTCAGTCTTCATAAAGCTTAAATATTAGATTCTATTGTATTGTTTACATGATATTCGAATGGTATTTATGAAAGTAGTGCCTTACGAACATCCGAGGCACTGGACGTCGTTGGCCGAGGTTTTCCGAATCAATGTACTCTCATACATTTATTTATACATCAGTGACCAACTTCTGACTTGTTATATCCAGGCGTATCCTGAGAATTTTCGTTCGGGAATGGCGATTGATTCAACACAGACCATTTCATACACTGCAACTGATTACGAAAATAACCAGGCTTGGTGTCAGTTCAGAGCTTTAGTTAAAGGTAAGAAATTTGCTGGTAATCGAAGTACCAACATTTTAAAATAATAATGATCACAGATACAGTCGGACCTCGTTTATTCGACAACCTTCTATCCAAATACTTTGTATCATCCGAAATAAATATCAGGTCCCGATGTATCTTTTCAGCATGTCAAACTGAAATGGGCTATTCTAAACCATGTATCATTCGAATAAAATTTCGGACCCAATGAATTCGAATGAACGAGGTCCGACTGTATATTATGTTCTGCCAATATATCACCATGGTGAAAATGGTTGGTATCGTGTACCTAAGGCCATTTCAGTATATTCATGCATTTATAGTATCAGTCAGTTCTATTCTTGAAGGCCAGGGGTATAGTGGCTCTATATGACTCCTAATCCGAGGGTCATGAGTTCGAATCATGCTGTGGGTGAGATTATCCGGGGGGTATTTACAATTCCTAAATTAGCGGGTGCGATTTCAAGGAAGCAATCATAGAAAGGTTTTAAAATAATTTGTTTCAAAATCGATTAAAATGAAAATTTTTATTCTTAATCCAATGAATTTCATATTGTTCCAATTACAGATGATTCATCCCCTAAGTTGACTTGCAAGTTACCAGACCCCATAACAGTGAGTGATTCGAATATCAAAATCAGTACAGATGTTTACCTTACGTACGACGATCCAGGAGCTAACATTGTGGCAAATCCTAGCGTGGTTGTTGCTAACTTTGCAGCGATTGGAACCAATCCAATATTGACCTTCTCTGGAACAGATCCCTCAGGGAACCTTGCAGTGTGCACCAGTCAGATGCGGATTGATGGTATTAATAATAATAATAATAATAATAACGACTTTATTTAAAGAGGCAACACAGTTGGGCAAGCCCAGTCTTCCCTGTGAGCCTCTATGAAATATACATGTTTACAACATAATGCTACAGGCAGGTATAGATACACCAACAATCAAAATTTTACCTGAAAAAAAACAACAAAAAAACAATGTATGAGATTATACATAAATATATAACAATATAACAATAGACATGACACTATTTACAATGTAACACTATGTGGCCCACCAGAGTATAACCATGTGAGGTATGATCTTTTGAAAGTATTTAGGGTATTTGACTGGCGAATATTTTGTGGTATTTTGTTCCAGATTTTCAGTATTAGATATTAATGTAATCTTGAGAAATGAACACTGTAAATCACTTTATTTTCATGACATGAAATTTTTCGCGAAAGTCGTGCCCAGAAGTATTTCGCGAAATGATGAATTCGTGTCTTTTAGTTTAACACGGATTATGAAATAAAAGACGTGCAAATTGGTAGTCTTTCTTTTATTTACCTGCAAGCATGTTCATACATGTATATATGCCATTTTGTATTTTTGTTTAAACATCTATTTTCAAATAAAATTGTTATACACTGACATCACTTATCTATACACAATTTCAGATATGTACCAAAATTGTACATGCATGATTTTATTCGCGACTAGAATATTTTTGCGAGAATTTTGAATTTGTGTCTCCAGATTCGCAAATTAGTGAAAAATTACGTTGTCGTGAAAATAAAGTGATTTACAGTAGTTTTAATATGTAGAACGAAATGGCGTATCAACAGTGACCAATATTCTAGTTTTTCAGTCAAACATGCTTACGTTGCACATTCTCTGTGTAAGTGACCTTGACATTCATTTTCTGAAAATAACAGCATAATATCTCAGTGGTCTATATCAGTGTTAATTCAAGAAAAAGGTATTACTGTGTAATTTCTTTAATGTTGGTAATATTATATTGGAGCCGGTATTAACAACTGATGCATCCTGGGTACCCAGGCGTTTCATAACATATATGATATCCTGGGCAAATTGGCAAACGAAACTTCGTAATGCATGAATATTCATTAGCATTTCTCTACCAATGAAATGGACGATATCAAAAAAGAAAGAATCTCTTTTGTGAAGAGAACTGCAATTTCACCCTCGTAAATCCTCGGCAATTTCTGTATCACATGAGGTGTGTATAAACTGCTTGTGAGAGAAAAGGCTCTTTCGTCAATTTTTGGGTAAATTGAACCAAAACTTTTTCTTAAGATTTATTGTTAATTTTTACATTCAAATTGGGAAAATATATACTATTTGTCATTGGGAATATGGCCATATAACGGCTATATAAACAGCAGGTAAAAACCCTGGTAAATTAAAGACAGTCGAAAAAATTCAACCTATTCAACTCAATATAGATTAGGTTGACTTAAATGTCGTATCAGCGTGTACATTATAACCTCAAACCTGTATCACAAACACATACCTTTTTATTGTTCCAGCACCAACATGTACTCCAGAAACACTACATGTATATAATGGTGAGATAGCATGTGACCCTGTGATACTGGGATATGATTGCACGATCACGTGTCTTCAAGGTTACTTTTTTTACGAGGATCCCTCCCTACAATCCGTCAGTGTCACGTGTTCTATAGGAGAAGACTGGAGCAGAGACATGCCTATATGTACAGGTTTGTCTTTAACATCACATAGATTTGTGGTACTAACACAACAGCTAGGACAAAACCTTTATTTCTTTCAATTCGTGTTTTGTCAGGTTGTTAAAAGGATTTTGACGTTCCTTAATGATTAGAGTATTAGAGTACTATTTTCATGATAAGAGTACTATTTTTCATGCTCCTGAACGATTAGAGTACTTTTTTTAACGTTATTTTAATATTACAGTACTATTTTTCACGTTTGTAACAATTACATTACTATTTTTCACGTTTGTAACAATTACAGTACTATTTTTCACATTTGTAACAATTACAGTACTATTTTTCACGTTTGTAACAATTGCAGTACTATTTTTCATGTGTGTAACAATTACAGTACTATTTTTCACGTTTGTAACAATTGCAGTACTATTTTTCACTTTGTAACAATTGCAGTACTATTTTTCACGTTTGTAACAATTGCAGTACTATTTTTCACGTTTGTAACCATTACAGTACTATTTTTCACGTTTGTAACAATTACAGTACTATTTTTCACGTTTGTAACAATTGCAGTACTATTTTTCACGTTTGTAACAATTACAGTACTATTTTTCACGTTTGTAACAATTACAGTACTATTTTTTGATGTTCTTTTACGATCAGCTATTTTTTATGTTATTTAACTACTAGCATGTTATTTTATGTTAAGCGTACTGTTTTCACGATTGTTACGTTAAGTTTTTACGTCCTGAAAAAACTAGTGTACAGTCAAACCTGCCTGTAAAGACCACCCATGGGAACAGCAAAATGTGGTCATTGTTTACAGGTGGTCTCTATTAACAGATTAAATATCATTGAAAATGGTCTGATGGGAGATAAAATTGGTGGGCTTTGCAGACAGGTTTTGCAATAGTGGTCTTTGATCGCAGGTGGTCTTTAACACAGGTTTGACTGTACTATTTTTCTCGTTATTATGTAAATTATGGCATTTTACATTCTTTAACGTCCAAGTGTTCTGCTATTAAGTTTTTGAATACTGTTTTTCATGTTTGAGTAATACTTCAGTTCTCCTTAAAAACGCTTCTCTTGATACGATGTTTATTTACATTTCCTGATCCTTGTTTCTGTTGCATTCAGAAAGAGGTAAGACTATACAGCGCTTGTATTAACTATCGTCTCTAATCCCCCGTTCACCACAAACGCTTCACCCTTATACCTGAGCGTTCCTAAGGAAATGTTTGTCAAGCATGTGTCAATTAACCAACCTTTCTGTTAATCTTGATCTCCATAATGAACTAACTTTGATCATTATTATTGGATCTGGGACCAACATAATGTCCCAACACTATCAGCTTTTAGGAGCAATAGAAATTTATTGCATCATCACCAACGTAATATACTAGAGGAGGCGCATTGGTCCGTGGGTAGAGCGCCTGATCCGAAGGTCGTAAGTTCGAGCACAGACAAAAGATAACAAATATACATATTCACAGTTTCTTTATTGCGTCAGTACACTTCACCACATTAATTTAAATATATAAAACTTAGCTACAATGTGTTGTTTAAGCATTTATCATAACATGTTGAATTGTATTACATTTTTTTTCCATTATACTGGAAAGATAACTGTACTTTATATTCTCATTCATCAGATAACAACAAAGTAATGGGATAATTTTAAAATCAGTTTAACTTTTTGGAGGGGAGGTAGGGGGCTGCCTAAGGTACCTACCTACTCACTTCCAGGTTGTGTAATCGCAAACAAATGCTTTTTAAGGATGGCCTAATGGTCGGTCAATCTCAACGTTTATATGAATAGAGGCTCACAGGGAAGACTAAGCTTGTTGTAACTGCGTTGCTGTAACCAGGTTTTAGTCCATATATATATCTCCTGGGGAACTCGCAAATTTGATTTAAATAACTACAACATCTCTTCATTAATTAATATTGTTTATTCAATTCAGTTTCTTTATTTATTACTGTTTATTCCATTATGATCAATCTTCTATCAAGACTAATGTGAAACTCCTAATATAACAAAACTTGTAACTTCCACACCTAACTTAAAACATAACCTAACACTTAACCCTCAACTTAAGAATCTCACATTAAACTTAAGAATCTCACATTCAACTTAAGAATCTCACATTCAACTTAAGCATCTCACATTCAACTTAAGAATCTCACATTCAACTTAAGACTCCTTAATCTCTCTAACTCTGTGTCTCAAACTTCCCTCCAATTTCTAGCCACACCCACATACATTCAAGCCTCATCTCACATCCAATCAAAGTTACTATCTTAATTTCATCTACTGTCTATCATAATTTTAAAGGATGTACCTTTAAATAAAGTCGTTAGTATTGTTATTAAGTTACAGGCTTTTCCAATTAACTGTCAGACTGGTGTAATAAAGATAATGTGTAAAATTGTTAGTTTACTTAAATGCAAGAGAAATTATGGTTGAAGAATCGAAACAATTTTTATGCCCCCGCCATTCAAAAAATGGTATAAAGTGTTACCCCTGTCTGTCTGTCCTTCCGTCTGTCCGTTCATGCAAACCTTGGTTTCCAATCAATAACTCTTGAAAGGATGGGTGGATTCAATTCATATTGAGCACATAAGCATAGGATAATAAAATACAGGTACAGTTTGATTTCAGTTACAATCTGCCAGTTATCGGAGGAGTTAGGGCCCTTTTTGTAGTTAAAATATTTTTCCAACTATTATTTCTTCAAAGTTATTTGGCCTTTACAAACAAAGTATTTGGACATCCTTATCCTATGGACACATCTAGTTTAATACAGATATGTCATCTCTAGTTCTGTGATTTACTTCTGAGACAGATGGTAGCATGTTCCATGCATTTAACCGAATTAGGATATTGATGTTTAATTTTCAGCGAGAGATTTGGCTCACTATCAGTATACGATCAAATACAAATATCAGATTGGACCGACGGTTGAATCTACATGTGGTCCGACGTATGCGTCCAACCTCAATGACCAACTGGTGCAACTGACGACTGCTTTAACTTCATTGTGTGATAATGCAACGCAAACATTTGATGTATCGCCTTCAACGACAAAGCCGGCGACAGCGGAAATCAAAGAAATCACGGTAATGTGTGAACAATGACCATAATACTGCTTTTCGAGACTCAGTGCAAGATTATCGTCAGTCCTATGTAAATACATTGGAGTTACGATAGTCTTGCACTGAACCCTCGATTTAGGGAATTGGTCTCTACGAGGGGTGTCCCAGAAGTATGTAAACGTTTTCTGTAATATTTATATTAATAAATGAATTTTGATGAATTTTCTATGGAAAATATTGGTGTTTTGTCATTCAAATTTTAGCAATATTACTTATGTCAGGGAATATTTGTACACCATTTTTTTTAAGTTATTGTAAAAGTCTACATAATCATTGGACACCCCTCGTATATACAATGTTTAATAACAACAAGGAAGATGAGTAGTCATCTTATGAGGTATGCGTTATTTATGTAGTCTACTTTTGAAATTGGCCCTTTTTCAATTAGTTGGATTGTATTCGGTTGCGCTACTGTAGTTCAGGCGTGACTGGCATGGATTAATCTAGGTACATAGTTCATTGAGCTATTAAGTATGAGCCTGCCCGGCTAGCTCTTTTGGATGAGCACTAGACTGCAGGGATGTGATACTCAGCAGTACTCAGTACTTGTCTGAAATTATGAGTACAAGTACTCGTACTTACTCAAGTACTGAAGCAAAATGATCAGTACTTATGAGTAGACTGTCACTCGCCAGATCCAGGTTCAATTCCTTGGTTGGGATGTTTTATGTTCTTCCGTGACATTGGCTACGGTCATGTCCTCCACATGTGGAGAGGTTGACAGTTGCTTGGGGAAGCGCAAGTGAGTACTGGTTGATAATTATTTCCAGGTAATGATATTGAAAATAGGTATGGAAACATGGGCCTGTATAACTATCTATGAGTACATTTGAGTATATATACAATTTGAACAGTACATTTGATATATACATGCATTTTCAGGATAATGATACTCAGGTAAATGGTACAACATGTAGATCTAAATATAGTTCTGTTGCATGATAGTTTGTTGTTGCATGTAGCATGTATGACTCAGCCAGATACATCTTTAATTTTTCATTCATTCGTACAGTTGTTGGGTGTGTTTTTGATAGATACTTTTCTTCTTGCATGCAGCTGGTGCAGAATGTAAATTGTGTTTTACCCATTTGCATTAGGCCATCAAAGAAATGTCAGTTTGTGGTTCAACATTTGATCTTCCGAAAGTGTCCACAATTCATTCTTTGCTCTTCTGTGCACGAGCATTTGATATCGTACTTTGTTTATGAAGGTGAATCTTTAAAACATATATCAACTTATCCAGCTTGGTTGGGAGACCACAAGAAAAGCATTCATTTAGGAGTCCCTTAAGTTATCAGTTTTAATAACTTAATTAAGTATCTGCATGGTTCTAATCAATGCATGTTTGCCTGTCAGAATTGGGAATTTTGTGTTTCTTCTTTAAATACAATAATATACTGAATGCCGTAAGAAATGCATCTTTAAAGTTTAGCGCGTGGGTATGAAGGGATATTACACAGTAAAATATATACAGTTGACTTTCGTTATGTTGAAGTTTTCGGGAACTTAGAAAATGGTTTGTCTCAACGAAAATTCGACATAAACGACGGGAGGCCTTATTAGCGGTGTTTCGTAAAATAGACAAGTTTTGTGAAAATTGCTTAAATTGCACACTATTCACTTCTCATTAAGAACGATGCGTTTAATAATGTGTGTGTATACGTTGCCTCTTTTAATTCAGACATGCTATGGTGCAATCATCTCAAATTATCTAGAAGGAGATTCTTTTAAATATCAGTTTTATGGAGGGGTTTGACAAGAGTCGTAAATTGGAGCTTAGATGCCGAAAGATGTCATTTTGAATACGGCTGTTAACAAGAAGTTTTATTCCCGTTTTATAGTGATGATCAACACAATTCTTTTTCACAACTTTCTCTTTTAACTCCCAAATTACATTATCAAAGACAAAACATATGTAGTCATATTAACACAGTTAACTCCCTGCGAAGTAATTGGCATCAATCATCTACATCATGAAGCAAGCAATTGGTTTCGCAGATATCTTTATATTTTCGGGTATTAATGTAATTAAAAATTTGAGTCATGCTGACGAATTGTGGACAGTAATGTTTGTTTACCAAACAATGACATAAAACATTGACGCGTGTTGAAACTGCTATCAAACCATGTGCAAACTGTGTAGAATTAGCCAATTGGCTCCGTGTGCGACATAAAAATAATTGTTGAAGAAGGCGTGTTCTAATTAGTTGGTTTGATCGCAGTTTTGAACAATTTGACATGTTTGCATTAATAATCTAACAGTTTTGCAAACATGTACAAATCTTTTCATTGTGTAAATAATTGCTAATTAAGTGTGCGAAAATACAGGTAATTCATCCCAGTGATGTGTTGAAAACATTCGTCGCCAGCAGCATACGATCCGACTTCGTGTTAAACAATAAGAGGGACTTCGAAAAACTTCCGACATAATGAAAAACTTCGAGACAAAAATTCGTCTTAACCCACAGAAATTCACAAAGAAGGATAAAATCCGGACTTTTGAAAAACTTCGAGGTTAAGGAAAATTCGTCTTAAGCGAGTTTGTCTTAACGAGAGTCGACTGTACACTGTATTTTATCTCAGAAAAATTCCTAGAATTAATTAATAAAGTAATTTAGAATTGATTTTTAGATGAATTCTATTTGGAACAAAAAATTTCTCATAACTCTTAGTAAAACGCTTTGGAGAGTTTGTACTTAAATAATTCTTAATAAAACCGTGTGTATTTATTTTTTTCATCGATTGTGACTTCTTCCTGGGTTACTAACTAGTTCCTGGTCCGTATTTAGGGATTATTAAGTTTGTGAATTAAACCTCGCACAAGGCGGGATATCAACTCATGAGATTGTCATATGTTCTTTTCCTTTATCCTTTTCTAGAGTTCTCTCCCTTTATGTTTATATGTGCATATACTATAGAACTGATAAAGGGAGGGAACTCTAAAACAGATAAAGTGAGAGAACTCGTGACAATCTCATGTGTCAGTAAGTAAGAATGCATGGTTATCTGTTTATAAGGACTATGCATAATTAGGTCATAATGTTATCTTTGTAGTGTCAACCTTGCATTGCAAAACCTACGGTAGCTACCTTTTCGAAAAAACACAAAGTAGTTTCGAAAAGAGCACAAAGTCAGATAATAGACAACGTATCATATCAGATGTTTTAATGAGGTAAAAAACATGATAAAAATATAACTAAACAACTTGTTTCTTTATAAAGCATTAGAAATCTAACAGGAAACTTACTAGTTTTCACTCACTATTTTCTAACATGCAAGTGAACAAAAGATTTACAAAAATATGCATGAATATGACACAGTGGTTACTTCCCTTGGCAATTTTTTAATGCTCAACTTTGGTATTGCATGTCAATTGCATCGTGTTCTTTTCATTTTTTACATTTCTTTGTTACAATGTTTTTGCTCTTTTATTACATTCTTGACATTTATGGGTATTCAGGATTTTCAGCTAGGGGTCCTAATGGACCATCATGTTTTAACACATTTGGAGTCCTTTGTTTTGTAGGGTCTCAGATATGCAGTTTATACTTGACAAAGGTTTATTTTAGGGGTCCCAGGGATGCACAGTAAGTGGAAAATGGGAAATCCCTGGGTATTCAGTGACTTTTTAAATATTGATCTAATAAACAAATTATGGTACTTTTTGAATTCTTTGATGTTTTATATGTTGTAACATGTGCTTTTACATTAAGAAAGAACTTCTAGCAGTGATAAAGACATTTGCAAGATTACAGTTGTTCCTTTTCGAAGATTTTTAAGTATATATTCTATGGTGGCATACTTCTGCCACCAGTTAACTACTGTACATACTAAATAGAAAATTATGTGGTTATCACGCTTAAAAAACTAGTAAACTATTTAATTAACTAGAAAATTATGTGGTTAACTAGATAAGTGTGTTGATAAATTTTCATACCAGATAAATATTTTAACAAGAAGAATTGTCTGATAGTGCTCCTTTGGTTTTCAGAATGGACAATCTATTTTAATTAGTTAATTATGTAGTTAACTAGTTTCTAGTAAATTTTGTAGTTAACTAGTGGCAGAAGTATGCCACCATAGTATTCATTGCATCATGTAATTAAGTTAGAATAAAAGAATTATTGAATGATTTGTAATGTATATATTAATTCAGAGAGAGTTAGAAGCTAAGATAACGATGGATCTGACGCCAAATGGACTCGCAGATGATGCATACCTTGGGTGTACTCGAGCATTATTAGGGGCATTCCAGAGTGCAACAACGGCAGTGCAGTCTGTAGAATTTCTGGACGGTAGTTCATCTTGTGCACAGATAAATATAAAGACCTACAGCGCCTCGACAGATTCAGCCGACTTTGCTTGTACCAGCAATGCCGAAGCAGTAGCGTTAAGCGGAAACTTACACATTTGCTGTGCGTCTCTTATTTACTGTTTTTTCTCGTTCCTAGCCCAAATTTACATATTTACAACATTTACCTCCCTTGTTCTGATTTGTCGGCCATATTGATAGGTATTTCCTTTAAAGTTTATAGGGAGTATAATGTAAACGATGATAAACTATCCAAATATAAAAAAAACTTATTCATTATGCTCATGTGGGCAGTTGGCTCACTAAGTTGAAGGAAAAGTGGTTGTCACATGCAAATTCTGTTGGTATTTTCTCAATTATCACATATTTGGGAATTACTCCTATTAGGGCTTATCAGTTTTGCCTATCAAAATGGCTGATGATTCAGAACCAGGGAGGTAAATATTGTAGATTAGGGAACTATCTATTGAAGATTCTCTTCTTTTACCCCTCCTTAATTGTGTTTGGTATTCAGCCAGACAATAAATTACTCTCCAGCCCCATAGATGTTTGCTTTACAACCCCTAATAATTTGTGTGCTGATCATTCCCTCGGATTTGTATGGTGAGGTATTGTCTTATCAATGTGGCATTCCCTGTAGCAACTTAATCTGTATGGTGAGGTATTGTCTTATCAATGTGGCGTTCCCTGTAGCAACTTAATCTGTATGGTGAGGTATTGTCTTATCAATGTGGCGTTCCCTGTAGCAACTTAATCTGTATGGTGAGGTATTGTCTTATCAATGTGGCGTTCCCTGTAGCAACTTAATCCGTATGGTGAGGTATTGTCTTATCAACGTGGCGTTCCCTGTAGCAACTTAATCTGTATGGTGAGGTATTGTCTTATCAACGTGGCATTCCCTGTAGCAACTTAATCTGTATGGTGAGGTATTGTCTTATCAATGTGGCGTTCCCTGTAGCAACTTAATCTGTATGGTGAGGTATTGTCTTATCAACGTGGCATTCCCTGTAGCAACTTAATCTGTATGGTGAGGTATTGTCTTATCAACGTGGCATTCCCTGTAGCAACTTAATCTGTATGGTGAGGTATTGTCTTATCAACGTGGCATTCCCTGTAGCAACTTAATCTGTATGGTGAGGTATTGTCTTATCAACGTGGCATTCCCTGTAGCAACTTAATCTGTATGGTGAGGTATTGTCTTATCAACGTGGCGTTCCCTGTAGCAACTTGATAATTCCTTTGTAGGATAAGGAATTTAATATTTCATGTGTATAACAAACTAATTTTTGTCATGTCTAGTTTTGAAAAAAAAATTGTATTAAATAGAGGATATTTGTGTGTTTCGGTGAAAGACCTTGTCAGATGTTCCACTGAGTGAGTTGCGGATTATTTTCACGAGTAGCGTAGAAATGAGTGAAAAATTTAAATCAGATGGTCACAAGGGGAAATAACTCCGAAACATACAAGTATTCTATTTCTTTCATGCTTCATTTTAGTCTTTTTTTATTTTTTACTCATTAATTACCTCAAATATTCGCCTTGAATGCTTTAATATTTTACATGACTTCATTTATGTGATGTCATTATCGCTTTGGTAATTTCATTGTGAATAATAATTCACTGTTATTCCGCTGTAAACTACCTGAAAGCATGCCATAATTCATTGTATTTAATTTCAATCAATATATGAGCTGTGTGCCACTTCAAAACCTGTATTAGTGACCATTTTCAGGTTTTGACATTTTCTAATAGATTCATTTAATACCATAAGTATTCAAATCGGACGTCTACTTTTCTTTTTATATCAATTTCAATATTAAGAACTAGATGCAAAAGTACGCTACAAAATGACGACGTCGCGTCAGAATGTACATGATTCTTGAAAAAAAAAATCTGCTCTTCAAATGGAAAAAAACAATTATGCAATACTTAAAATAATTCCTCATCCGTTTAATTCGATAAATCACAAAGTAAGCCTCCAAATCACCTATGTACAAAGCGCTTAGTTTGTGACGTCAAAACTTATATGATAGGGAAATACTCAACGTCATAACCAACATCACTAATACAGCTTTTGTCATGGCACAGCTCATTATATATACAGTCAAACCTGTCTGTAAAGACCACCCATGGGAACAGCAAAATGTGGTCTTTGTTTACAGGTGGTCTCTATTAACAGATTAAATATCATTGAAAATGGTCTGATGGGAGATAAAATTAGTGGTCTTTGCAGGGAGGTTTTGCAAGAGTGGTCTGTGTTCGCAGGTGGTCTTTAGCACAGGTTTGACTGTATATATAATTATGTATGACATACTTATCTTTTTACCATAGTGGCTTGTCCACCAGGAACATATAGTGACAACCTACGTTGTGTGAATTGTACCGCTGGTACCTATAATTCTGGATTCTACAAGGACGCATGTGAACTGTGTCCAGCAGGAACCAGCAGTATGAAGATCGGGGCTAGATATAGAAAAGAATGTTATGGTATGTATAACTTTAAACTATTGTCGATTGTTGTAATACTTTGCATAATGTGTTTCTCGTGTGCTACGTAAAAAGGGTTTTAGTAAGTGAGGGATCACTTCTGCAACATTTCTACTATTTCTCAAGAATATTGAAAGCATTCGGAGAAAATTGTCGATACTTGTAATAAAAAACCTTTCTATGGTCATCCTCAGATGAGCGCGAAACAGTTCTAAGTGTATATAAAGAAAGAAGAAGATAGGACAGTTTTGTGTTCAGCCCTCGATTAAAAATATGGTATTTTCATGTTTTTAATTTTCCGTCATATTTCAACTCAATAATCAGACCACCTAACAGTTTAGATCGACTTTCTTTGGAAATAATGGTGGTCTTATTAATGAGGTTTCACTGTATTGTTAAACAATTCTACCATGTGTTTGACAGAGGATTGTGGATTGCACATGTACAGTGCGACGGGGAAAGCTCCGTGTACAGACTGTCCGATTGATACTTACTTCGTTAACAGTACCTATTGTGAACTCTGTCCAACACAGACACATACGAGGGGTCGAGGCGCTATCAGTGTCAATGAATGTATAGGTATGTACCAATAATTCCGTATGTCTTTGGTCGTATTCGTATTCGATAAGCCATGATTCTAATTGGTCACGATTTTGTACGTAGATGTTTTCATACAATCATGCTTGACATTTTGGTTTTAAAAGCTTGAAGTTTTGGGTCTGTATGAATTAAAACAATTTATATTACTATGTATTATTTTGAAAAATATGAATATATAGAAGTGAATGATGACTAAGTGACTAGGTATCGGAGCGTAGTTCCTTTGCAAATGTCTCCTTTTGTTTATTATACAGTAAAACTTCGAAACCTCGAACAGTTTTGGGTCGAACACAGTAGATACCTCGAACAGGTTCTTAGGTCCCGGCAAAACCCCTTCTTATTTCATATTAACGAACAGTAGATCACTCGAACGGAGATAGGTCGAACACTCGAACAGGTTGTGCGGTCCCTAGATACCATTTCATTCATTGTTCACCCCAGATAGGTCGAACAATACAATAATTCACACCCTTTATGGACCGAGCGATATTCTATTCTTTGTTGACAGGGAAGATTGGTGACACGTGTTATTCGCACGTAGTGATAATTACTTGATTGCTGCACTATAAACAATACAGTGTACATGTACTTATGTGACAAACAAATCACTTAAGGGATCCATTAAATATTTAATGAAGTTCAAACGGGAAATTTTAATTGTTAATTGTCTATTGATTGCCGAGTGAATAAAATTCTGAAATAACAAATTATCGTATATTTTATAAATATCTTAATCAAAAGCGCAAACATCATTGAGTAAAATCCTTCAAATGTTGATATTGATATAAATACTATCAGACATTTATTACCCTTATCATTATCAAAATGAACAACAACGAAAAAAAATAGAACATCGTAATTGTTTACTATCTCGTCTGTATATTATTCTTGTGTGTAAGAATAAACCAATCAATTACTTAAATATGTTTTAGTTTTCTTTCATTCCTTTTTAAATTATTATTATTATGAATAATGCTGTGACTATTGATCGACGTGCATTCAGTATGAAAACACTAACAACACACAAATACCATGTGTTAAGCATGCTTAGTACACTTGCACCGGTGACAGTTCGTACATATATACGTATACGGTAGATGCCTCGAACAGGTAGATGGCTCGAACTAATTCCTCGGTCCGACGGCAGTTCGAGGTTTCGAAGTTTTACTGTATAGCTAGCGAAAGCAATGGTGTTTTATCCAGCTTTTTGTTTGTTTTCATCAGGTTTTAAGCCGTTTTTCAACAAGTCATATATGGTGGCCAGTTGACCGATCCAGTATTCCTGGAATTAATTATCAACCAGTGCTTAAACTTGCTCTTCTGCAAGCAACTGACAACTTCTACTTAAACTTGCTCTTCTGCAAGCAACTGACAACTTCTACTTAAACTTGCTCTACTGCAAGCAACTGACAACTTCTACTTAAACTTGCACTTCTGCAAACAACTGACAACTTCTACTTAAACTTGCTCTACTGCAAGCAACTGACAACTTCTACTTAAACTTGCTCTACTGCAAGCAACTGACAACTTCTACTTAAACTTGCTTTTCTGCAAACAACTGACAACTTCTACTTAAACTTGCTCTTCTGCAAGCAACTGACAACTTCTACTTAAACTTGCACTTCTGCAAACAACTGACAACTTCTACTTAAACTTGCTTTTCTGCAAACAACTGACAACTTCTACTTAAACTTGCTCTTCTGCAAGCAACTGACAACTTCTACTTAAACTTGCTCTACTGCAAGCAACTGACAACTTCTACTTAAACTTGCTCTACTGCAAGCAACTGACAACTTCTACTTAAACTTGCTTTTCTGCTAGCAACTGACAACTTCTACTTAAACTTGCTCTACTGCAAGCAACTGACAACTTCTACTTAAACTTGCTCTACTGCAAGCAACTGACAACTTCTACTTAAACTTGCTCTACTGCAAGCAACTGACAACTTCTACTTAAACTTGCTCTTCTGCAAGCAACTGACAACTTCTACTTAAACTTGCTCTACTGCAAGCAACTGACAACTTCTACTTAAACTTGCACTTCTGCAAACAACTGACAACTTCTACTTAAACTTGCTCTTCTGCTAGCAACTGACAACTTCTACTTAAACTTGCTCTTCTGCAAGCAACTGACAACTTCTACTTAAACTTGCTCTTCTGCTAGCAACTGACAACTTCTACTTAAACTTGCTCTTCTGCTAGCAACTGACAACTTCTACTTAAACTTGCTCTTCTGCTAGCAACTGACAACTTCTACTTAAACTTGCTCTTCTGCTAGCAACTGACAACTTCTACTTAAACTTGCTCTTCTGCTAGCAACTGACAACTTCTACTTAAACTTGCTCTTCTGCAAGCAACTGACAACTTCTACTTAAACTTGCTCTTCTGCTAGCAACTGACAACTTCTACTTAAACTTGCTCTTCTCCAAGCAACTGACAATTTCTACTTAAACTTGCTCTTCTGCAAGCAACTGACAACTTCTACTTAAACTTGCTCTTCTGCTAGCAACTGACAATTTCTACTTAAACTTGCTCTTCTCCAAGCAACTGACAACTTCTACTTAAACTTGCTCTTCTCCAAGCAACTGACAACTTCTACTTAAACTTGCTCTTCTCCAAGCAACTGACAACTTCTACTTAAACTTGCTCTTCTCCAAGCAACTGACAACTTCTACTTAAACTTGCTCTACTGCAAGCAACTGACAACTTCTACTTAAACTTGCTCTACTGCAAGCAACTGACAACTTCTACTTAAACTTGCTCTACTGCAAGCAACTGACAACTTCTACTTAAACTTGCTCTACTGCAAGCAACTGACATCTTCTACTTAAACTTGCTCTTCTGCAAGCAACTGACATCTTCTACTTAAACTTGCTCTACTCCAAGCAACTGACAACTTCTACTTAAACTTGCTCTACTGCAAGCAACTGACAACTTCTACTTAAACTTGCTCTACTCCAAGCAACTGACAACTTCTACTTAAACTTGCTCTTCTGCAAGCAACTGACAACTTCTACTTAAACTTGTTCTTCTGCAAGCAACTGACAACTTCTACTTAAACTTGCTCTACTGCAAGCAACTGACAACTTCTACTTAAACTTGCTCTACTGCAAGCAACTGACAACTTCTACTTAAACTTGCTCTACTGCAAGCAACTGACATCTTCTACTTAAACTTGCTCTACTGCAAGCAACTGACAACTTCTACTTAAACTTGCTCTTCTGCTAGCAACTGACAACTTCTACTTAAACTTGCTCTTCTGCAAGCAACTGACAACTTCTACTTAAACTTGCTCTACTGCAAGCAACTGACAACTTCTACTTAAACTTGCTCTTCTGCAAGCAACTGACAACTTCTACTTAAACTTGCTCTTCTGCAAGCAACTGACAACTTCTACTTAAACTTGCTCTTCTGCAAGCAACTGACAACTTCTACTTAAACTTGCTCTTCTGCAAGCAACTGACAACTTCTACTTAAACTTGCTCTTCTGCAAGCAACTGACAACTTCTACTTAAACTTGCTCTTCTGCAAGCAACTGACAACTTCTACTTAAACTTGCTCTTCTGCAAGCAACTGACAACTTCTACTTAAACTTGCTCTACTGCAAGCAACTGACAACTTCTACTTAAACTTGCTCTACTGCAAGCAACTGACAACTTCTACTTAAACTTGCTCTTCTGCAAGCAACTGACAACTTCTACTTAAACTTGCTCTACTGCAAGCAACTGACAACTTCTACTTAAACTTGCTCTTCTGCAAGCAACTGACAACTTCTACTTAAACTTGCTCTTCTGCAAGCAACTGACAACTTCTACTTAAACTTGCTCTACTGCAAGCAACTGACAACTTCTACTTAAACTTGCTCTTCTGCAAGCAACTGACAACTTCTACTTAAACTTGCTCTTCTGCAAGCAACTGACAACTTCTACTTAAACTTGCTCTTCTGCAAGCAACTGACAACTTCTACTTAAACTTGCTCTACTGCAAGCAACTGACAACTTCTACTTAAACTTGCTCTTCTGCAAGCAACTGACAACTTCTACTTAAACTTGCTCTTCTGCAAGCAACTGACAACTTCTACTTAAACTTGCTCTACTGCAAGCAACTGACAACTTCTACTTAAACTTGCTCTACTGCAAGCAACTGACAACTTCTACTTAAACTTGCTCTTCTGCAAGCAACTGACAACTTCTACTTAAACTTGCTCTTCTGCAAGCAACTGACAACTTCTACTTAAACTTGCTCTTCTGCAAGCAACTGACAACTTCTACTTAAACTTGCTCTTCTGCAAGCAACTGACAACTTCTACTTAAACTTGCTCTTCTGCAAGCAACTGACAACTTCTACTTAAACTTGCTCTTCTGCAAGCAACTGACAATTTCTACTTAAACTTGCTTTTCTGCAAGCAACTGACAACTTCTACTTAAACTTGCTCTTCTGCAAGCAACTGACAACTTCTACTTAAACTTGCTCTTCTGCAAGCAACTGACAATTTCTCCACATGTGGAGGACTGTTACGGAAGAACGTAACTTGTCCAACTGGGGAATCAAGCACAGATATCCTGCGTGACAGTCTAGCGCTCTACCGTCTGAGCTAGCCTGGAGCTGTTTTATCCAGGGTATCTACCTGGTTCTAAAATGCTTGGTGGAACTCAGGGGGTCTTTCTCCACCAATAACCAATGGAAAGTCACTGTATCGAATAAAAAGCATTGTTATTGTTTCAAATGCAACAGAACTAAAATATTTGTAAAATAGAGTTTTCCAGCACCGGTGTCGAAGATTGGAAATCTCAGTCTGGCATTCAATAATATTTATACAGTCAAACCTGTGTTAAAGACCACCTGCGAAAAAAGACCACTATTGCAAAACCTGTCTGCAAAGACCACCAATTTTATCTCCCATCAGACCATTTTCAATGATATTTAATCTGTTAATAGAGACCACCTGTAAACAAAGACCACATTTTGCTGTTCCCATGGGTGGTCTTTACAGACAGGTTTGACTGTATATTGTTTATGGTAATTAATTTCTGTTCTGGATCTAAATATGCAAGCAATGAAACATACTTGATTGCCCTTCCTAGCAGTTGATGTTTTAATGAATGAAAAATATGTATGCTGTATTTTCGATGATTATAACAATGACTGTAACATTCCAGGTATTTGCCGAGCGGGATATTTCTCACGTGATGGTCTTCAGCCATGCAACCTGTGTCCGAGACATTATCACCAATCACGGCCTGGGTCTGATTCCTGCTCCGAGTGCCAATCGTTTCTGATCACTCTTGCGGAAGGTTCAAGCAGCTCGATCGATTGCGTTGGTATGTTTAGTCCGAACATATTAACCTGATCCTGACCTTTATGCATGAATATATTATACATCCCAACATATTAACCTGATCCTGACCTTTATGCATGAATATATTATACATCCCAACATATTAACCTGATCCTGACCTTTATGCATGAATATATTATACATCCCAACATATTAACCTGATCCTGACCTTTATGCATGAATATATTATACATCTCAACATATTAACCTGATCCTGACCTTTCTGCATGAATATATTATACATCAATTATGCTGACTATGTAATTTTTCGTGAGAGAATCGTGCATCATCGGTATTTTTCGTTGCAGTTACGGAAATCATTGCATCTGTGGATTTCTTTGTTTATATATTATTAAATGTCCAAATGTGTACATGAATATGACGAGAGCTGAAGTTAATCTGATTATCAGACCCATGAAAAATGCCGCGACTTTTCAGGTTCGTCAATGAAAACATATTTTTTTCTGTCATTTTTTCCTTGCTCGTAGATAAATCATAGAATGCTTCTACAATTGAAGATAAGACAACATTGAATGTACACTTTTTATTCCTTTTATATGAAAATGAATGGATAAGCCACAACATGGGAGGAAATACACATAATACATACAATGCATCAATACATATATGCACAAGTAGACTGTTGAAGATGCCATTACAGTACTAAACTAAATAAAAAAACCTACCTCCCTACCCACTGTAAAAATTACGGGTAACATAACCGCAAAGGAGAGCCTAATCACAGTCTGTTTATTTATTCATTTTCGGTATATTTTTTATTTCAGCCTCTACACTTTGCAACCCTAATCCATGTCAGAGCGGTGGTAATTGTTTGGTGGTCAGACATGACTACTACTGTAATTGTTCTGCAGGTATGAAAGTAACCTTGAAAGTAACTAGCATCTACACACAGGAGGTTGTCATGAGTTCTGTTCTCTCCCTTTATCCCTTTTCCTCTTCTATAGAATATGTATATACAGTAAAACTTCACTTAAAGACCACCTCAAAATAAAGACCACAATTTTCCATAAAGTCCATATTCACAGTTTTGCTCTGTATTAAACCTCAATATTAAGACCACCTCAATAAGAAGACGAGGTATCAAGGGTCCCAAGGGTGGTCTTATTATTGAGGTTTTAGTGTATATACATGTACGATAGAATTTCGTCCCTTTAACCCTTCTATAGAATATCTATACATATATTATAGAACAGATAAAGGGGGAGACTCTAGAGGGATAAAGGGAGAGTACTCTAGAAGGGATAAAGGGAGAGTACTCTAGAAGGATAAAGGGAGATTGTATATTGGAATATTGTACTTTTTACTGTTCATATTGATGTTGTTACATAAGAAAATTGACATAAATTTTAAAGAATAATTGTTCAACTTGTTTCAATATTTAGGAGATAGGATAGTCTTGCACTGAACCCTCGATTTTAACTTTTTAGTGCATTTTTGTCCTGCATACTAGACCAGGATTTCCCGCCTTTACGTCTGTGCTGGATAATTCTACCTTACAAACCCTGCGTAGGAAGAGTCTTATGCTGATGAGACAAATTAGGACGTCACATAACGTTGAGTAATAACTTGAAGAACGTTATCAGTTCAAATATTACTGTAACAAAAATTCCTTCAAATGTTACCTTAATAAAGGTATGCAAAAAAAAGAACGAATCACATAGAAATATCCCGCTCGAGGCAGAGCCTTATTCCCTCCAAAACAGTAACCCTTGCGCCATACATGTCCGTTTACCTACATTTCTATCAATGTCAAGCCATTGAACTATTCCTATTATCATGTACTAAATGAATCTAACACAACAAAAAGTTTGCTGGGGATCTGACAATTTACAATTAACATGCTCAAACTAGTTAATTTGTTGATATGAATTGATATTTTTTTTTATTATTTCAGGATTCACAGGAAGAATGTGTGAAACAAGTTTGTCACCTTGTGACGTGAATCCATGTCTAAATGGCGGACAGTGCCTGGCACAGAATCTTACCAGTTACACGTGTACCTGTCAAGGTGAATGTTCGAGCAATTCATGTAGTACTTCCTTCATCTGTAGTTTCATAAAAACAGTTTTATATTTTTCAGTATTAAAGGGACTTGCCTCCAGATTTATTCACAGGAAATTGTTTTGAGTTATCTCCCTTTATCCCTTTTCGGGTTCTCTCCTTTGATCCCTTTAGGGTTCTCTCCTTTTAACCCTTTAAGATTTCTATCTCTTTATCCATGCTAGGGTTCCCTCCCTTTATTCTTTTTATGGTTCTCTCCCTTCACCCCTGTAGATTTATCTCCCTTTATCCCTTTCAGGATTCTCTCCCTTTATCCCTTTTATGATTCACTCCCTTTATCCTTTTTGGGGTTCTCTCCCTTTATCCCTTTTAGAGTTCTCTCCCTTTATCCCTTTGTCCCTTTTAGAGTTCTCTCCCTTATCCCTTTAATGGTTCTCTCCCTTTATTCCTTCTATAGTATATGAATTTTTATTGGTTAAGCATCATATTTTTTCTTTTTTCAGAACCATATTCAGGTTTAAATTGTGAAGAAGACATAGATAACTGTCCAGAGAATATATGTCAGAACAATGGAACATGCATTGATCAGGACGGGAGTTATCTCTGCGCATGCTCATCCCATTCTGGTTTCCATGGAGACAAGTATGATATTCATTTCAATTGATCGTTTGTTCATTAAGTACCTCATAGTGTGTTTATTACTAAAATCAATCACATTTTATCACTTTCTATAAGGACATAATTATGATACAATAGCCAAATGAAAATAAAATACCTAGCATGTTGTGTGCAGTGAAATGGATGTGTAGGCCTAGTTTTAGGGGCTAGATCATCAGGGCATATCCCTGGTGTATACTTTGTTCTAGTAAATATGCTTACAATAAAATGAAAATCTTAGATTTATATATATAGTTTTGGCCTTTGTATTATTTGATTTTATGAAAAAAGTGTAGGACACGGCCTAACACGGCTTATAGGAATCTACGCCACTGGTGTGTAAGACTGCCCCATGACTCTGTCTCAAACCACCTGCCCTAGGACAAACTAATAATTTGATCATGATAGTTTCGCTATATATTTTCCCACTACAGTAAAAAGCAAGATTAAAAGAATCTTTCAACAGCTTCCGGTACAAATAGAAATATCTGACGTGAGGGTGACTGTTTTGGCGGGAATGAGGCTATGCAAATTCATTCAAGTTATTGTTCCATGTTATGTGACATCATTACATTACATCATTAGCACTAGACTTGTCCTAAGATAGAGTTTTCCAGCACCAGTGCAAATGCGGGAATATAAGAAACTTTCACTGGCTTCTGATGCAGATTGTCCTATCTGGTTGGAGGGTTTCCATCCCCACTCAAAGCCAGTCAAAGATTCTTTGTCTTGCATACATTTTTAAACAAATAAAGGACGACATTGAATAAAACAAGTAACGTTTTAAGGTCTTTTTACTTATATTAACATATTATTTTTCAAATTCATTCAAGTTTTTATTTCCTGTTATGTGACGTCATTACATGACCTCATTAGCACTAGAGTCATCCTACACGGGGGTTATAAGATACAGTTTTCCAGCACCAGGGTAAATGCGGGATATCTTGGTCTGGACTGCAAGAAAAATATCTGGTTAAAAGTTGTACATTCTTTTTTGATATGTCTGTTTTATTATTTTCCTTTTCAGATGCCAGTTTCCGCAAAATCCTTGCTTTCGATTTCCATGTAATAACAGCGGCATATGTGAACCCCAGGATTCATATAATAGAGTGTGCAGATGTCCGAGTGGTTTCTCTGGTGTTGATTGTGAAATCAATGAAGGTTAGATTCCTACTGTCGAACCTCGTTCTTTTGAATTCATCGGGTCCGAAATTTTATTTCGAAAAATACATGGTTTCGAAAAGTCCATTTCAAATCGACGTGCATAAGAAGATACATCGGGACCTATATTTACTTCGGATGATACCGAGTATTCGGGTAGAAGGTTCTCGTATAAACGAGGTTCGACTGTATTTCGAATAGTTGACACTGTAGCATTAAACAGTATACATGTATGTTCAGCAATTGAAATCGAAGGCCTTCGCTATCGATATGTTACGGCAATCAGATCACGTCACTAAGAAAGATCTTTCAAAAGACGATCGGCTTAGATAAAATTATGTCTAAAGAATCGCCCTATTTCATAACTTTGATTTTGCCAGAGGGGTATGCTATTGGTAAATTTCTTTTCGAGACACCCCATATGGTGCCTCTCCGCTTAAAACATGAACCAATAAAATCGTCTGATTTGTTGCATATTTAAACAATGCGCTTCATATACAATACTTGATTGATCTAAAATGTAGGTCAAAATCAATATATTATACAGCAACGCTGAAAAAAAATAGACCTCGGAAGTAACGTAGGAGAAAGTACATTGTACTCCCGAAATGGCTGCAGAAAGTGACTGTATGTAGTGTGTAGGAAAAGTATGTCAGACAACTTCTCAATATTAGAAATACAATGCACACAAAACACATACATTTTAGGTGATGTTGAATTGCATTTTCCCGGTCAGATGTTTATTAGTTAACAGTGTCGGAAAACTGTATCACGTATCGAGATTTTCGGCAACTCATACATTTACTTTTGGGATCTCTTCCCGAACTGCTACATAAATTGCCGATATGTTTGGAATGAGGTTACAGAAGTAGTACAGATAAATCAACTTTTTTCTGCGCAGTCGTACTAACATGGCATTGCTATTTGCATATCAGTGTTATGTAAGCCAATCAAATCTTACAGTAACAACTAAACTAGCTTCTCTTCAACCGATCAACGTTTTGTAACCTTGAAGCTGATTGGTTAACCTTTCGATTATAAGAATCAATGAAAAATGAATAAGTTTAAACTAAACTTTTTTATTTTTGATGTCAATGCAAGCTTAGCGTGTGCTGCAATAACTGGATAAGTTTACCAAAATCCATTTTGGAATTGGAGTGACCTCAGCAATCGTAACATCTCAGCATTTTTTTATATTACACAACAAATCTTAACTTTCAAATTGCGCCGACAATCTTTTTTCAACATATTTCTTATTTACTGTACAATTAATTTTGAAACGTAATATCATAGCTTCCTGCAATTAAATCAACTGAAGGTTTAAGCTATAGGTTGTAGAAAAAGTACTGAGACATGTGACGTAAGTGTGAAAAGTTAACTGAGGTAGAAAATGTAGGTGTGTCTAAAACGCTTTGCTAGCAACAAAATGTCGTCCACCAGACCAGACGACATTGTTCCACAGGGAAGTCATTTTGTTTAGCAAAGCTATTGCTGTCGGATCTCGTTACCTATCTAAATATAGGGGCTACTTTTCCTACATATAAGAAATGGCTCTAAATATAGGGACTACTTTTCCTACATATAAGAAATGGCTCTAAATATAGGGACTACTTTTCCTACATATAAGAAATGGCTCTAAATATAGGGACTACTTTTCCTACATATAAGAAATGGCTCTAAATATAGGGACTACTTTTCCTACATATAAGAAATGGCTCTAAATATAGGGACTACTTTTCCTACATATAAGAAATGGCTCTAAATATAGGGACTACTTTTCCTACGTTTTAGAAATGGCACCGTTACTTTCCCTTTATACCGCTAGGTAGAATTCTATTTTTCACCTCTGCCAGGTTCGCAGTTTTGACAAGTATAATATTCAATTGTTTTGTTTCAGATGAATGTGCATCTAATCCCTGTATTAACAATGCAGCGTGTACGGATGGTGATAACACGTTTGTATGTACCTGTCCACATGGATACGCAGGATTACATTGTCACTTGAGAAACCAGAACGCGGTGTGCGACCAAATGGCGTGCCTTGAAGGGATCGACTGTATAGATAACTATGTGTCAAATTCAAGGCATTGCTTATGCACCGATGGATGGTATCATAGTGAGTTATTGTTGATACATTAATCAATATTTCAATTTGGCGTAGCGACTGTCCCGTGAACTAAAGGACATGAGTTCAACCCACACTTTCAATCCTTGAATCTGGCATGATTAATGGTTAGTAACCCAGGAAGCGGCCATCAAGAGTAACCAGTATTAGTTGTATATCTCCTGTTGTGAATTTTCTCAAGTGAAATATGTACAAACGGACGTGACGTTCATTCGAAATCATCAGGTCTGGAATTTAACTTTAATTTGAATAACCACAAACCTTGAAATGTTCATAAATACAAGGATTCAACTTTTTCGTAACATTGACATTTCCGTGTCTATCATTATTCACAGGATTACATCTGCTGCACTTCATTAGATGTTGTTTCTACTTTCATAAACAAGTTGTAATAAACAACACTATGGTTTTCATTTCGTCTGTAACAAAGCTTTTCAAGCAATCATTGACTATGGATATACGCAAGAAGAAATGGTAATGATAAACAAATGTTTGTTTGCAACATAGTTGATGCTGTTTTTCATTGGATAAGAGTTGAATGTTTGAATATTCAAATATTCGTTCGGAAGCATTACCAAATATATGAATACCAAAATTGCCATTCGTTCATATCCCGAAGTACAAACAGCAGTTCTGAAATCATTCACTTGTCCATCTGTCTGTTTTTCAGGTGATCAGTATCAGACGTGTATCATCAACAACCAATATTGTTACAACGTCGATTGTGGTTCGGATGGCACATGTATGACATACGATGATGGCTACCATACAAAATGTCACTGTGATGCAGGATTTGCCGGGAGACAATGCGATCTTGATGTGGACGACTGTAGGTACTCGCCTTGTAACCACAATGGTACTTGTGTAGACACTGTGAATGGGTATACATGCTCATGTCCTATTGTTGGAACAGGAGGTATGTACCTTACTATAGATAGTTCCCATATTTACCTCCCTTGTCCTGAATAGTCAGCCATATTTAATTTCCTTAAAGTTTATTGGGAATATAATGTAAACGATGATAAAATAATCAGATATATAAAAAAATTACTTATTCATTATGCTCTTGTGGGCAGATGGCTCAGAAAAGTTTCACATGCAATTTCTCTTGGTATTTTCTCTTTTATCACATATTTAGGAAATACTCCTATAAGTCCTTATCATAATGGCTGATGATTCTGAAAAAGGGAGGTAAATGTTGTAGATGTGGGAACTATCGATTTTAGCATTTAAACATGGTCTGGGCAGGCACGGGTGTCTAGGGTAAGAGCACAGGAGATTGTGACAAGTTCTCTCCCTATATCCCTTCTATAGAATAGGTCTATATATATAGTATTAATACATACTACAGAATGAGTAAAGGGAGATAATTTAAGAAGAGATAAAGGGAGATAACTCATGACAATCTCCTGTGGATTAGAACACACCACTCTTATTACAAAGGTCATAGGTTTGAATACACTATGGTGTTCTTCTGTGGTTTTCGCATATAAGGAGTAATTATTTAATTTGAAACCCTGGAAGTTGACATTGAGAATAAGCACAGGATAAGCTTGCTTCGACATCAAAAGTAAAAATGTTTAGTTTAAACTTATTTATTTTACATTGATTGCGAAACAAGTTCTTACAACTTATACTAATCACTCTCAATGACTGCTTTCTGGCTACCAACCAGTACTCGCTCCAAATTCAGGGATTGCGAAGTTCGTGGTCAAAGGTCATGACCACGCCCGCTAGTATGAGAACAATACTAGCTTTTCTATGAAGCAGACTCAATATCAATATCTTATCAATGAAGCTAAAAATAAAAATTATGATAAGTAAAAAACTGATCCAAAATAAAATTTAATATGTAATTCACAAAAATATACTTCCTTCCACAGGTCTAGTTTGTGATGATATTATAGATGGTTGTAAAGCCTGTATACCAGACAATACAATGAGCTGCACTGATAGGCCACAAAGTTACATATGTTATTGTAAACCTGGATACTTTGGAGAAAACTGTCAGGTAATATTATCATTTTCAATATTATTTGATTTAAGGTCATCCAGACCTTGGGCCAGAATAATTACCACTCTCAACGCTAGGCACTCAACTCTCTGCAGTTTCACCCCTACTTAAAGGGCCAGCCATTTCTGACTTATGAGACACCTACTTTCTGAGCACATTTACTTCCCAATTCCTATCCTTTAATGCCATGCACCAGGCAGGTAGGCACATGGTAATCATTATTTAACTAGCTGGCAGCTCACCAACTGGCTGTATCAGAAGGGACCCCTACTGGGTTTCGAACCTTCGACCTCCTGCTCCCAAGGCGGATGCCTTAACCACACAGCCACGAGAGACGCTATACATGTAATCTTTAACCAGGGACGTCAACATCAACTTTTTGGCAAATGAATCTATTTTTTTCCACTTTGCATCCAGTTGGAACACTATTGGTTGTGTTAACCTGTGTCATACAAGTAAAAGCATTTTGCATAATTTAGTTGTTTACATCCTCTCACCTGCCCTGCGTTCAGTTACTGCTAACAATTGCGAACGTTACGAAACTGTTTAGTTCTGTATCCCTGCCCCTCGTGTCACATGGGGAACCAAATTGCGAACGTTACAAAATGTTAGCTGCAATACCTTTACTAAACTCGGGGCTGGCAAAGGGATATCCAAGTTTTGTGAAGAATGACGTCAAAACCTTATTCTAACAACTTTACTGTATTCTTAATCAAGAGACCACCTGTTAAAAGAGACCACATTTTCCTGCTCGTCTGAGTGGTCTCTTAAGACAGGTTTGACTGTATCAATAAATCAATATGTTGTAGATATCTTTCTGATTGATTTATCGATGCATAGTCAACTACCAATAACACGGCCAAATTCATCTAATCATTTATTTTCTTGAAATACCAGAACGTTGTGCCAAGTTGTGAGTACTTTCCTTGCGAACATGGCGGCTCGTGTACGAATCTTGTCTCGGCTGAAAGTCACAAATGTATCTGCCAAGGTGCATGGACTGGAAACAACTGTGAAGAAGAGTTAGAGATTTGTTTGTCTGATGAGTATTGTTTGAACGGTGGAGAATGTATAAGTACCAGTGACGGATATGTTTGTGAGTAAGTACATGTATAGAGTAAATATTGACGGAACTTTATCTTTATGCTTAATAGTACCTTAAACATGGTATGATTCTAGGCTGATGTATCCATTTGTTTCATTAATCAGGGGCATAGCTGGGTCATTTTTCAGTTTACCCAATACTTTCTAGGGGGGGATTCAAAGGTATTACCCCTGTAGAAAATTTTGAAATTCTATATCATTGCTGCTGCATTCTGGGGCATTTTGAAATAGATTTTATCGAAAAATAAAGTATGTGTAAAATATTTAGCTTTTTGTCATTTGTTTAAAATCAAGATCATCTCATTAATAATATTTTCATGGACCCGAGTTCAATTTAACTTCCTCATTTCAATGTAATATTCGGACCACCTTACAACTAACACCAACTTTCTTCAGAGCCAAGGGTGGTCTTATTATTGAGGTCCCACTGTATGCTCTCAGGACTCTAGAATTGTTTTTAAAATACAGTAAAACTTCAATAATAAAACCACCCTTGGCACCCTCGAAAACTAGTCTTCTTATTGAGGTGGTCTTAATATTGAGGTTGAATTAAGAGCAAAAAAGTGAAACTGGACTTGAAATGAGTGTTCTTAATTGTGAGTTGTTCTTATTATTAAGTTGGTCTTTAGGGGAGGTTTTACTTTACACTTGTCCCGGTATGGGAGGCTATTTGTCCGAGGAAATTTGACAACAGTTTGAATTGTCACCAATTTCAAGGCATCGGTATTACATGATTTTCATTCGATATTTAGAATGTCCAATGTTAATTATATCTAAAAACAGACTCGTCCTGGACTAATTTCAACTCAACTGCTGGTAGCCCAAATCAGCAATTTGACGGGGCGTCAGGCTAGTGAATTTCTAGAGCCCCTTGCTCTCTGAGGCATTCATAAGTGCACTAAAAAATCTCAGTACTAAGACCACCCTTGGGTCTCTTGAAATCTAGTCTTCTTATTGAGGTGGTCTTAATATTGAGGTTGAATAAAGTGCAAAACTGTGAAAATGGACATGAAAATTGTGCTCATAATTTTGAGATGGTCTTATTAATGAGGTGGACTACGTTTCATCAAAATACCTAAGTATGAAAAGATAGAAGTGACACTTTCTGGAAGGAATAAGTCATGTTTACTCAATACGTTTTTGACATTTTAAAGTGTAAATATCTTTGATACTTCATATTCTTTAAGATTCAACTAAAATTTGGTTCAGTCATGTTTTTAAATTCATGTAAAAAACTATGCTTAAATAGGCTTAGGTGCGAAAAGTGTTCTTAGGAGTGAAAAGCGCACATAGAACTTTTGATGAAATTTACCTGTGGTCTTTAGGTGAGGTTTAACTGTAAATATTTTTTTCAGCTGTCCATACAATTTCATCGGGTCACATTGCGAGGAACTGTACGACCTGTGTGACAGAGCCAATCCTTGTGTAGGGGACAACAGTACGTGTGTGGACTCACATGTTGGAATACGGTGTGGCTGTGAACAAGGTCTGTATTTGTATAGCGTTAATTGATACTTCTTGAATTCAGTCACGAATAAATACTTATCTCAGCAGAATCTGGCTGGCCTCCTAGTGAACCTGCAATGACGTTAAGATATTTTAAAATACTTGATATAACCTTTATTTTTGTATTGCACCCTCGAAACCTTTAGATTTTTTCATTCCGTTTGTCGCAACTTTTGGGATCAATTAGTATTACATTGATATTGTTATATACACTGGTGAAAACTGTAGCCTTATATCATCTTGAGTATTTGTGAAGGCAGTCTCCGATTGCCCGGGCAGTATCCCATCGTCCTCATGGCAGCTGGTGCACTGCAGGCCTGTTTCAACATCATCATTCCATCAAATTAGGTGGTAATAATTAGCCTTTAGTTGCTTTTTATTTTTCTGAAATCGCCCTAAAACACCTTTACATTGCTAAGTTGCAACCTGTATAAAATACCTCTATTTTCATTAAGGCTTGCTAGAGGGCCTGATCTGGTTTCTTTAATTTTATTTTTTTCCGATTTTAAAATCAGACAAGTATGCATAGGTTGTAGAAACCCAAAGGTGATGTTTTATCTAACGTCATATTTTGTATAAGTGGTCAATGGAAGCGAGCGTCGAGCAAAGTTGAAATGTGAAATTCACAATCTCTTAATTGAGCGCAAGTACGGCCCTGGGTTTAGTTACGGTCAACAATTGGGAAATGTTATATATTCCTGACCAACCCTGTCACATTCACTGCACACGGGGAACCAAATGCTACAAAACGTTATCCGCAAACACCTTTACGGATTGCAAGGCTGTGTAGTAACCCAGGAAACCGTCATTGAGGGGGATTTAAATTAGTTGTACTAACTTGTTTCACAATTTAAAAAAAATGTTTTTTAACCAAACAGGAGCATAGAAATGTGGCCTGACAGTGTAAAACAAGCTGTCGGTTAAGTATACTCAGTACATTTAGAAACACACAAAACAGGTTTACTCGAGTTCCGTGGACTTACTTAGGGATACAAGAAAAGGTCTTAACACAATATCCTTTCATGTTTGTGCAACATGTACGCTATATAGAGCATTACAATCAACAGGCATTTTCATGTAGAATGAGTTTTAAAAATGCAGTTAAAAGATGATTTTACAACATTTCGCAGGACTAAAGGTTCATGTTTGTACTTGGGCTGAGTATAGAATGACTGATTTCTGCCAACTTTGAGTTGTGTCCTATATGGGGTACCATAGTAAACAGAATAGATTTCACATATTGGCGGTTTCTCCTTTTGGCGTGTTCCGCTTGTGCCAATGATAAAAGACGAGTTTTGCATGCGACTTTCTAACAAACCTCGAAGCATCTGGAAATATATAAGGACTATGATGAATTGCAACATTTTGTTTAGCACAAAGCTACTTACTTACTGTGATTGTCATATATGCCCTTGGGACCCTTAAACTGTCTTATTATTGAGGTGGTCTTAATATTGAGGTTGAAGAAAGAGCAAAATAGGGAAAATGGACTTAAACATTTTGTTCTTAACTTTGACATGGTCTTATTGTATATAGGATGCACAGTCCGAAACAGTTCTTGATTAAAATTTAGAACTATGAACGACGGATAGTGAATTTAAGCATAAACTTAACTATTGTGTATGTCACATGTAAGAGATATGACCTGGGCTCGTATTCACAAATGTTTTAAGACTGAATCTCAGACTTAGACTTTAAAATGGTAAATTTTCATTATGTTCCAACATTAATGTAACACAATATATTTTTATAAAACATGGCAGAAGTGTAGAGTGAGTAACAAGAAATATTCAGGCTAAATTGTTTTGTGACAGTCAGCGTTCTTATTCTTGTTAAATGTTTTTCACAGCATTTTAGCTATTATTTCTTAGTCAGACATTATTTTGTATAACAATTTTAACCTTTTTCTGACCGTTTGTCTTGTGTGAGGGGGGCCTTGTTACATTTTTGTGACGTTCTCATTAGAAGTCCGTAAATTTATTAATTTATTAGACTATGCATTTTATCACTGTGGAGAAACTGTGACTCAGTAAAAATGATTCATATATCATTCCGTCAAAGCTGTTCAAACGGTCAAATATAACACAAATGATATCAGTCGTTCCATTACGAAATTACGATCTCTTGTTAACACTTTATTCGGTGCAGCATATAGAGATTACGACTAAGAATCGTTTTACATCTACGAACATTTCGATGCTTCATAAGCGGAAAATCATTACACGCCATTATGATTTCCCATAATGCATCAACATACAATGCAGCGTCACACCACGTGAATGCACTATTCCAGTCTTCTAACCTACATGATGCTCCAAGTGAAAGAGACTTGAAATTTATTCTTAAGCGTGCTCCCTGGTATGGCGTCTGATGGACGAGACTCACAGGAATTACAAATTAAAAAAAAAGAAAAGGAATTACAACCATAGCAATGAAATATGTACTCGCAGGGCTCTAGAATTGTTTTTCAAAGATTCTTTACCAGACTGATGGAAATGTAAAATTTGACTTAACCGACATAGGCAGACAATGGTTACTAAAGTCAATGCAAACAGCCAACACCTGAGTGGTACCACTGACACTGTCACATCTTTTGTATGGTTGGATAGTGACTTCATTGCCATACAAAGCAGCAGAAGCGTATCACAGATCATATTCAAATGATCTAGACAATAATTTTCCATGAAATTAAATGTCGGACTTCGTAGAAAATACATATTTAACAATGTCAACATCATTTGAGCGCATCTTCGTCACGCTTTTGGTGACATCACACTCATCAGTTTTTATTTCACTAGTGAATTATCGAAAATAATACATGGGTGTTTAATTACCCCACTATATATCTTTCACTAGCATCGGTACGGATAGAAATATCTGGCACAAGGGTTACTGTTTTGGCAGGAACGAAGCTCTGCCGAATTACCGCGAAAACAGTTACCTGAGTGTTGAATATTTCCATCGGCACACAAAGCCATTGAAAGAACGAGATTGAATCAAATGACAAAAAATTTGAGGAATTTTTGCTTATACAAATTCATTTAAGGTATTTTTCAATGTTATGTGACGTCATTACGTGATGTCATCAGCAGGAGACTCATCCTATACAGGGTGGGGAGTAAGATAGAATTTTTCAGCACCAGTATCTTACTCCCCACCCTGTGTAGAATACGTGGTAAATCTCGGTCTGGTTGCAAGAATTCACCGTTTGCTATAAAAAAAATAATAATGTGATGCTGCTATATATTCTGTTGATAGCAAATATTGTTCTTATAGGTTACACAGGGGACAGTTGCGAGACACTATTGTGGTACTGTGCCGACAATACTTGTAAAAATGGGGGCACTTGTGAAGTTGTAGACAGTGTTGGCGTAGTTTGTGCATGTTTATCTGGTAACATTATAGTGTAACATTATTTCTATATGTAACAAGGAGTATCCAGTGTTGAAGTCATATAATTTGTCAGGGCAACAAATACATGTACAGTAAAACCTCGATAATAAGACCACCCTTGGAACCCTTGAAAACTGGTCTTATTATTGAGGTGGTCTTAATATTGAGGTTGAATAAAGAGAAAAACAGTTAAAATGGACTCCAAAATTGTGTTCTTTTTGAGGTGGTCTTATTTTTGAGGTGGTCTTTAAGTGAGGTTTTACTGTATTCATGTTTATAATATATCAAGGGTTTGGTCCAAAATTCCTGTAAAAATGAATAAAGTAGTCAAGCAGGAAATTCCACAAATTCTCCCTTGACTGAGTGGTTAAGGTATCCACCATGGGAGCAGGAGGTCGATGGTTCGAATCCCGGTATGGGTCTATTCTGATATGACTAGTTGGTGAGCCGCCAGCTAGTTAAATAATGGTTACCATATGCCTACCTGCCTGGTGTGTGGCATTAAAGGATAGGAATTGGGAAGTAAATGTGCTCAGAACGAAGGTGTCTCATAAGTCAGAAATAGCTGGCCCATTAAGTAGTGGTGACATTTTAACAGATTGCCATCCCAAAGTCACGAATAGGCATTGACATATTTTCGCCAAACCCTTGGTACAGTTGTATCCTATTCGGTACCACAGGAGATTGTCACAAGTTCTCTCCTTAATCCTTCTTATAGCATATGTATATATATAGTACTACATGTATGTATAGGATAAACAATGCCACGTCTATCCAACTTAGACCACTTGAACTTCAGGAACATTGAATATATGATATATATCGTTGAAATAGAGACCGATGATTGAACGGTTTGCTGTGCTATAAAAAAGATAAGGGAGAGAACTCTAGAACAGATAAAGGGAGAGAAATCATGACAATTTCCTGATGTATTTTCTCTTGTCCTAATTCAAACAGCACTTTGATTAAGAATTTAAAAAAATCTTAGTGTTCACATAATATGACCAATTTATTGATAAGTTAAGGGTTTGTTCAATTTTAAGCATTGACAGAAATATTCCTTGTACTGAAATATCAAATCCTGTATTAGCCTTGGATACTCTTTGTTTCTATAATATTTGATGTAAATAGTCATCTATGTTATTTTCAGTAATAAACATATAATTGTCATCTATAAAATTGCATGCATTAATACATTTGTAACTAAAAAGTTCATCTATCCTTAAACAGGACTAGTACGTCTATCGGAATTCTTTTTATATTTAATTTGATATTAACCACAGGAGATTGCCAGTAGTTACACAAAATAATATTTACTTGTCTTTTAGGTTATGCGGGTGTAGATTGCAGTATAGATATCGATGAATGTTTGACAACCGAATGTCCGGTGAATTCAGATTGTGTGGATGGTATTAATGGAGCTACCTGCGTATGCCATGATGGTAAAGTCGGGGAATCGTGTCAGAAAGGTACGCAACTAATGCGCATGTTGTAATTAGGTCACTTCAATTGATTCCTTGCCAAACATTTTGTCGCATATGTAATCGGATAATATTTTGTGTTTAGGTAGGCTTGACAAAAAACTGTTGCTACAATTTTTACTTAAGACCTGTAAGCAAGAATTTCAAAAATTGGGGATTGTAGTGCTATGCAAATATGTCTGTCCAGGCTTTATTTTAGATGCAAAATATTAAAACATGCTAAACCGATCATGTAGAGCCTGCACCATTTGTTAGCTAGGTGTTGATTACATCAAAATCTGTACAAGCTTAGGTTCAAACAGGCCCCGATCTTCCGAAGCATCTCAATCTGAGCTAAATCTTAGCTCAAAAATTGTCTAGAGACTTTTCTCATCTAAGACTGGACTCAAAATCAGTATTACAAAACGAAAAATAAGATGAGTTTTTTCTCTGAAAGTTTTCAAGAGTTCCAAAATGAGATTTGTCTCAATCTCGGGCTCTGATTAGATCTCGATATTGAACTGAGATTTCCATTTGAGATGCTTTTGAGATCGGGGCCTGTTCTCATTTATGGTGTGTAATTTAAATGTAAAAGTAACATTGAATTTCAGATACAGACTCGTCCTTTGATTTTCTGATACGACCAATGAGGGATTGTTCCGAGCAGGTTGTCCACCCTATGTACACAGTTGATAAGTCTGCTTTCACATTGTTGTTTGGGGTTCGTGCAACAGTCTTGAACGGAGCGAGCTCTTTCATTTCACTGTTTGGTGTTTCCGAAAGGTACTTGTATGACACTTTGCTGTTGTTATAGTCTGAACATATTAACCCGATCCTGACCTTAATGCATGAATATATTATACATCGAATACGCTGAATATATAATTTTCCATTAGAGAATTGTGCATTAAGAATCAAGAACGGAGAGGGGTAGGATATACAATTAATGAGAAGGGGAACGGTAAACAGCAGAACCCCAATACATTGGGGAAGATATAAAATTATGACTAGTATGTGGACCGCTCTTTATCCATCGTATTTACCAAGTTACCAAGTTTAAAGAAAAATATGTCCCCTTCCCACGTGTGCCTCCTCCTTTTGCCTGGATCAGCCTGGGGAAGTTCTGATTTGTGAATGTGGTCCTCCTTGTCGCTCATTTTTTCACAAAATTACTTTCTTTTTCAGCGATACGTCAATATCAGATTGGCAATACAGACTTCAGGTTGGTAGTGCAAATGTAAGATTTGATTTGCGCAAGGGTCTTGATTCTCAAACTATTCCTTTTGAGAATTATAATATTGGAGATGGATTCTGGCATATGGTAGCAGTCACATGGAGTAATGATGATGGTTATCTATCTTTGTATGTAGATGGTAACTATGACAATGCGGTGGTGTTCGGTGCGAGAAAGAGACTCAGCAACTAGTAAGGCCTAGTTTCCATCTGCCCGCAAACACACATCTGCATCCGCATGTTCAGATAATTACCTAAAGAGAAAATAGCAGCGGTCGATTCTATCTGTCCGTTTCGCATCCGTATCAAAGCGCACATTACCCAATTTTTTCACAGATGGGGATCATTTGCGGACATCTACAAGCAGAGACAAGATGCCAAAAAGTAAATTTGCGCACGTATAAATATGTAGAAATAGAAACTCTCCTTCCGCAGTACAGATGCAAATATATAAAAACGGATACAGATGCAGTTGTGTGTTTGCCCGCAAATGGAAACCAAGCTTAAGTAACTCAATCTTAAATATTGTAATTAATAATTCTAATTTTATAAGATTATAATTTGCTTAATTAGATATTTTAGTAAAATATTTCCTGTTCTTAACTTGCAAATGTACCTGGCAGTTACATCAGTTGACATGAAATATCGACTTTCCTAACACACAAACAGTTCTGAGCATTGACTCATGCCAGCATCCTCGGGATCCTCTGGCTATTCATAACATACATGTACATGATACCCTGGCCAATTTTTTTTTCTGACAAGCAAAACTTCGTAATGCATGAATATTCATTAGCATTTCTCAACCAATGAAATGGATGTTAACAAAAAAGAAGGAATCTCCTTTTTGAAGAGTTTTCAGCAAATTCGACAAAATGGCAGCCTAACACAATTTGAAGCAGCAATCTCATTGGATCACAATTTCATCCGTGTATTGTCGGCAATTTCCATATCACATGAGGTGTGTGTCATGCGGCCAATCAAGCGGCTGTATTTCACCTCATTAATTATTCATGAGTACGAGATTTTTACAGTCAGTTTGCCCAGGGTATCATACATGTTATGAATAGCCTGGGTACCGCGGATGCATGCCAGTAGCCAATCTAAATTTAAGTTTGTATTAACTAAGAAGCCAATAGATTTGTTAAACCTTCGCATATGATTAAGTTTTGTACCAGTAACTGGAGAATACTATATTTCAGTGGTTATATTGTTCTTGGTGAAGAAAACCGTGATGACGAGAATCCATTTATCGGTAGAATAAGTGGTGTCAACCTTCTAAATGAAAGATTGAGTGAGGACGAAATTCCTCAATACAGTAGACATACCTCTAGTGTACCCAATATACTCTCAGACGTAAGACTGTGTGATACATGTACTGTATAAGTGGATAATATCGTGTGTTGAAAAGTTTGCGAATTTCCGATTCTAGATATTTAACGTGCGTAAATGTTTGCGATTCGCCGAAATTACTTTGATCGTAATATCTGCAAGTCATAACAATCACTGTTAGATAATCAATTGTAGGGCAGACAGAGCTTTGGATGCGACTCCGTAAGGGCACCAGACTTTAACGACTACACATTGCGTAGATGAAAATAAACTTCGGTGAATGTGGAAATTTACGCAAATATGTTGCGAAATTAGCAAATTTTTCCACCTCGCGAATTTTACCACTTATACAGTACATCAATGAAGTTTTGGGTTTTGTGTCTTCAAATAACCCAGATGTCTTCTTGTATGGTGTCCGTCACCTTGTGACTGTTCTATCTGTAAAATGACATCATCATCACCGGCACATGTTTAAAATGGCACCGGGACATTTAATTTCCTTCTTTATAATCCTGGTATATATTATTTTATAGGCAGTAGGTGCATTTTCACATTTAATACCTATTTGTGTTATGTGGCCTAACGGTTTGATAGAAAATCCAGTAATATGGTGCTGTATTTGTGCAAAAAATGCTTTAAAGATAAAAATCAGTTTTCACATAAAAAACTTTCGTAATGTTGCGGCTAGAAATTATTTATATGCTACGCATTTGATTGTAATAAGGCCATCCTTAAAATATTGTTTGTTTGCAGTTATGCAACCGACTCATGAAAGATAAAAAATAAATCAGGTTTTTTTGGGGGTTTTTTTCAGACTTTTATCCATTACAGTACCAAACTAAAAAGCCATCAAGAAAAACCTCCAACTGTTAAAATTTCGGGTCGCATAACAGCAAACAAACCATTTTTTAAGGATGACCTGATATATTTGTTTATATTATTGTAGAGAGCTCTCCAGTTGGTATACCGTCACACGTACAACAGTCAAGTTTCCAAGCAGAGTTGTTTCCCTGGATCTTTGTGCACAGATAAATCTTTCAATCGTATGTTACGAATTATTGCATATTTTTCATTTTGAACACTTGTTGATTACCTATTGTCCAATCTTACTACAAGTATACTAATAAAATAACCAGAATATATTTATTAATGGTATAAAATATTCAGGGAGGCGCTGTAGTCAGGGTAGAGCGCCTGACTCCACTCCGAACGTCATGAGACGAGCCCCGCGTCAAACGGGGTTTTATCAACATAATAAAACTTAAATATAAATAAAATATAATATTAACATAATGCATAGGATTAATCACTGAAAAAAAAAAAGACAGTTATATTATTAAAACGAATATTTTTTTACATTAATAATGTTAAATTAACTTAACAATTCTAGTTTAAATGAAATCAACTTGTTGAAAAATTATGTTACAGCGTCAACGTTTCCAAGTGTATCGCATTGTCCGAATGATACTTTATACATTGGAGCGAGGATATCAACCCCTGTATGGGATGTACCAACTTTTCATCAGACGTCGTCCTCATCTAGAGTTTCCACGATAATATCAGGAGGTACCAGGATATCTTTGTTTGGTTTATTACTTTAACTCTCCTTTAGCATCGGGCGCTTATTGTGATACCTTCATACCCACCTTGTGCTTTATAATTCTATTGCAACAGAGCTCTAGAAATCAACTTGCTCGACGTCCCAGATTACTCTAATGCTGAATCGGGCTACCAACAGTTGAGTTGAAGTTAGTCCCGGACAAGTCTGTTTTTAAAGCTAACAAACATCAGTAATTTTTCAGTTGTAAGTCAAAACTTAGAATCTCACAAACACATACATGTGATTATTAGTTTTAGATTGTGGAGCTATCAGTCTGTATGTTTATTTGTTACTTAATTGACCGATATTCTCAGATAATTAACTTCCTATTTCGGACCAGTCAAATTTTACATTTCCATTAGTCCGGGGACAAGTGTCTTTGAAAAACATTTCTAGAGCCCTACTAGTATGTATTTCATTGCTATTGTTTACGATTCCTATGAGCCTCTTCCATCAGCCGCCATACCAGGGAGCGCGCTTCGGAATAAATTGCAGCTCCACTCTTCTTTCACTTAGAGCATCACGAAGGTTTTGAGACAAGAAAAGTTCATCCATGTGGTGTTTACATAAGATCGTAAATTCGTAATGGTATGACAGATATCATTTGTGTTGTATTTCACAGTTTGTGAACACCTTTGACGGAATGAGAAACTGATCAATTTCACCGAGTCACAGTTTCTCCGCAGTGATAAAATGCATAGTCTAATAAATTGATAAATTCACTGACTTTTAATGAGAACGGCACGTAACTATATGTAACACTGCGCCTTCATAAAGGTGACTGAACTAGGAACGATGAGACAAAGGTCAGAACAGGGTAAACATCGTTATACAAAATAATGTTTGCTAAAATGCTGTGAAAACCAATTAAAGTTTTCTCGAGGCTGGTTATCGAACTTGTCCGAGATATTATGCCCATACACGTTCTGATCATCTGGTGATGATTGGACAAATGCTTCTAAAGTTATTGACCGGATAACATACTGGATGCCCACCGCCCAACCGTATGCCGCAGGTGAAACTATAATACGTCCCGTTCAATGAATGGGCATATAAAAAGTCAATGCACCTAGCCAAACCAAGTTCACTACACAAAAGGACTGACTGGTTGATCTTGTCAAATTGTTCTATTGAAACATTTGATAAGAAAAATGTGCCATTTTATATGAGAGTATAGTGGAATGAACTGCAAGGTATGACCAGGCAATATCTCTGACATGTGACATATACACAACAGTTTAGTTATCTTTATGTTTAAATTATATCTATGATACGCCGATTTCCGTCTTTTATATTTTTAAATATGATCAATATCTGTTTTGGACTGTGTTTCCTATATCGAGGGCTCAACGTAACACTGTCGTAACTCCTGTGTATTTATAATTTATATTGGAGTTACAACAGTGTTGCGTTGAGCTCTCGATATACTAATATGAAAAACACATTTAGTAAGTATGGTTGTGCTAAACTAAATCTTGCGATTCCCCATAGTCCTTGCATATTTCCAGCATCCTCAGTACCCAGCCTATTCATAACAAATATGATACCCTGAGCAAATTGGCTCGCAAAACTTCGTAATGCATGAATATTCATAAGCATTTCTCAACCTATAAAATGGACGGTAACAAAATAGACGGAATCTCCTTTGTGAAGAGCTATTGCCTAACAAGATTTGAAAGCTGTGATCTCATTGGATCTCTCAGAACCGCGATTTCATGCGTAACTCCTCTGCAATTTCTGTATCGCATGAGGTGTGTGTCATGCGGCCAATCAAGCGGCTGGATTTCACCTCATTAATTATTCATGAGTACGAGATTTTTACAGTCAGATTGCCCAGGGTATCATATATGTTATGAATAGCCTGGGTACCTAGGTCGGGACAAGTTTCTTTGAAAAGAATTTCGAGAGCCCTTTGCAACCAACATTTTCTATTTTTAGACAGGCAAATCGACATGTGTCCATAGCCAATCAGCTAGCCACTTGCAACAACTCGCTTATGTCCAAAAATTATGACAGTAAACCATATAAATAAAGGTTATTCAACCTTGTACAGAGTGAGAGCTTTCACGGACATACTAAATAGTGTCCTTTCATTATGTATCTTGATAGAAAAACGAAATAAATCGAACATAAGCGACTCACGTTACGTCAACAACGAAAATAAGTGACAAACGTTAAGTCGACATGCCAATATTCTTCAATTTTTATCAAACAATTGCCTTCAATAATGTTTTTTTTTAAATTTCAATCTTTCTCTCATTGCCTTACAGAAACCGAGATGGTCTGGGGTTGCCATGGTATCGGTGTAGCGGAATACTCACCAGATGGCGCTGCCGCAGTTTGTACATTCAGACTGTACAATAAACGTAAATACATGTATAAGTATATCACATAGTCATGATTATATGAGCTGTTACACAACAAAACCTCTATTGATGACGAAAAATCAATTTTCAAGTTGTTAATACAATAAAATATCCGTTTTCGTCGACATGCATTTTGCCAAATCGATGACAAACCTATATTGATGATGAAAAATCAATTTTCAAGTTGTAAATACAATAAAATATCCGTTTTCGTCGACATGCATTTTGCCAAAAAAACGACAAACCTCTATTGATGATGAAAAATCAATTTTCAAGTTGTAAATACAATAAATTATCCGTTTTCATCGACATGCATTTTGCCAAATCGACGACAAACCTCTATTGATGATGAAAAATCAATTTTCAAGTTGTTAATACAATAAAATATCCGTTTTCGTCGACATGCATTTTGCCAAATCGATGACAAACCTATATTGATGATGAAAAATCAATTTCAAGTTGTAAATACAATAAAATATCCGTTTTCATTGACATGCATTTTGCCAAATCGACGACAAACCTCTATTGATGATGAAAAATCAATTTTCAAGTTGTAAATACAATAAATTATCCGTTTTCGTCGACATGCATTTTGCCAAATCGACGACAAACCTCTATTGATGATGAAAAATCAATTTTCAAGTTGTTAATACAATAAAATATCCGTTTTCGTCGACATGCATTTTGCCAAATCGATGACAAACCTATATTGATGATGAAAATAAATGTTCAAGTTATAAATACAATAAAATATCCGTTTTCATCGACATGCATTTTGCCAAATCGATGACAGCTCTTGTTTTTTTATCCCGCCCAGAAAACTCATTTACTAAACTTACTTTATTAGTGACCGATTATGCAATATCCTTTATATATGATACGTTCAGGGATGGAATGTACGGATCCCATTGTTCCGTCCAGTGTGTCAGTGGACTGTCAAACATTGGATAGTGGCGAAGGCAAAAGGTGCGAGATGTCGTGCAAAAGTACCAGCGAAAAGCCGTCCGAGGAATCGCCCGTATATTACACATGTAGTAAATATGGAATGTGGGATCAAGCAAACCGAGATGTTAGATATTTACTTCCACCGTGTTCTGGTAAGAAAATGTACAGTAAAACCTCGATAATAAGACCACCCTTGAGACCCTAGAAAATAAACTGGTCTTCTTATTGAGGTGGTCTTAATATTGAGGTTGAATAAAGAGCAAAATAGTGAAAATGGACTTGAAAATTGTGTTCTTAATTTTGAGCGGGTCTTATTATTGAAGTGGTTTTTAAGTGAGGTTTTACTGTATATACTAAAATGAAGCAGTTAGTTTAACTTTTTGATATAATTGTTTATGTGTGTACCAATCAATAAAGGTCATGTTTAAAAACTTCATTCATTTCATCAAATGGAATTTTTCATGAGATATAACAAAGCTTATTAAAAACAAATTAATTGATATGGTTTTTGGCTAACTTTTCGTGTACTCATTTCAAATTCAAGTAATTTTTCAGCCTCAGTTTCACCAAGGAACAACTTGACTGTGCATCTAGAGTATAATCTGACACAAGAATGCGACGACGCAAGTTCCGACCTTCACCTTAAAATAAAGAATAAAACCCAAGAGATGAATACAAACTGGTATAACGGTTTCTGTAAGACAGAGAACGGGGAGGTGGATACACATTGTAACGTTGTTGAGATAGTGGTGACATGTGTGGGTGCTACTGCGGCATCTGTTGATATTGTGTTCCCGGATCTTGGGTAAAATTCTTCTCAATTATTTTCTAATAATTATTTTCTCCTTCATTTTATAAGCCACATTTCAATGAAAAATAACGGCTTATTGATTGGCAAAATTCGGGCAGGCGGAGGGGAGGACTTGCAGATGGACGGGAGGACAGGTCGGCGGGCAGTCGAATGTTTTAACGATTTTGTGTTAAGTTTTTTTTATAAATATTTGTCATAAATTCATCTGTTTTTATCCAGTCTTCATGAAACTTGGTCAGATTATCTGTCTGCATGATATCTTAGACAAACATGAATATGGGTCATCTTGGGTCGAAAACTAGGTCACTAGGTCAAATCTTAGGAAAAAATATTGTGTTTGGGTTTCTTATTCCAATCTTCATGAAACTTTGTCAAAAAGTATTGGTGACTCGAGGATGATAATTGACTATGTTTGAACATTTCAGGGATAAAGTTGGATCATCATCAAACTCTGTTCCTCCAGAAGATGCCTTCAAAATATCGTACCGAGACTGGCAGGCGTTTACCTTTCAATCGGTACGTCCAAAAATGTTGTGTTTTATGTCAAGGCTCTAGAAAAAAATTTCAAAGACACTTGTCCAGGACTAATGGAAATGTAAAATTTGGACATTGGAAGCTAGTTGTCCGAGAGTATCGGTCAATTAAATAACAAATTGACATACACAATGATAGTTCCACAATCTAAAATAATTATCACATGTATGTGTTTATGAGATTCGAAGTTTTGACTTACAACTGAACAATTGCTGATGTTGGTAAGCTTTAAGAACAGACTTGTCCAGGACTAACTTCAACTCACCTGGTAGCCCGATTCAGCATTAGACTAGTCCGGGGCGTCGGGCTAGCAGCTTTCTAGAATCCTGCATGTGTTTTACTGTCGCTGTAAACTTTCATATTGAATCTGTGAGAAATAAGTTTGCCTGTCTTAACCCTGACTCAATGCACCGTGTTTTGTAAAATCGATAAATTTGACCCGAGATACATGATCTACATGTAGCCAATAGCCTATTTACTAAATTTCGCGTAGAAGAGTTAATCAACAAAACAGTTATTCGACATTCAAAAATTTCACAAATAAGTTTTGTTAAATGATTCATGTATTTGCAGTTAATGAAACAGCGCTATAACTACATGTTACTTTCAGTTTACGGACTAAGGGAAGCTACTAGGTTTTACATTGATTGTTTTTCTATTGTTCAGGTTGCAGAACCTGTCCACTCGGCATTTACGTTTGATGTTATACAGACATGTTCTATTGGATATCAGTTGTTGGATGACAAATGTGGTTTGTATTATGATTAATGTTCTATATAACAGCAGTCAATGATTTAGCATACAAATTGTTCTGTTCCCAGTAACCTAATTATGACGCCTTTCGAGCTTGTTACTTCTTTTTCGGCGCAGCCGTACTAACATGGTTTTGCTATTTGCATATCAGTGTTGTGTAAACCAATCAAATCTTACGTTGGCCACCAAGGTAATTTCTCTTCAACCGAACAACGTTTCGGTGAATTTACTGATTTTGGATCTGGAGTGACCAACAATCGTAACAGCTCAGCATTTTTTATGTTGCACAACAAATCTTAACCTTCAAGTTGCGCCGACCATCTTTATTCAAGATATTTCTTGTTTTCGACTGGTGCTTAAGTCTTCTCACAAAGTTGCACCATGTCCGCATCGGTATCACCTTATATGGTTCTTTTCATTGGCCCACGTGTGATTGAGAGTGAACCAATCAGATTGCAGGAACAGTGGATGACTAGTTTTGTTCTTTTGTACAATAATTAACGAACGTGATGACAAGGGCTTGTAAAATACGCTGTCTTATTGAAATGCTGTAAGCTTTCTGATTAAAATGTTGACCTTATTTGGCAATGTGGAAAGAAGATTTTCTTTGTTGCGTATAAGCATGTTCGTAAAGGTATATTCTCGACATTGATGCGACTGTTTCATAGAGTTACAACTACACCATTGTTGAAATTCTTGCCATAATATACCTTATACCATAAGATTTTCCTTGTATATAATCACAGGGAAGATTGGGCAATTGCCTAACTGCGTTGTCTCTAAAAATGAAGTCTTTATTATTAACATTACTTTATGCAAAATGCAATGATTGATTTTATTACTGTAATTTTAAGTATTATGTGGTAATGGTTTCTACTACGATATGGACATGGCCAAGTGTACACGTTGTCCGAGAGGTACCTACCGTACAGTGTACTCGACCACATCGCCGATGTCACAATGTACGCCGTGTCAAGGAAGTGACACCACCAATAATCCTGGTTCCCCGGCTGAAGGATTCTGCCATGGTATTAATCAGACAATTAACACAGGCCCTTATTCACGAACATTCTAAGTCCTGGGGCAATTTAACAGAAACGTCTTAAGTAAAATCTTATCCTCATACTTAAAATTTCATTTTCCTTAACTGGTTTATTTAACATACAGGCTATTATATGGTCAAATCGTGAGTGATAAATGAATAGAATTAATACGCTGTTGTCATTATCATTAAAAAGCCTAACAGTTTTAATGTTGTTTTTGAAGTACATTCATTTGAAGTTTGGAACTTAAGGGAAAATATTTAAGATTCACTTAAGATGCTTCGGGCCCTGAACTTGAAACTTAGACTTTAAATTTGTAAAAGTTATATTTACCAGCCTATGGTTTTCATTGAATCTAAACACATGATATTTTGTCTAAATAATTATTATTACCCACTCTACACTTTTACCAGTTTTTACCAAAATCCATACTGTAATAACAACTTGGGAATAAGAAGAACATTTAACATTTTTAAGTCTTTAAGTCTGAGATTCAGTCTTAAAATGTTTGTGAATAAGGCCCCTTGAACCTGCAGACCTCTGTTAGCATGATTTTAACAGCTGACTTAAATTCTTAATTTAGTTTTGTCTTTCATTGTGTCAATTAAAGGGCCAATAATGTACAATTCTCTCGCAGTTATATATTTGCTGTTATCGCTGTATAAAATATTCATGCATTTAGAACAGGAGCAGGTATATTTGCTAGAACTTTACTTAAGGTTGTTATTTACTTTTTGCATATGGTTTTATCAAGTACTGTAGCTTGCTTGTGATTCAAATAACAAGGTATTCCATAAAAATGATGCCCTGATTATCTTCCACAAAAATCATGTCCCTTTTTGTATACCATTAAAAAGAAGTCCCCGATTATCTTCCATAAAAATGATGTCCCTTTAGGTGTTCTATCAAAATGATGTCCCTTTAGGTGTTCTATCAAAATGATGTCCCTTTAGGTGTTCTATAAAAATGATGTCCCTTTAGGTATTCTATATAAATTATGTCCCTTTAGGTGTTCTATCAAAATGATGTCCCTTTAGGTGTTCTATAAAAATGATGTCCCTTTAGGTGTTCTATAAAAATGATGTCCCTTTAGGTATTCTATATAAATTATGTCCCTTTAGGTGTTCTATCAAAATGATGTCCCTTTAGGTGTTCTATAAAAATGATGTCCCTTTAGGTATTCCATAAAAATGATGTCCCGATTATCTTCCATAAAAATGATGTCCCTTTAGGTATTCTATAAAAATGATAACTTGTCACATTTTAACGGATTGAGGCCCACATAGAAGATTGGGTTGTCCCTAAAGTGTGGCCTCTTGAACTAAAGCCTTTATTGTTGTTATGATGATGATGATTATAATTATTATAACAATGGACATTGTATTATCATTACATAACGCATATTTTGGATTTCCAGAATCCTGTTACCTTGGTAACTATTATGCTGAGATAAATGGTACTTGTGAAGCGTGTCCCGTAGGATTCTACAACGATGTGATTGGATCGTCTAGCTGTTCTCCTTGCTCTATGAATAAAACAACACAAAGTCAAGCCGAGATGAATGAAGAGCAATGTATATGTAAGATATAATTATATGCATGTTTATCTTGCTTGAACCAAAATCTACTTTGAACGTTTGTGCTTGGTCTTTGTCTGTCGTTGTTGTATTTGCGTTTATTTATCGTCGCCACCGGTTTCCCATATGGGCGACGCCTCCAGAAGAATGTTAGTCATATTAGATTGTTGGAGGATAGTGCATGATACAGGAGATGCCCCAGTTCCAGAAGCATCCCTGGTTCTTTTACCTGCTGGATGTAAAGTATCATACACGGGACCTCGGTTTTTAAAGTCTCGTCCGAAAGACTGTTAGTACGGTCAGTGATGGAGCGGGGAATTGAACCTGCTATCCCTGGATTACAAGTCAAGCGCGTTACCACTGGACTACGGATCCGCTTCCTCTGTCGTCATTCCCTGCTCATTAAATAATTACTTTCATTTGATACATCTCAACTTTGTTCCCAACTTTGTCCAATGACTAGTGGTGGGCCAATTATCGGCGATAGTCGCTTAATCGTCGCCACTAGCTAAAAGTCAACGATCTGCGACAACGTTGTGCCGGTATCGATTTATAAAAGAATTTTGTGCCGTGTACTCTAGGGCCGAATCCGTGTTCTATATCTTTCCGTTTCATTTCTTTTCTCTTTCCGCTTAATTATCTTTTGCCTAGTTGAACAAGGGAAATCACTCTGACCAGAAATAGCATCACTTCTTAATTTTATTTTATACTTAAGCCTTACAATGAGTGTAATTTTATTTACCAGTACTTGCTGACTAGATGCGAAATGACACAAAATATATTATTTCAAATATTCTGATAATTATTGATTAATCCGATTAATTAGTCGGTCTGTCTGTCCGATTAATGGTTAATGAAAATACAGCTGATTGCCCATCACTACCAATGATGTATGGTCTGCTTTGTCGGCTGCTTTTTAGTTTTGTCCGTTGAAGTTGCCTGATCATTATCACATTATCGAGGCAGCTAGTATTGGATGATGGAATAATTCGTAATTATCACAAAAGCGATTTTGGTTTCCAAGTTCACAGTTGTTTACATAATTGTTAACGGTTTGTTTTTATTTATGTATGTTTGTTTATGTTTGGTCTATGATGTTAGATACTTACCCTTACAGTTACTTACAACTATGAGCAGAACAATAGCATTTACTTTTGTTACAAAGGCTGGAAGTGGGGGCATCTGTGTCCTATGAACACATCTCTACTTTCTACTAATTCAAGTTTAATTTGTTTGTTTATTATGAACCTTCGACCTACCAATTCCAAGGTGGATGCCTTAACTATTACTTAGGGATGGTTTTATTTATTTTTTATTTTTATATTTTCAGTATTTTCAGATCTGTACACAACAACCAGCTACACAACAAACAATCCATGTAAGTTATCTAATATTTCTGATACTGTTGTTGGCTTATCTAGGTGGTCTGGTCCTCATTCCTACTACAGTAAAACCTTTCTTAAAGAAAACCTCAATATCAAGACCACCTCAAAATTAAGTACACAATTTTCAAGTCCATTTTAATTAATTTGCACTTTATTCAACCTCAATATTAAGACTACCTCAATAAGAATACCAGTTTTAAGGGTCCCAAGGGTGGTCTTATTATAGAGGTTTTACTGTATATGTAACTTGTAGTAAGCCATTTCTGGCAAATTGTCAAAGTTGTATGTTGTCATACCAACATTGGAAAATTAAAATTGGTATAATCTTTGTTTGTATCACTCATAAAGGGAGAGAACTCTAGAAGTGATAAAGGGAGAGAACTCTAGAAGTGTTAAAGGGAGATAACTCTAAAAGTGATAAAGGGAGAGAACTGGTGACCTTCACCTGTGGTTTCGCTCCCCCTTAGTGAATGTGAATGAAAATCAATATCGATATTTAAGAGATCATAAACTTACTTTGGATGTTATATTTTTTCAAGCTGTGGCTGCGAGTACCGAAGAAAAGCTCTCTTCAGGTGTGATCGCCGCAATTGTATTGGCTGCGCTGATCTTCATCACAGTTGTGTTACTGTTGTTATTCCTTGCTGTTACCAAGCGCTGTAAGTAACTTTCTTATACACTTCAATATCATTTATGGCTACCACTATCAGCTCCAGGGGGTGCATCCAGCGCCCCCGCCCCCCCCTTATATTCTTCAACCTTTTAATTCGAAAACATACAGAAATTAAAACGTCTCTGTGGTTAAGGCTTCCGCCGTATCGGCCTTGGGAGAGCTAGAGGTCGAAGGTTTGTAGGGGTCCGTTCTGATATGGCCTGTTGGTGAGCCGCCAGCTAGTTAAATAATGGTTACCCTGCGCCTACCAGCCAGGTGCCTGGCATTAAAGGATAGGAACGTAAATGTGCACAGAAAGTAGATGTCTCATAATTCAGAAATAACTGACTCTTTAAATACGGGTGACCCTATCATAAATACTTCTTACTTTTATACCGATATCTTAATATAATATAACAATTTCAAGATTTTCAAATAAGTTGGTATTTAAAAATAAACAAAGAAAAGACAAAGTCATTGCCATTTTATAAGGCACGATCAAAACCATAAAATGACCAGAAAGTTACGCCACCCCCGTAAGACCAAATCCTGGATCGACCCCTGACTACTGTTGTTGTTCGCGGTTGTTTCTGCTGTTGATGATGATCTAGAATCTGTGTTAACGGAATATGTAAAAGTCCTGTAATTCAAATTGTTTTATTTTCAGTACCTTGCATGAAAGATGATAAAAAGGTTGCCCCATCTGATACCTCTATGAAATACGTAAACAGGTACATTTTATTGTCTCCCTTGTTTCCATGGAAACTTGATAAGTTTAACCTTGACCTTTGTCACAAATATTTTAAATATGTTCGAAGGTACATTTTATTGTCTCCCTAGTTTCCATGGAAACTTGATAATTTTTATCCTTGACCTTTGTCACAAATAATTAAAATGTGTAAACAAGTACATTTATTGTCTCCCTTGTTTCCATGGAAACTTGATAAGTTTAACCTTGACCTTTGTCACAAATATTTTAAATATGTTCGAAGGTACATTTTATTGTCTCCCTTGTTTCCATGGAAACTTGATAATTTTTATCCTTGACCTTTGTCACAAATATTTAAAATGTGTAAACAAGTACATTTATTGTCTCCCTTGTTTCCATGGAAACTTGATTAGTTTAACCTTGACCTTTGTCACAAATATTTTAAATATGTAAACTGGTACATTTTATTGTCTCCCTTGTTTCCATGGAAACTTGATAATTTTTACCCTTGACCTTTGTCACAAATATTTCAAATATGTAAACAGGTACATTTTGTTGTCTCCCTTGTTTCCATGGAAACTTGATTAGTTTAACCTTGACCTTTGTCACAAATATGTAAAATATGTAAACTAGTACGTTTCATCCTTGTGTCTCCGTTGTTTCCATAATATCATAATTTATTAATATCCCTTAAAAGACTACTGTAAAGCCTTACTTAGAGACCGCCTGGGACCACCTCATTTGTCGATTTTTCATGGACCAATTTTCTTCTGTATTTTAACACCATAGTCAAACTACCTCATAACTAAGACCAATATTTTACTGTACTTTAAAATGTTATACATCATTGTTGCAGATATGGGGAGACAAACATGAAGTACATCAACTTTCGATTATCAGATATCCGCGACTATAAAACTAAGACCAATGATAAGATACCAGCGTATACTGACCCAGAACCTGCTGTAACAGAAACTGCCATTCCTCATGATGGTTTTGCTGTGCAAGTACCAGTCTTCATGGAGGTACTTGGTGGAACGTAAGTACAATGGTTGTTCATTCCCTTTATCCATTCTAGAGTTCACTCCCTTTATCCCTTCTAGAGTTCACTCCATTTATCCCTTCTAGAGTACACTCCCTTTATCCCGTATAGATTTCACTCCCCTTATCCCTTCTAGAGTTCTCTCCCTTTATCCCTTTTAGAGTTCTCTCCCTTTATCCCCTCTAGTTTTCAATCCCTATATCCATTCAAGAGTTCTCTCCCTTTATCTCTTCTAATGTTCAATCCCTTTATCCCTTCTAGAGTTCACTCCCTTTATCCCTTCTAGAGTTGATTCCCTTTATCTTTTCTAGTTTACTCCATCTATCTCTTCTATAGTTTACTCCTTTTATCCATTCTAGAGTTCACTCCCTTTATCGATTGTAGAGTTCACTCCCTTTATCCCTTCTAGTGTTCAATCCCTTCATCCATTCTAGAGTTCACTCCCTTTATATTTTCTATTTTACTCCATCTATCTCTTCTATAGTTTACTCCCTTTATCCCTTCTAGAGTTCACTCCCTTTATTGATTGTAGAGTTCACTCCCTTTATCCCTTCTAGTGTTCAATCCCTTCATCCATTCTAGAGTTCACTCCCTTTATCCCTTCTAGAGTTCACTCCTTTTATCCATTCTAGAGTTCACTCCCTTTATCCATTATAGAGTTCACTCTTTTTATCCCTTCTAGAGTTCACTCCCTTTATCCATTGTAGAGTTCACTCTTTTTATCCCTTCTAGAGTTCACTCCCTTTATCTCTTCTAGAGTTCACTCCCTTTATCCCTTCTAGAGTTCACTCCTTTTATCCATTCTAGAGTTCACTCCCTTTATCCATTGTAGAGTTCACAGGTTTGGTGGACTAGGGTAGATCCACTGATTTCTGAAAGTTCTGAGTTCGAGCCTCGGTGTTAAGCGTGCTTTGATTTCCAACTTTACAATCAACGAAATAGCCCACAAGTACTGGTTAGTATCCCCATGTAGAATACATGTACTTTGATTGTCAAACATGTCAAATTTGTATCTTCAGCGTTAACAAGAAACATACCTTTATTTCAACACGACGGACTTCTGACGCAGGAGAATCAGAAATGGACCATGTATCCGAGAGACCTGCGTCCGCTGTTAATGTATCCATGCAGTCTGACTCGGTTAGATTCACTGGAACGTACAAAGAGAACGGTCACGCTGGGTTGGAACCCAACGGTGGTACCATCGTCATGGCAAAACCACCACGTAAACACAAACGAAGTTCACGTCATGGAAGACCACCAGCTGATTTGTCAATCAAACAGAAAGAAGTCCCGAGACAGTTGTCTCCGATACGCAATATATTTCAGGTAGAAGATTGTAGCGTTATTTCTGTTACAGTAAATGTCATTCAACAAGTGCATTTCTTTTACTGTGTAACGTAATAATAATGCAATTAATCTAACCAGATATTTCAAATGACCAAAACTGACCATCATGCATACTAACTGCTATTTTGTGAAGTATGGAGTGGGATATCCTCGACCCACACATACTGGTTTACGAGGAAAAAAAAAATATCTCCCCGCCAAAAAATAAAAAACTTGTGTAAGTAGAGTTTTTAAACTTCACAAAAAAAAATGTCTGGTACTAAGTACATGTACCTTGCTTAATATTTGTATAAAGTATACTGTTTGCTTGTATTTTTTCGCAGTACTTACGAACTTACGTAACGGAAGAAACCTAACTTTGATTCGTTTTGTATTCAGTTTCTTCATTCAAAACTTTTACAGTTAGTTAATGCTGACAATATTATTTTGTTTCCGTATTTTTCCTGTTATTCCAAATTGTTTTAATGTATGTTTTTTTGTCAAGACATCACAAAATCAGAAGTAGCACGAAAATAGCAGCCGATACTATGATACAGCAATGTGAATCCCTTTTTTTCAGGTGCCAAAAGTTGAGCAAACATCGGAATACATTCGACCCCCATCGCCATTCTCTCGTCAGAGAGCAGAAGTAACGCCTGCGCAATATGAAGACTTTCTCACTGGACCTGCCCGTCCTGATATAATGGCCGTCACTCCACCCGCCTCTCAAAATGGTTCCGATAAAATATTACTGGAATCTGATGACGAAGATCTTAGATAAACATTTTATATCACGGTCCTAGAGCATTCAATGACGATTTTAAGAAGGGAGCTGACACACATTTAGGCACACCTGATGCATTGACTTAAGTCGCTATGCGTGCTAATAACGATGAGATTGAAAGAGGATCTACATGTATATTTATTGTGAAGGAAATTATTGTATTGAATTCACCAAAGTAGCCAGCAGAAAATCTATTCATAAGCTTGAACCAACTTAGTGCCAAGTCTACATTTATGTCAATCTGTACCACTGTATGTGCATATTAACTTCTTTTATTTTTGTCACTGCTGAAAAGCGGGAAATCCCAGTCTGGTTTGCTAGAAAAATGATATTTTATAGCAATTTTACTTGAGCATGTATATAATAATATAGACGTTTGTGTATATTTTGTCTCTGGCAGATTTTATTGAGTGGCCATATGCATGTCTTTATTGTATGTGTTAATTAATTGTTATTAATTGTATGATTTTTGTATGTATGTTGATTGGACTTCAGGAGATTGTCACAGGTTGTCTCCCTTTATCCCTTCTAAAGTTCTCTCCCTTAATCTGTTGCAGAGTTCTCTCCCTTTTTCAATTCTGTAGTATATGTATATATTACTTTATATAGTACTATATATATACATATCATATACTACTGAAGAGATAAAGAGATAGAACTCTAGAAGGGATAAAGGGAGAGAACTCTAGAAGTGATGAAGGGAGAGAACTCTAGAAGTGATGAAGGGAGAGAACTCTAGAAGTGATGAAGGGAGAGAACTCTAGAAGGGATGAAGGGAGAGAACTCTAGAAGGGATGAAGGGAGAGAACTCTAGAAGTGATGAAGGGAGAGAACTCTAGAAGGGATGAAGGGAGAGAACTCTAGAAGTGATGAAGGGAGATAACTCTAGAAGTGATAAAGGTAGAGAACTCTAGAAGTGATGAAGGGAGTTCATAGAAGTAATGAAGGGAGAGAACTCGTGACAATCTTGTGTAGATGTGACTGAAATAAATTGTAATACTATACTTACACACGAGTGAATTTTGCCATTTTGAAACTATGCATTTCTGTATTTTATCAATGATATAATATTTCAGTATGTATCGTGTAAGTTTATTTTTATATCTGTGATGCTTTCATCTGTTATTTGCAGTGTTTGAATGTGAAACAATGAGAGACTCCGCTACCATCTGTGCCAAAATTGTAAATGTACTTTGATTGTTATATTTATACAGTCGAACCTCGTTCATTTGAATTCAGTGTGTCCGAAATTTTATTTCGAATAAAACATGGTCAATTTGACGTGCGTAAAAAGATACCTGATATTTATTTCATAGAATACCAAGTATTCAGATCGAAGGTTGTTGGATAAACGAGGTTCAATTGTATATAGGATTTGATTTTGTTTTCATTGCTTTTACTTGTGAATTTTCAAAGAATGCTGTGATATGATTAAAACATTTCATATACCCGACGCATGTTATACATTTCTGACACTAAATGTAATCAAAAAATCAATACATATGCATTTCTATGTAACAATTTAATATCAACTGTGTATATTTAACAAAGGAAAAATAAAACATATATATGGAAAATAAAGAAAATTGCACAGATTTTACACATGGTATGATTTAACAAAACAAATTGGAATATTTATGAATTTCATGGCCCATTATTGAATTTATTAAACCTGATGTCAATGTATTTCCTCAGTTCAGTGGGTATTTTTAGTGATATGGTATTTATTGTCTAGGGAGGTGCAGTGGTCAAGTGGTCGAGCGCCTGACTCCTAATCCAAAGGTCGCGAGTTCAAGCCCCGCGTTGAGCGAACTTCATAATTCCTAAATTTGCTGCGTGTACTGGTTGGTAGCCAGGAAGTAGTCACTGAGAGTGATTATTATAAGTTGTCAGGCCTGTTTCACAATAGATGTAAAATAAAGAAGTTTAAACCAAAAAAAACCAGACGAAACAGGAAGATCCAAAGAAAATTTACAAACACCCTGCTAAGGTCTTGTGTTTGGATTTGCATGTAATGCTTGACAGATTTATGTCAATAAAGTTCACAATATTTAAGGAAAATAATTACGCAAAAATTGGGAACAAAAAAATAAAAACAAATGTTGTCATTTTTTAAATCATTAAAGATTGTTTGAGAGATCCAGCATCAATAAAGATCAGTTGTTCTTGAAATGGACAAGACCTGTAAAGAAGAAATATACATCTTTGAAAATGAGATCAAGTAGTGATATATATGTCGTAATTTCCAAATACAGTCAAACCTGTCCGTAAAGACCACCCATGGGAACAGCAAAATGTGGTCTTTGTTTACAGGTGGTCTCTATTAACAGATTAAATATCATTGAAAATGGTCTGATGGGAGATAAAATTGGTGGTCTTTGCAGACAGATTTTGCAATAGTGGTTTTTGTTCGCAGGTGGTCTTTAACACAGGTTTGACTGTATAAATGTTTTAGGATGAAATCGAAAATGGTGGAATACAAAATGCAAGAAATTTTTTTGACATAAATGCACACATCTTACTGACAAGACAAAAATCAGAAATGTATTTTCGCTCATCAGTATTTGGCAATGTTTAAAATCGCATCCACTGTTATACGCCAGGAATTTTTTGTAAAGTTTTCAGGGAATTTACTGTAAACAATGATAAAATAATAAGACACCAATGTATTTATAAAAAAAAATTGTACTTTGTGGAAGATAATAATAAGCAATGCATACCGGCGACAGCTGATTGAAAGCCAGCGTTATAATCACAAGTAACCTCCGCCATGACGTAATCTGTCCTGTCATCTACGTAACTATCACTAGCATCGGGTCCTCCGACCAGAGCACCATACAAAGTATAGTAGTTATCTCTGGATTTGTCAGAGTAAACACCCCAATCACAAGTCGCAGGTTTTGGGGCACATGTGCTAGATTTGTGGTGCGGTTGTTTAGGCGGAGCGTTACCGAAGCCAACTATGTAACTTGCAGCGCGAGGATTGTCGCCGAGCATATAATGGATTTGACTTTGAGCCCACTGTACATTGTTTGTTGCGTCTATTCCAAGGTCTGCTGCCATCAGTGCAATAAAAGCTGTGTTGGCTAAAATACAAAGAAAGTTTAAACTTATATATTTACATCGATTTTCGCATCCGATATTGTCGATACGCATTTTGCCAAATCAATGACTGCTCAACACATAGATCACTGAAAAGAACCTTCTCAAACAAATGGCTTAGAAAGTAAATGACAAACACAACTTACTGAAAATATCCATATTGAAGAACTGGTTGCGTAAGAAGGATAAGTAGGTTTTATTTAGGTCATGTCCTGAATCGATCGGTGCGTCAGATTACAAGGTAGATAAACGTTATCCAAATTGCAGACTGATTTATCATCATCGTTACAGTATCTGTGCATGACTAGATTTGGTATGTGTAACTATCAAACTAAACAAGAAATTTACTTACCAGAGTATCTTAGAGAGCCCCATTGTGCTCTCCAGGCAAGTCCTCCAGTTGTATATTGCACAGACCCTTGTGGACTCCATTCACCCAAGAACTTCTGAACATCACGCGAGTACTTCTGATTGCTTGTGGCTTCAAACAGCAATAACTGCAAGCAGAGCATAATTTGATGATAGAAACAGAACATTTATTGAGACACTTTAGCGTCCCATTGCTATCATCGTCAATCAGATGGTCTACTCGAAGTACCGCCATATTCATCGTCTCAAAAAAATAGTACATGTAAAGTCCTCTGATTTTTTTATAGATTTAATGAGGGAAAAATCAATTTTGGAATGGCGGAAGTCTTGATATAAATGGCTTTTATGGATCATTTGTGTCATTTATGGCAAACAAGTTTACCCCAATATTTGCATATTAATTTCTAAAACGATAATATGGAAAAGGTGCAGTCTTACTTGGAAGCGCCTCCCAGGACCTTCAGTCCTTTGATATTAGACATTGTCAGACAGTTATTTATATACAGCTACCCAGATATGTCATTGTACAAATATTGTAAAAAACAAGGTCTGTGGGATCACAGGAGATTGTCACGAGTTCTCTCCCTTTATCTGATTTATAGTAAACGTATATATAGTACTTAGAAGGGATAAAGGGAGAGAACTCTAGAAGGGATAAAGGGAGATATCTCATGACACTCGCCTGTGAATGGGACCATTATAATGTAGCAAAATGTCACTGATACTCTATGACTAATGTTCATAAGTCGACTGTATTATTTACTAAATGCAAACAGATGGCATGTACTTGCACAGAACACTGGACCCATTTGACGTTATATTTTACAAGACAATACAGTCGGACTTTGATTGTTTGACAACCTTTAATCCGAATACTTGGTATCATCCGAAATAAATATCAGTCCCAATGTATCTTCTTAGAAGACCGAAATGAGTTTTTTGAAACAGTATATATTATTCGGAAAAAAATTCAGACTCAATGAATTCGAATGAACGAGGTTAGACAGTATATGTTTTTTCCGTTCACCATATGTATCGGTATACGTTTAAAATTTTGAGAATTATTTTTATCAAAACTTTTTTTCTTTTTTTTATTAAAACTTTTTTTTTCTTTTTTTTATTAAAACTTCATTTTTCAACAATAGACACAAATATGGTCCTATTACCTTGGCCCCCATGAGTTTGTCGCTCCAGTCGAATGCCCAAGATGTTTGATAGTCGAAACCAAACTCATTGTACTTGCTTTCTGCGTCTTCAAGATAGTCCGCATCGCCGGTGGCCTTGTACAACATCGCGGCAGCATATACCAGTTCGTCCTTGTACCCTGATGATCTAAAACCATTAAAGTGAAATGTCAACATACATGTACATTTATAATTATAGTAATATTTTTTTAATGAAATCTTATTTTATATTACAGAATATTTTGTCATATCAACAACATGTAATAATTTTTTTTTTTTTTTTGGAAATATGATATTTTGTACCATGAGGCATGTAAGAAGGTAGGTGAGATGTTTCAAGTAAAAACATCGAATTATATAAATGTTAAATAATATAATACAGTTTTACTGTCCACAATGTATAGCTTATGGCCATCCTTAAACAATTTGCTTGGCAGAACCCTACCCAGGAAAATCTAGTTGCGCATGAAGGTAGGTATTTATTTTTTATGGTCATACAATTTTTAAAATATTAATACGATGCTAAAAAATTCCATAAAACTTGAAAGAAAACAATATTTTTAACATAACATCCAAGACAAAGAACCGGGGCACATTCTGTTGGTTTTGCCATTAGTAGAATATTGCCAAGCAGATCCGAAGTTGATGGATAAAAAACATCGACATTCAGTTAAGCACATAATTAACAAACTTGAAAACTTAGACAAATTAGTTCAGCAACATACGGGTAGAAAGATCCAGCATCCGAAATTTCTCCAGTATAGAGCGCCCTGTAAGTGTCGGCAAAGGAATAAAGTGACTCCGCACTCTCCAAGAGAAGGCTGGAATAAGCGGGATCTGGAAGGAAAAACAAACGTTGATACCGTCAACCCGACTTACATTCAAACAAGCCTAGAAATATTTTTATTACCCTTATGTAAGAGACAGGGGTGTCACTAGATCTTGAAGTAGCACGAAACTCACCAAAAGAAGGCGGAGTCTGAGGGGGTACGTACTCCCCTTACTTATGATTATTCATATAAGAAAAGTAGCTGGGTGATGCTGTTTAAGTTACCAACAATTTTACCGGCTACCGGATTTATTGACACCCCTGAAGAGAGCAGATATAACAAGCAGTTCATACAAGCATGCACACATAATGAAGATCTACAAAAAGAACACATAAACTTTGAATGAAGTGTTTAAACGTTTCAACCTCCAAGGGAGTGCCATCTATCGTTCCAAGGTGCGATATCAAATATGTAACAAAAAGTTTTTCGAATTGATGATGATTTATTACCTTCCTCTTGAAAAGCTATCGCGCCAGCCGCAAACGCAGCAACTATCGAACCCGCCAAATCACTTCCTCCTTGAGCTGACGTCACTTTATACGCAGGACGAGGCATATTGGAAGGGGTCATATCTTCGGGTCTCATCATCTTGCTATGATCGGTATTTCCATTTCCAACCTGAAGCCGATATTGAAAATTGAATGTTATACAATGTAAGCTGTTAGATTGACCGCGAACAGGTGTAGGAACTTTCAGGATCAATCCATGTCATTTTGGGTTAAGAAATGCTCTTGTGAGTAAAACTATAACTGCTGTTTGGTTTACATTCTATGGTGGCATATTACTGCGCCAGCATGATAACGTTTCATGTTAATCACTTAATTATCGTGATAATTACCTAGCTATCTAATTAACATTCGTAATACTTTTTCAGTAAGATAAATATCATAAGACTAGAAACAGGCTTGAAAGTGCCCAGAACTGCCACCTCTTTTTTATGACATATTACACTAATGGGTTATCTAGTAATGGTTTGTGAATTTCACTTAATAAGTAACATAATAAGTGGTTAACTAGAGAAGGTACATTTTGCAAACACAAATATTTCAATACACCTAGATATTTACCTGACCATACAATTCCTCGTTAGCTGGGTCCCAACATTTTAGGAAGAAGTCCAGGGACCATTTAATACTGTCCAACATGTTTTCATATTGACCGGCAGCGATATAAGCGTCCTTCCATTGCACCAATCCCCACCCCAGTATCGCTGTAGCGGACGATATCGGGAAATTAAACTTCACCCAGTCACCAGCTGTAAGTATATTAAAAATTGAATGACGAGACGACAGTATTATCCACAAGATTTTATGAAAAAACGATGAGGGTGATGAGTTCTCTCCCTTTATCTCTTCCACAGTTATCTCCCTTTATTTGTTCTATAAATTACACATACTATAGAATGGATAAAGGGAGAGAACTCATGACAATTACATGTGGTTGAGAGTTAAAGAGCCGGAATCCAAATCAGAAGTTGAACATTTTGAATGTCACGTTGGGCTTGATTGAACTTTACAGTCCCTAAATTAGACACAAACACTGCTTAGCAACCCCTGAAGTAGTCATCAAGAGTGATTAATATAAGTCGTAAACTTATCACAATAGATGTAGAATAAATAGGTTTTAATCTAAGCTATTACCTGAAGGCAGTTACGAAGTTCCTTGCTGTGGTTATAGTAACTTATATAGAAAACATGATACAGTAAAACCTCAATAATACGACCACTCATGGAACCCTAGAAAACTGGTCTTGTTATTGAGGTGGTCTTAATATTGAGGTTGAATAAAGAGTAGAACTGTGAAAATGGACTTGAAAATTGTATTCTTAATTTTGAGGTGGTCTTATCATTGAGGTTTTTCTGTACATGTATTCTATGATCACACATAAATCGTTAGTTAATATAACTTTTAAAAAAATACAGTAAAACCTCACGTAAAGACCACCATAATAACAAGACCACCTCAATATTGAGGAATCATTATTCAAGTCCACTGTCACAGTAAAGCTGTTTATTCAACCTTAATATTAAGACCAACTCAATATTAAGACCAGTTTTCAAAGGTTCCAAGGGTGGTCGTATTATGGAGGTTTCACTGTAATACAAATGTAAATTCTCCCATTGTTAAGCAGAATATATAAATAGAATACATTTTATTTTATTTCAAACAATATTTCACATGGCTGTTTCCATAGCAACCACTTTCCAAAAAATGTAATACGTACCATCGTACCAGCCGCCTGTAAGATCAAGATCTACATCCTGACCATCATAGAGGGCGCTGTCTCCTCTCCATGGCACGGGGTCATCAGCTTCTACTGGTAATGCACCAGAACGCTGAGCACGATAAAACCAAATGGATTTCATAAGAACTTCATTATAGTTATAACTTCCATCTGCAAAAAATATGGTTATATAAATAAATGTACATTCTTCTAAAGGCTAACTGCTTTCCAGAAATTATTTAATAACAGCAAATCATTACAGAGATGAAATACACAAACCTCATTTCTTCGACAACCTTCTATCCGAAAACTTGGTGTCTTTCAAAATAAATATCAGGTCCTGATGTATCTTTTTATGCACGTCAAATTAATGGGCTATTCGAAACTATGTATTATTCTACATAAGATTTTGGATCTGATGAACTCGAATGAATGACGTTCGACTGTATGTGAATTTATACATTATTTACCTGGTGGAAGAGTAGTGGTTCTTGGACTTTCAGTGGTTTCAACTGGTGCCTTAGTGGTTGTCTGTGGTCCTTGTGTGGTCTCCACAGGTCCTTGTGTGGTCTCCACAGGTCCCTGAGTAGTTTCAACAGGTCCTTGTGTGGTCTCCACAGGTCCCTGTGTAGTTTCCACAGGTCCCTGTGTAGTTTCCACAGGACCCTGTGTAGTTTCCACAGGTCCCTGTGTAGTTTCAACAGGTCCCTGTGTAGTTTCAACAGGTCCTTGTGTAGTCTCCACAGGTCCTTGTGTAGTTTCAACAGGTCCCTGTGTAGTTTCAACAGGTCCTTGTGTAGTCTCCACAGGTCCTTGTGTAGTCTCCACAGGTCCCTGTGTTGTTAAGTCGTATGGGGGAAGAGTGCCACCGCATGTTATAGTTGGCTCGACGGAACCAGAGTAAGTTGCTTGAAAATTAAATTCCAGTTCACTAGGATGGATCCAGTGTTTATTTGACAAAAGGAACCAACTTCCGGAGTCTGTTAATGGATTAACTTTCACACCGACCCAGTTCTGAAATAGAAGTCAACTCAGTTTGCTAATGTGTGGCAAAGATGCTAGTTGAAACATTAAGTGAACATTTAGTGATTCCACAAACTGTCTCATAAAATAGCAGCTTAAGGGTTATTTTTACCACTGTAAAATGTATTTATAAAGAAAATCTTTTAATAAGGAACGCACTTCCAACCTTGAAAATGGTCTTTATATCGTTTTTTTGCTATATTCATAATAACTTGAATGCAAAATGTGCATTTAGGGAGCGTTCCTTAAAGTGAAGCGTTTTTTATATCAGTGGAGGATTTACCATACATTGTATATATAACTTTACAAGAAATTAAATGCATTATAAAAAGAAAATGGCATTACATCCAACTTTTATATATGACAAAATAATATTGCTGTGTGATTAATCACGCTTCCTCTTAAAAATATGTATACAATGCATGTGACAGAGACCAAGTTCGACAAGAATTTTTACAATTTATGGTTTACAACGACCAAATACCGTAATGTACCGTAATGCTGGCTATCACTCAGAACTGCGATTTTATCCTTAATTCCTCGGCAATTTCTGTATCGCATGAGGTGTGTGTCATGCGGCCAATCAGGTGGCTGGATTGAAATCCATTATTAATTATTTATGAGTATGAGAATTTTACTGTCAGTTTTCCCATATATGTATCACATATGTTATGAATAGCCTGGGTACCGAGGATGCAAAAAATGATAACTAACCGAAAATTGTTCCACATCAACACCAAAATCGATAAGAAATGTTTGTGATTTGGGTTGATAAGTTCTGTCCACAGCAAATTTACAGTAACCATTCAAACGTGTCAAACCATTTACTGGCCATGAGTTTTTGATACTTCCAGGAAATGTGAATGGTACTGAAAATGATATAATACGTACAATAGCGTGTTCAACACAACATGGTGATTTAAATGTTTTAAAACACTTAATTGGAAAATTAGATTATTCACGAAAATGTCAAGAAAGTATGTCAGCTTTTTTGTTCTGACGAACATTAATGTCAATGATATATATTACGACTTGTAGTTGAAACGTTTTGCTCATATGCTTTGAAAAGATTTATTGTCGCGGTTTGATCGTCGTTGTTGTTGTCTTCATCAACAAAACGTACAATATTTGAGCTGGGTCAAGATACAAAACCTGTATAAGTGACTAACAGATGAATGTTTCAGGGTTCACTTAATACCAAAAGTTTTAAAATCTGATGTCTACTTATTGTTTTATAGCAATTCCAATATTAAGTAAAGATGCAAAACTAAGCTACAAAATCAGAAGACGTTGCGTCAGAATGTACAAAATTCTTAAAGAATCTTCTGCTCTTCAAATGAAAAAAACAAATAATGCAATACTTATATAAATCACAATTAAGCCTCCAAAACATCTTCGGACAAAGCGCTTAATTTGTGGCGACAGAACTTTGATAGGCAAATTCTCAACATCAATAATACAGGTTTTGTTGCAGAGCATCTCATTTCATTTAGCTCAGTTTGAAAGAAAATATAAGCACCTACGACATGACCTGCATTCGATTTTGGTGGTCTTAGTAAATAACGCCAACAAATTGTTAAACTAGTTGTTGTTTCAGTAAATAAATGTGTCATTTAAACACGATGTAAAATAAATGTACTTACAGTCTGGACGAGTTTGGATCATCTCGGAGGCTATAGAAGAAAAGAAAGAATAAGTTGCTACAGGGAACGCATCATACATAAGACAATGCCTCCCAACACAGACCTCCGGGAAGCAACAGTCCATAAAACAACAGGCATTGAGGAGGTGCAAGGGTAAATACGCAATGGAACAGGGGTGCAAGGAATGGCCTGGCCGACCATAAAGGATAACTAAATAGAACTAATGAGGACAAATAGAGCGGAAAACATACATTAACTTAATACTTCAATATTCATGTAATTACATACATAGTAGTTAGATGATGTTTTGTACCCTTGCCACACAAGTCTGCATGATCAGTTATGACCAACATAAAGTGCCAAACTTGCGGAATGTTACAGACACATCTGCAAAGGCTTTTTAGGTTAGAGTTACAGAACGTACAGTAGTAATAATGAGTCAAGAAGAGGAAAAGGAAATGGAACAAAGTGAGCAGTGGCCCCTAAAGCATAAGGAGACATGAAAAATATAAATAAACAATGACAAAGGCAAAGGGAACACAAAAGATAATAAAGTATTGCAAACAGGAGTTACGGCCTTGAAACAGTCAACTGCATTTGGATTCTAAGTTTCTTACAGATGGAATTCTCTGTATTTAAATGGATTTTTGAAAAAGTGAGAGCATCAAATTGTGTTTAATCCTTTGGAGCAATATGAGTATAAATGTATCAGTTTTACAAAATATATTTACTTGGCTTTATCGTTGTTGCTTCAGTTGTTGCTTCAGTAGTTTTTTGTGTTGTTTCTTCCACTGTTGTTGTCGCCTCTGTTGTTAGTTCTGTTGTTGGTTCTTTTGTGGCCTCTGTTGTTGGTTCTGTTGTTGGTTCTTTTGTGGCCTCTGTTGTTGCGGCAGTTGGCAAATCACTGCTACATGTAATTTTCGGTTCTGTATCTCCGTCGTAACTTCCTTGGAAGGCGAATGATAATGTGGGTGGGTGCATCCAGTGACGGTTTGTCATATGGAACCATCTCCCAGAGTCCCCAGTCGGCGCAATATTCTTCATGGTCCAATGCTTTAAGATATATGGATATACAATTTACAAAATAAGGCCATGCTGTTTTACATTTTTGTTAAGCGTTCGCCTAGGTTTTTAGCACACACATTGGCAATGTATATTTCAACCAATGACAACAGTGCTAGATATGCAGTCATACAAACATAATATTTTAGGCGGTACTTTCGGTGGTATTGCCATTCAAAAAATAATTTCAGTTGACTAAAATACAGTCCTAGGACTTCAAGCCAAGTACTAACGGATCAAGCATTCACTAATATGTTCTCAACATAGATCAGGGATTAAAGACGAAGAATACATATAGCCATGCAGAACAAGCTCCTCAAAAGAGTTTGAACCCACAAACAACAAAGTAACAATCTCGTGCCAAACCAACCGAGCTATCCAGGCACGCATCATACATGTGGGCATACAGTCATATTAGTATACTTTATTTATACAGTAAAACCTCACTTAGAGACCACCTCAATTATCAAACCACCTCAATTTTCAAGTCCACTTTCACTGCTTAGATCTTTATTCAACCTCAATATAAAGACCCTCTCAATATTAAGACCAGTTTTCAAGGGTCCAAACTGTGGTCTTATTATTGAGGTTTTTGTTGTACAAAATACGTAAAGAAAATTAGAAAGATCAACATACCTCAAATCTGGAAATGATAGTGTCGAACTCAACAAGAAAGTTCATCGTTTCTGGTTCATATTTCTGATCAACATCAAATTTACATTCAGCAGCAAACCTTGTTAAACCATTATCATTCCAAGTTCTCAACACTGAGCCTTCAAATTGGTTTGGAACTGTGGACACAACAATAACGTTTTCAATCCAATGTAACACCATGCATAGGAGATTGTCACGAGTTCTCTCCCTTTATCCCTTCTAGAGTTTTCTCTCCTTATCCCTTCAAGAGTTTTCTCCCTTTATCCCTTATATAGTTCCTTAAATACAAAAACTATAGAATGGATAAAGGGAGAGCACTTTACAAGGTATAAAGGGGAAATAACTCATGACAATCTCCTGTGAGTTCATGTATAGAGTCATAAGAGCTCATTCACCGGAACCGTTTCAGTCCGTTTCGTAGTAAGGTAGGAGATACTTTTTCAATGAATTTGCTTGTAACTAGCAATAAAATGTTTGATCAAAATTTACTGAACTATGTGTATCTAGAACCAATGCAAGGCACATCTACAATGTTAGTATAAGGAAATAATCAGTGTAACTCTATTTTTATGGCTTATAGACATTCTATTTGTCATTTTTTTAACAATCTGTGTAAATTATTGAATGCTAGTTCTGAAATATACTAAAAATTTCAACAGTAGTATAGGTTCCGGTTAGTCGCAAGGACTGCGCATGCGCAGCGGCCATTTTGAATCTATTTTTAGTCTCATATTTCACAGCCTTAGGGCTAAACCAGCACCTATACAACTTACGATAATGTTTATTGTTTTGTCAAAATCACCTAATCGAAAGAGTGCCATTATATAACAAGACTAGTACTTACGCTCAGGAGGGGCTGAAATTGAAAGAAAATACAAAATGAAGTTTTCAGTTAAAAATTAACTGTCAATAGTGGAAATAGAATATCGTAACACAGTAGAATAACGTCAACGTAATTTTAAGCTGAATTGGATTGTCAAAAATAAAACCAAGTTGTTTCATTCATTTGAGACAAGTTTCTTATTTGGTATATCACAATAACAACCTTTTACTTTAACTGAAGCAAAGCAGGGTCATAGCCAGGCATACTCACGTACTTGGATATCAACCATTTTTTTTTTTTTTTATATGTGGTTATATGGCGCATCGACAGCTTTGGTCATTTAGCGCGCAAGGAATGTAATATCAACCATTGATTTACATCTAGCAAGAAACAAATTACTAGAATGTATTAATCATACACGAAGACTGCTTCCATGGTTACTAACCAGCAGCCACGCTTAATTTAAGGATTGTAAAGTTGGAAAATTCAACACTGCTTAAGGCGAGATTTGAACTCACAAACTTCAGGTCATGAGTCTGAGGCTTGTCAGACCAAGAGTCAGGCACTCTATGTGTCGACCAGTCTGAATCCCTATTTCTTGAAACAGCACATATCCCATGGCCGAGTAGTTAATCTGCCTTGAGAGCACAAGGTCGAAGGTTCGAGTCCTGATAGGGGTCCGTTCTGATATGGCCGCTTGGTGAGCCGCCAGATAGTTAAATAATGGTTACTGTGCGCCTACCTGCCTGCCTGACATTAAAGGATAGGAATCAGGAAGTAAATGTGCTCAGACAGTAGGTGTCTGATAAGTCAGAAATGGCTGGCCCTTTAAATAGGAGTAACATGATAATACGTACTAACTATCCTGAGGCTTGAGCAGGTTGCGACGGGGTGGGTTTCACCATTGAAGGCCACACTAAATGAGCCAATGAATTTGGTTGGTACAACACTCACTGTATTCGCAACTTCGTAGGTATTACCAACTTTGTTCACTTCAGAGACTTTAGTCGACTAAAAAAACAAAAATGCACAATGTACGTATATATAGAAATTATTCAAATACAGAAAAGTTGTCATTGTAATGTACGAAAATATGTGTCATTCGAATTCATTGGGTCCAAAATTTTGATTCGAATTATACATACATTTGTAGTTTCAAATTTGCTTTTTCAATTCAACATGCATAAGAAGATACTTCGGGACCTGATATCTTGTTTTGACGATATCAAGTATTCAGATAGAAGGTTGTCAAATAAACGAGGTCTGACTATACATCTAGGGACATCATGTACATACAGGGTGTCCGAAAAGAAAGGTACCACTTTGAAATCTTCACAATTTTGTGAAATTTTGGAATATTTAGATGAAAGGCCAAACATTAAAGTCTTGGTTGATTCTGTAAAAGACGCTGTAAATTTAATAACATTGTGGCGTGATGATTATTTTAAAGATGACGCGACTGACGTCTGATCAGCATATTTGTTATTACCATAACAACTTTCATCTTTGCTCTTAAAGTGCACTCTTGCACTCTTACACTGATATAGATCTGAAAGTAATTAACATTTCTCAACCTTTGATTGCTATGTGATAAAAGTATAGCTTAGGGTTATGCATATAATTAATTAATTGATACCAGTATCATTTTCATCAGCTGTTGTCATTGCAAGAATTGTATGTTACGAAAATGAGTACCTGATGCCTCTAGATGTATAGTCAGACCTCGTTTATTCGACAATCCAATACTTAGTGTCATCCGAAATAATTATCAAGTCCTGATGTATCTTCTTGGAAAGGTCGAATTGAAATGGGCTATATGAAACTTCGAAACTTCGAAACTTGAAAGACCCGATGAAATTGTATGAATGAGGTCCAATGAAGACATTTTGTTTTACAAAATATTAACCGAATAAACACAGTGTACAAAATAAGTGTATTCTCTAAATTTAAATAGACAGTAATCGGTTACCTTAAATGATGACGTAGGCATGTTGAAAGCTATATCAAATGATATTCCTGGCAGAGGCTCGTTAATCGTATACACACATTTAGCACGTAAAACTTTATTTCCATTCCTCTTCTGTGTAATTTTCGCCACTTTAAATACACCATCCTGGCTCTCGCAAAGCCCAATTAACATCAACGTCAAAAGTAAGCTGGAACACAATATGTTTATTATAATTAATATTAAGATATTTAATGTATTTTTTATGCATTTGTAAGCATATTTTGCTGGAACGAAATATGCACCAAAACGCATCTCTAACAATCTAGCTAAAAATTCAGGTGGACCACTCCTTTGGACCCCAACCCCCTAAAACTAGGCCTACACATCAATTACAGCTCAGCTATGCCCCTGATAATTATTTATGTTCAACGTTTTGTGTTAAAATACATTTAATTGATACCCAGCAAAAGCTTAATACATGCAATGTTACAAAATCTTTGCTATCATTATATTCATTATATTTCCCTTTCTAGAATGCAATTAGTTTAATAGTATATTATCCTTCAACTAAATATTGCTTACCAAGTGATAACATATAAAAACGTTTGCATTGTCTCGGCAAAGAAACCATTAGTTACAATATGCAACTTTCTCCAAATTTGGCAAGCATTGTTTTCCAATCCATATTATCTAAGTATTGTATGGTAAATTTACATATGTTGTATATGTGAATAATATATAAAGTTCAAACCAAATCTCAGAAAATCACATTTTGGTTCATACACTAAATGATCTGTCACAACCGCAGTTTTTCATAATGATTAGATTTATGTAAAAAGCACATATCACCGAATGTGAAAATGTTACAAATTAGGTAAGTTTTACCCTCAATGGATAACAAAATATCATAATTGACCAATAACCGAGATGGTGCGAAACCCATCAACCGCGAGATAATTGTACATAAAAAGGATATTAATACAAATACAGTAAAACCTCACTTAACGACCACCTCAATAATAAGACCACCTCAATATTACGACCATACTTTTCAATACCATTTTGACTGTTCCGCTCTTTATTCAACCTCAATATTAAGACCACCTCAGTATTAAGACCAGTTTTCAATGGTCCCAAGGGTGGTCTTATTATTGAGGTTTTACTGTAATTTAATTGAATTAATATCCTTTATTAAGTAGACATAGACAATTCATTTAGCATTTATCTATTTAATGCAATAAAAACTGTTTACTGTACAGAATTTTTTTTCATTTATTGTTATATAAATTTATTATATTTAGTAAATAAATTTAGTGGATCAATTGGAGGCTGATCAAAGACAATATAACAAGATTGTTTATAAATTCTGAACCATTTTATGGCTTTAGGTTCAGTAAATTAATATAAAGTAATAGTAGAGTAAAATAATGAATTAGCGATAAAATTATATGGTTATCACAAAACATTACATAAAGGGTATGTTTTGTGTAGTATATGTTGTATGTCTCTTACAACTCTAATTTAGAGTGGCTTTGCTTATTGTTAATTGTTTTCATTATGTGCATATGAGTGTTATTTATACAAAGAAGAGAGGTTAATAAACACATATATACATTTAAAAGGAAAACTGACTAAATCAGATGCATTTCATATGAATTAACATAACACTATCGATCAATTAAAATAAGAGTTGGCAAAATTTGATAATCAAGTAAAAAATATTATCAAATATTATATATATTATTATCACAAAATATTACCTCTAGAGCAGATGCAAAATATATGAATTAAAATACACTTTCAATCAATTAAAATAACCTATTTTAATTGATTGATAGCGTATTTTAATTATAAGTAACAGTCAAAGTTAGCTAATCAAGTAAATAATGTTATATATCTATAATTATATCAAAATATTAACTTAACCCAAAATTTACTAAATCAGATGCATTTTGTATGAAGTAGAGAAGTACAAATGTATACAACAATGTATATATAATGTGAAATAAACACAGCAATATATACATGTATACAACAATGTATATATAATGTGAAATAAACACAGCAATATATACATGTATACAACAATGTATATATAATGTGAAATAAACACAGCAATATATACATGTATACAAAAATGTATATATAATGTGAAATAAACACAGCAATATATACATGTATACAACATGTGAAATAAACACAGCAATATATACATGTATACAACATGTGAAATAAACACAGCAATATATACATGTATACAACATGTGAAATAAACACAGCAATATATACATGTATACAACAATGTATATATAATGTGAAATAAACACAGCAATATAATATATACATGTATACAACAATGTATATATAATGTGAAATAAACACAGCAATATAATATATACATGTATACAACAATGTATATATAATGTGAAATAAACACAGCAATATAATATATACATGTATACAACAATGTATATGTAATGTGAAATAAACACAGCACTTTAATATATACATGTATACAACAATGTATATGTAATGTGAAATAAACACAGCAATATAATATATACATGTATACAACAATGTATATATAATGTGAAATAAACACAGCAATATAATATATACATGTATACAACAATGTATATAATGTGAAATAAACACAGCAATATATACATGTATACAACAATGTATATATAATGTGAAATAAACACAGCAATATAATATATACATGTATACAACAATGTATATATAATGTGAAATAAACACAGCAATTTAATATATACATGTATACAACAATGTATATGTAATGTGAAATAAACACAGCAATATAATATATACATGTATACAACAATGTATATGTAATGTGAAATAAACACAGCAATTTAATATATACATGTATACAACAATGTATATGTAATGTGAAATAAACACAGCAATATAATATATACATGTATACAACAATGTATATGTAATGTGAAATAAACACAGCAATATAATATATACATGTATACAACAATGTATATGTAATGTGAAATAAACACAGCAATATATACATGTATACAACAATGTATATGTAATGTGAAATAAACACAGCAATATAATATATACATGTATACAACAATGTATATAAAATGTGAAATAAACACAGCAATATAATATATACATGTATACAACAATGTATATAAAATGTGAAATAAACACAGCAATATAATATATACATGTATACAACAATGTATACAACATGTGAAATAAACACAGCAATATATACATGTATACAACAATGTATACAACATGTGAAATAAACACAGCAATATATACATGTATACAACAATGTATATAAAATGTGAAATAAACACAGCAATATATACATGTATACAACATGTGAAATAAACACAGCAATATATACATGTATACAACAATGTATATGTAATGTGAAATAAACACAGCAACATTTACATGTATACAAAAATGTATATATAATGTGAAATAAACACAGCAATATATACATGTATACAACAATGTATATAAAATGTGAAATAAACACAGCTATATATACACGTATACAACAATGTATATATAATGTGAAATTAACACAGCAATATACATCATGTATACAACAATGTTTATATAATGTGAAATAAACACAGCAATATATACATGTATACAACAATGTATATATAATGTGAAATAAACACAGCAATATATACATGTATACAACAATGTATATATAATGTGAAATAAACACAGCAATATACATCATGTATACAACAATGTATATGTAATGTGAAATAAACACAGCAATATATACATGTATACAACAATGTATATGTAATGTGAAATAAACACAGCAATATATACATGTATACAACAATGTATATATAATGTGAAATAAACACAGCAACATATACATGTATACAACAATGTATATATAATGTGAAATAAACACAGCAATATATACATGTATACAACAATGTATATAAAATGTGAAATAAACACAGCAATATATACATGTATACAACAATGTATATAAAATGTGAAATAAACACAGCAATATAATATATACATGTATACAACAATGTATATAAAATGTGAAATAAACACAGCAATATAATATATACATGTATACAACAATGTATACAACATGTGAAATAAACACAGCAATATATACATGTATACAACAATGTATACAACATGTGAAATAAACACAGCAATATATACATGTATACAACAATGTATATAAAATGTGAAATAAACACAGCAATATATACATGTATACAACATGTGAAATAAACACAGCAATATATACATGTATACAACAATGTATATGTAATGTGAAATAAACACAGCAACATTTACATGTATACAACAATGTATATATAATGTGAAATAAACACAGCAATATATACATGTATACAACAATGTTTATATAATGTGAAATAAACAATCATAAAGCTAAAAAGAAATCTTGTGATGAAGACTACAAAAAAGAATATATAGTTATGAAAACCTAGACAAACGTGAAGAAATATATTTATTACACAACAACAATAGCTTAGCATTAAAATGTACATAAATATATTGATAAATACCGTCTATAAATCATCGTAGTTTATTTCTAACTTCAGCTCGAATATTCTTCTTTGTTTTGACTTCATTCTGCTGAGAGCGCTCTTTTTATACATTTCCAAGGTCCGGTCTGACACAATACGTGTACTTGATCCTGTCACGACTTCGGGCAATTTCATCAACAAAGTTCGATAATAGATCCACTTAAGTTGAGAATGTATGTACATACGTAAACAACAACATCATTAAGAATTTATCGTAAGTCAAAATCTCTAGTACTTTATTATTGTTAACAAATATACATATATTACGACGGGAAATACCAACGGCAAAATAAGCTGATTAATAAAGTACGCAATGGCACGGACCTACATGGTATATAGGTCCGTGGCAATGGTAGATCATCCGGGAGATTTTGCACTTTTAAGTCGCGTAACGTTTGTAAATATGTTTGACCGAAGGTCAGTAATGGCGTCAAAGTTCATATCCCGTTTACTTTTACCTTATAGTACACACGCTTTTATTAAAACTTGTTGAATAGCCTCAGTGACCGTTATATTGTGTTCCAGATAGCCTGTATGCATTCGGAAAACCTCGGCCAACTATATCCAGTTATTCGAAGTTTAACGGAGAGTGACGAAGTGGTACGGAAATATCCGAGAGCTGTCGAGAATGAGCCTGTGTGTTGAACCGGGTTTATCCGCTTCAGTTGTACGTATTTTGCTATTTATAACTATGGAACCGAACCGTGAGCGACGGGTAGTGTGTACGTTGTAAATGCGTCATAGGCTTAGTAAATAAGTATGTTAGTGTACCCTCGTTGTTACGTTAACAATGAAATTGTATCAATTTAAAACTGACGCATATTTTCTGCTAGAACAGCACAACAAATTGTTTATGTTTGTTAAGGACGACTCTAGTCATGATTTCACAACATTGTTATGATTTCAGTTGACCCTTTTTCAATGTCACGTATTCTTTAATACGGAAAAGTGTCAACTTCGCTATTTTTATCTGTATTTGAATGTACGAGATAGCAGAATATTTCTATCTGAAGCGCGAATGTGTGTGATTCTTTTTAGCGCCTAAAGGCGTCTCGGGCTTACCGACCGGTTATTCCAGTTTCTAAAGTTTACAATGATTTCGGCTGAAAAATGTTTTGCAAACACTTACAGTGGCATGAACATGCGACTGATTGTAGATCGAACAATACTCAAACTGAATGTTACCATCAAAAGTCAAAGAAATGCTAATGCACCGAACATGTTTTTTTGCCATTTTCACATCGACGAATTATATCAAAAAGGACCGAAGAAAGCCGACATCCGTCAGCGGCTTTAAAATCTGAAAAGTTTTTAATGCGAGTATGATGAACCTTTTTGAAACGTTCACCTTTTGTGAGAAAAACGATGGTCTGATTTCAAGTAACACCCCGGCATTGGCAATGTATATTCATTTGTCAGGCATGCATTTTGAAAAGAACAACAGCAAATGGTGTTAATAGAATTGTTAAGCTTGAAAACCACAACAAAAGCAGGAACTGCTAATGTAGCAACAACACCAACAACCATAATTACAGCAGTGTAGTTAACATTTTATTGATTTTTTTAGGTTTTAGACAAATCATTCAGTGTGTTGGATAGATCGTTGTTAGGTAATACGTATATATCGTTGCCCAATTTATAGGCGGTAAATTTTCATTTCAACAAGAGTCATCCTTAATCAGTAATCTTCCCGCAAGGGCGAGGGTATGAAACATTCAGATCTTGTGAGGAAAATTCTGAGTCATTATATTTCTTTGGCACGTGCTATCTTTCTTAAATTTAGATCTTAAAAAGGCACAAAGGAATCATAATAACACAATTGGTGTGTTTTTTCGTTGAGTTTATATAAATAATGGGATCTCATTTTGTCACTTTCATAAAACAAAATGTTCCTGTAATCACCAGGTGATTTCACTCTACCCAAGTGTGAAATTTCTGAATATAGCTTTACTTACAAGTACTATAGACTATTTAGTACCACGAAAAAAGACAATTTTAGATTTGCGCGCACCTAAATCTTCATATCCGGATTGGTCTATTTTGTATTCGAATTAACAAATTTATATTTTAATAAAATATCCTCGAATCACAGTTTCGCAATCAATCAACCAATCATCTTTTAAAAAAGTATAAACCAATCATTACTCACTTATAATAGAAGATTAATTTATCACGACTTTGCACATAAATAACATGACGCCGTGTATGATAGCTTGTCAAATGTGTGCGTGTGTGTGTATGTGTGTGTATATATATTGTTTTCCTATCTTTTTCTTAAATTGTAAATGTACTGTAAGTAAAGGCTACACACTGTGATTGTAAATTAACTACATTAATGAAGCCGTTTTCCATTATCACACGTGATCTTTTTTTCATTATGTCATATTGTTTGTACTGCTAATGTTTCCCACTTCCGTGAGACTTATGCTTTGTGTAAATAAATCTTGGAAATCTTGGAAAATATAATCAAAGTACTGAAGGTGCTGTTTGGAACGGCTGCTTGGTGATTGTGGCCGTGTGAACAATAATCTCGTGAACGTTCAATAATGCATTTTTTTTTTGCTGAATCAACTATCTAGTTCGTCTTCAAAAGGTATGTTTGCTATATGGATATAATGACAACAAAATTAATTCTGTGCAAACAAGCCTGTTTGAGATTATTTGGTGTTAGAAGATCTATTAATTTAATATTTTGCATCGATTGTGTCACAAAATTACAACTAATATTAATCACTCTCGTTATTTATTAGCGCATTATTTACGCATTATGACATTCAATTTTCGATCTCGCCCAATGCGGGATTACAACTCGTGACCTTTGGCACTTTACCCGTGTACAAACTAAGGTTCCATATGTTGTGTTATTGCCACTTAATGTATAATATCCTGCAAGTACTGACCAGTAATCCAAAAAGAAATTGGCGTGAGAGATTAATATAACGGTTATAAAAGCCTGAACAATTATGGTATAGCGACTCCTGATCAGAAGTCGGGTGTTTGAGAACCGCATTGTTCGTGGTTAGATCACAAACATCACAATCCCTAATTTGGCATGAGTACTGTAAGGTAGCCAGGATGTCGGTCATCGATAGTGATTAATATTAGTTGTACATGTATAAAGGACTTATTTCAGAGTCATTGTAAAACTTATGCATGAACTGTTACATCCGGCCCAATCATGTATGAAAAATAGTTTTGATGTAATAAAGTTGTTAATCAAGACGATAAAATTAAACATCCTCTCGGATTTGTTCAAATCCCTACCTTCGTTTTGATGTCTACAATTGGCTACTGAGTACTCTAGATTTAGAAAGACGTCAATCAAACTTCCAAAATTCTTCTGGTAACATTAAAGTTTCAAAGTTTCAAAGTTTATTTCGTTTAAAACCAGAAGGTCACAGACCCATGTGGCAAAACAGTATACAAACAGATATAAATATTAATATGGCGAACATCAAAATATGAACATATCATATTATTAATATCAACATACCAACATTACTAACATATCATTATAAAATTATATGAAAATTAAATGGAATCTGGGTCTTTTGAAATTCACCGTTATGGCTATCTGAGAAGAGAGACAAAATTCCATGTTGCTTTAAATTGTTTGTGTCACCCATGTACTCGGACGTGTGAGCAGTCAAACTCCACGCAGCGGTTATCTTCCCTCGCAGTACAGCAATAACCACTGCCATCACAAAAGTCACTTGATGATGATTGGTTGGACAAAATGGCGGATCCGAAGAAGAAACTCACGTTATGATGGTTGGTTATATGTTTAAAATATTTTAAAATATTGTTTTTTTTAACTTTTCATACCACCAAACATCTTATATGTTTGAAATTAAGATATATATATATATACATATAAAATTGTCAATTAAAATTAAATAAATATATTTTGTCAAATATCTTGACGAAAAAGTGTGTGATAGCAGAGATATCCGATAACTATAAGGGGAGATCACTGCGTAGGAGATTCATGAGCAGCGTTAAGAACAGATTAAAATATATACCCATGGTCATATGCTGTCCATTAATGGCTTTTTGAAACTTGCTTTCTTATCATAGAAGTGAAACATTGTTGCATAAGGAAGGTCACGTTCACGAAACATTGGACGAATTCTGCTATCTATTTTATATATTTAGCTCTCCTGACCACGAAGTGCTCAATGTGAGCGTTTCTGGTTGTTCTTCGTCTGTCCGTCCGTCCATACGTACGTCTGGTATCAATCGTTTAAATAAAATATCTCCTCTGTAACCACAAGACTTTGCTGGAAACTTCATGGGGTGACACAAAAATACAACAAGGCGGAGCTTCTTTTAAAAAAGTCCGGTCCTAATTTTGATATAACTTCTCTTAAATGTTCCTTAGGTAACCTTCTCCTAAGATTGTTCACATTGTGTGTTGAACTAAAAAAACTTGGCTGTCAGGGGGCGGGGTACTTTCCCGATATGTATACATTATAGTTATAGTGATATTCTTAATAAAAAAAAAGCTATCTTTGTGAGAATCTTTCTACAACGAAATGTTCACCCTGTGATGGTTTGTATGTTGTCATAATATGATATAAATTGTATGCATATGGGGTCTACGAGTTGGTGTTGGTACTGATTTAATGTGCATGCTTGTTACTATCGGAGTACTAGTATCTTGGATGTGAACATCTTGCATGTTAGTTTTGATACACGAGTTGTTATTGCTCGCGATTGTGAAATCCACGCCAACGGCGCGAACCTACGTGGTATCCATGGCAACTTGCCGACCAGTAAAATTGTGTAAATGTTTAGCCTGGTTCCCTCTGTACTATCCTGCGTTAACTAGGTGGTATAGTGGCAGGTAATCCAGATTACAAGTCTGGTTCCCTCTGTACTATCCTGCGTTAACTAGGTGGTATAGTGGCAGGTAATCCAGATTACAAGACTGGTTCCCTCTGTACTATCCTGCGTTAACTAGGTGGTATAGTGGCAGGTAATCCAGATTACAAGTCTGGTTCCCTCTGTACTATCCTGCGTTAACTAGGTGGTATAGTGGCAGGTAATCCAGATTACAAGTCTGGTTCCCTCTGTACTATCCTGCGTTAACTAGGTGGTATAGTGGCAGGTAATCCAGATTACAAGCCTGGTTCCCTCTGTACTATCCTGCGTTAACTAGGTGGTATAGTGGCAGGTAATCCAGATTACAAGATAATATGTTTGATAAATGTCTCAGTTTCGGATTCTCTGTTCATTGTATCATTGCTTTGTAAATACACATGTATGTATTAAAGAATTGCGTATCATAGTATAGCAGTAGAGAACAATTTGTTGTGGACATATGGCACTGACAGAATCTGTTAAGCTTTTGCTCCTCTCACCTTTATTTCTTTAACCAGTATTCACGTTTTATACTCAAAAACACATATCTCTTGTCATAATTACCAAATTTCATCATTTATTTTTTGGAATTTCTTTGTAAAAATAGTCTTCCTTCAGACTTATTATTTTTTATTTAATAAATATACACAAGGGTCTGACATAATCAATGCCCATTTCATTCCTATTTTGTGTCACTGTATTATATATGACCAAAAAGGTGATTTATTGTCAGATTACACTGTTTGTACCTGGTTCTTAACATAAATTTACTCTGAAGAACACCCGTAGTGTCTATACTGTCGCTGTACAGCTGTTACTGTTACGAACGACGCGTGTAAAAGTCGGAGTACAGAGACACGTATGCGGGGCTAGTCATATTGTAACATCTGGGGAAATCTGGGGAATAACTAGACACACAAGTCTTTGTTTAAAGCAATATTCATCTAATTATGATGTTTGATTACAATATAAGGATCAACCATTTAAGTGTTGGGCACTCAGTTTTTACTTATTCATGCAAAAACACGTTAAAACACACTGTAGATGTTCACATATATAAATTCATTTTAAAATTAAACAATTAGAAATATTGACTGAAATTGTGACTGGAGTATACTTTTTTTCGTATATAAATAATTGTAATAGCCAATTAATATGTTCAATCGGGATTATAATCCCAATTCACCATAAACTGATTTTAGAAATGCGCCAATTGATATAAATTGTATATCTTAAATTATTATGGGACTGGTATTGGACCTGGTTTTTGAGTTGCTATTGGGGCTGGTGTTGGAGCTGGTGTTGGAGCTGGTGTTGGAGCTGGTGTTGGAGCTGGTGTTGGGGCTGGTGTTGGGGCTGGTGTTGGGGCTGGTGTTGTGGCTGGTGTTGGGGCTGGTGTTGGGGCTGGTGTTGGGGCTGGTGTTGGACAGTTAATCTCATCAGCCATATTGCCACAGTCGTTCATTCCATCACAAACCCTATCACGGTCGATACATATCACCTCACATGTCCCCCTTGTTGTCCTGACGTCACACAAAAACTTTTCCCTGCATGCATCTGCAATAACAACCTCTAATGTTAGTATCCAACATCGCAACAGTTTCATAAGACATTTACATTTATTAAATGCCTTATAACAGTTTTTCCAATTGTGTGTATTAATTTCATGGTATTTGTTGTTATACCATTATTCTGGTATACTGAAATATATATACATGTATGTATAAATAAGCGCTTCTATATCCAACCTCTTTTGTAAGTGTTGTCATTTCAAGAAAGGCAATATGTGACGTCACTATTTACAAGCAAGAAACACTATTTACTCCATATAAACTTCGTTTTCGTATTGTCATATTTAAATATAAAAATAAATTTATCTCCATATTTGCAAATTGAATTGATGGTAAACAACGGGCACACAAAAAGAGCCCACGATCATGCGACTATTTGTAATAATAAGAGTGCAACATTATTCATTTATTTTGTTATAATCTCAGATAAAAGTCCATAGTAGGGACAAATTTTATGCACTCTGTTTTAATTACTCTTTATTAATTAGTATTTCGCCTAAAAAGGCTTTATCAAAATCATGAAACTGTATTTTTAAACTACACCGTGGTCTTCTTTACACAAAACATGAACAAAATGTATCAATGAAAAAAGTTTCATGATTTTGATAAAAGAGAGAGAATACGTAACTACAGGGAAAGCCACATACATAAGACAATGCCTCCCCACGCAGATCTCCGGAAAAAACAACAATCCACAAAACATAAGGTACTAAAGGAGGTCAAACGGTACACATATTAAGGAACTGAGGCGTAAGGAATGGCCCAGCAGACCACAAGGAATAACTAGGAGAATCAAAGTGGATAGTAAGGCGAAATATTAATAAATAAAGATTATATTGTTATAGAAAGAGAACTATAATATGTAGTCAGTGGTAACCAAATGAAATATCCATTTCAGATTTTACATACAAATATTCCGAATGCATTTCGTGTACAGGAAATCTTTGTTATTTACCACAAAACTAAGATTTTTTTAAATTTCAAATTTATACATCGTTAAAACAAAAACATATATTTTGACTGATTTGTTGATTATTAACTTATCACATGGCATCGGCTGATTATATGACTTCAAGACCTGTAACAAAACTACATTCTTGATAAAAAAAATGAACCAGATAAAAGCAACCATTCAGATGCTTACTTAACTGTTCCTTTAAATTCATCAGGGTTTGATGGCAAGTTCTTTGTCTATATTTCGATGGTAATCGACCCCTATTTGATCGATGACTTCGTCCAGGAGTTGGCAATGTGACTGCGATCATCAGCACAAGGGCCATTCGAATACGTAGCTAAAATAGTTAAAGCGGCATAACCTTTTTGTGTACATAATTGACAAAAAGCATTTTTTTAAATTTTATATAGAGCTAAAACGACATATGTTTTGCTGAACTTGACATGAGCTGTAAGAAATAAGACATTCAACTCCTTTCTAAATTCGAAAACATTGCGCGTTCTAATTCCATGTAAAACAGAAACGGTTTCAACACATAATGCCATTTGCTATTCATGATCAAATTGACAAATTAGAAGTTATCTTTTCCGGATTTGTCAGAAATTAAGGTTACATGAAATCCTAGTCCAGCCACGGACGTCACATCTCTATACTGTCGCTGTACAACTGTTACTGTTACGAACGACGCGTGTAAAAGTCGGAGTACAGAGACATGTATGCGGGGCTAATGAAATCCCTACTTTTGCTCTGATGGCGAAAATCGGACAATTGCAGTTCAGTAACGCAATGATACCGAATTAATAGAAAGTCCTTGTACAATGATACACACACTTCTTGTGGTTAGAAACTACCATACACAACATGTATAGAAGAACTCAGAGAAGAACAAAACCTATCGCACTGGTTTCAGACTTATTAACAATAAGCAATAAATACCAATCGTTGCGCTTTAATACTGGTTTCAGACTTATTAACAATAAGCAATAAATACCAATCGTTGCGCTTTAATACTGGTTTCAGACTTATTAACAATAAGCAATAAATACCAATCGCACCGCTTTAATACTGGTTTTAAACATATTAACTATAAGCAATAAATACCAATCGCTGCGCTTTAATACTGGTTTTAGACATATACCAATCGCTGCCCTTTAATACTGGTTTTAGACATATACCAATCGCTGCCCTTTAATTCTGGTTTCAGACTTATTAACAATAAGCAATAACTACCAATCGCACCGCTTTAAATACTGGTTTCAAACATATTAACAATAAGCAATAGAAACCAATCGCTCAGTTTAAATACTGGATTTCAGACTTATTAACAATATGCAATAAAAAAACTACGAACTTGACAATCCCTTAATTTGGCGCGAGTACTGGTTGGTAGCCAAGAAGCAGTCATCGAGAGTGATTAATATAAGTTGTAAGAACTTGTTTCACAATCGATGTGAAATAAATTTAGTTTAAAACTAAAATCCCGGACAGTGATAACACAGTTCATACAATGATATCAATTCGTCTACTTAACTTGTCTTTAATAGTATGCTTTCATAGCATTAATTTAAAACATAACAATTAAATCTTACCGAGTTTGTCTGCATTATCATTGCCAACAGAAATCCAGCAACAACAGAATGCTAACATACACTTAAAACAAACACGTAATATATAGATGCGATTGCGGAAATACGAATGAAAAAATATAGTGTTATGGTCCTCGTAAATTTATTCGTATAGGCCATACTTTTGTTATGGCTATTCCCCGGAGCATTCTTATGTTCAAACATAACCTATCTGTATTTACATTTCTCCAAATTAATACATGTTGAGCCGAAGGTGTTGCAAACGAAGTTGTGTTGACATAAGTATGTGTGTTACTGTAAATAAATCATCGTCTGCTAAAAACGAAGTAAAGAAGCCAAGTATAAATTTGTATGGCGATTCCAATCCAGTACAAACTACATGTATTAAATAAAGTAGCATTTGCATCATAACCGTCGTTAGTCGGTCACAATGATGTACATGTATTTCCAAGTACACATGTACTACAATTTTAAACATTTTTCAAAAACGAAGCTCCATAGTTGGTCTTAATTCGTGGCCGACAATTTGGAGCGTTCATTAGAAAACCTTAATGCATGTTCATGTACTCTGAACTAGCCGATAGATAATTTTTATGTTCCTTGTATAAAGATAAACGTTCAAGATATATTTCCCATATTTTATGAAAACAATGCGCAAAACACAAACGTAGTACGTAACCTAGCTTTGTACATTGATTATGCCACAAAGGAACGAGAGCAATACCTTGCAATCTCCAACTGAAATGATACATGTTTTGTTGATAACATGTAAAGTATATCATGTTTTATGTCATGTAGAAAATGAATTGAAATGTTTATACATGTATACGACATAACATACGTTTCATTTTCAATATATCTGTTGGCCGGAGGCCTGTGAGATAGAAACATATCAATACACAATGTATAGCAAAGTGTGAAAACATTGTGTATATAACCTGTCATATGTGTATGGACCGGAGGCCTTTTGCGCAATAAACTTTGAAACTTGAACTGTAGATCCATTCATTTTGAAATATGACAACATAAGATGTGACCAGTTTGAAAAGCATTTGTAAGCAAAATGCTACAAGATTTCTTTTTAAACTCTTATCTCGATTTGTGTAGTATCTTATATTTTATTCTGACTACAGTGTGGTCATCATATGTGTTTGTGAGAAACTTGGATAGAATAAGCAAAACATGAGACTGTCAGTTGCTTTATCTAAAGCTATGTTAGAAATCGTTTTGCTTACTATTGAATTTTGCAAAGCCTGGGATGATTGTCACTGTACTTTGAATATATTACATATACTAATAGAAACTAATTTTCTTTTGAGAATAGGTAATGCTCCATTGATACTTACGATAGTTAAGGTATTTCGGATATATGAATAATTATACCTTATAAGGAAATCCACTTTGCGGTTTAAGTTTCACATAAGCGGTTTTATGAATATATACAACTGTTAGAGTATATACATGTAGATTTTTTACTATTCGAGAAGTATAGATATATAAACAAGAGACCCATGTAGACCTGATGCTCTATTGGCTACATTTTGAAAATGGAGGCACAATGAATGGCCTGGCAGACCATTATGAATAACTAGGATAATCAAAGTGGACAGTTAATGAGGGGGGGGGGGGGCTAATGGATAGAAAAGATCACAGAACAAGTCAAGACGGCTGGCAACGATAGGCCGAAACTGGGCAGGAAATAACCTGAACACTATATAAAGTGACAGAATTGCACGGGGGAAAGGGAAATAGAAAACACATTCAAAACACAAACAAATAATAACCATACAGCGAATTACAGCCTTGGAACTGTCAGTAAAAATAATGAATGAAAACAGACTGACACATGGACGTAAGCAAGCACAAACTCCACGCAGCAGTTATCTTCCCTTGCAGTACAGCAATAACCACTGACATCACAAAAGTCAAGTGATAATGAGTGGTTGGACAAAATGGCGGATCCGAAGAAGAAACTCAAGTGATAAAAGGTTGGTTATTTTTAAATATTGATTCTTTTTAACTTTTCATACCACCAAACATCTTATATGTTTGAAATTAAAATATATAGATATAAAATTGTCAACTAAATTTAGATAAATGAAAAATATATTTGGTCAAAAATCTTGATGAAAAGTTAGTGATGGCAGAGATCTCCGATAACTATAAGGGGAGATCACTGCATAGGTGATAGACGCACGCACACAAGACGAACAATTCGCCATAATTATGATGTAAACTCTCTGGTTATTGGCCAGAAGAGCTAAAAAACAAATTTTCTTTTTGCCGGTTCATACTTATTTCATTAGCCAGATAGAGCTGTGCTTCAGGATATTAATTTTCGTCAAATATGCCGGCATAAAATACGCCGAGAGTATGATTTTACCACTTTAGTCAGGAAGTATTTGTTAAAATGTGTCGACAAGAAAGCATAAATCAATATGTACTAGCTGATATTCTTCATGTCATATCCTGTATAGTTCAGAGTTCAGTGTGTAAATCATTGTACCGCTATCGGCATTTTAATTTTCTGTTCGTTAAATATTTATGCGCGCTTATAACATGGAAACTCACTAATGTAATGGCCGTGTATATTAAGCTCTATTTACAATCACGTACATTTGAGCAATATCATATCTATCATTTACCTATTATTTCTTCATATAGGATGTATTGTTTTGAAAAATTAATTTTCTTTTGGAATGTACATGTAGATAGTATCACAAAGTTGGGGACTGTGTTTCATTTCTCCTTTTGAAAGAAACATTCTGTTATCAGATGGCAATATGGGAACTTGTCTCATTGTCCTCATGTAATGCAGCTTTCATTAACAACATATCATGGAATTGACTAATTGACAGTAATATCTAATCGATACAAGCTATTTATCATTACGTACACAATATATAGTTCTCACATCTACAATATTTACCTCCCTTGTTCTGAATTGTCAGCCATTTTGATAGGCAAAGTTCCTTCAAGTTTATAGGGAATATATAATGTAAACGATGATACACTAATCAGATCTAAAAATAGTAACTTATTCATTATGCTCATGTGGGCATTTGACTCTGTACGTTGAAGAAAAAGTGGTTGTCACGAATTCTTTTCAATGGTATTCCCTCAATTTTCACATATTTTGAAATTACTCCTACAAGGGCTTATCAGTTTTGCCTATCAAAATGGTCGACAGTTAAGAACAAGGGAGGTAAATATTGTAGATGTGGGAACTATGTATTAAATACATGACCTGGACATGTTTTACGTAATTATGGTAAACAATATTATCTGTGTGTACACATTTTCAAATTTACGGCCACGATATAATTAACACTTAATACTGGAGCAAAAAAAAACACAATCATTTTCAATTGCAATGTACTGGTTATGCTAATTGTGCATACATTTTGATATCGACGTTAATTCACTAAAATATGAAAATCATATATTGCGTATACTACACATGTTGTGAACAAAGACCAACTTATGTATAGGTATTAATATTAAATAGAACTGTTCCAATTAGCACACGCAGCGCTTTGATTTTTTGCTACGATCAATGGATCAAGTTAAATGGGCACAAGATTTAGTAACTATAACAACCAAAGCACATAATTTGTCTCTTGAATCTCATATATCGAAAATTTACGGACCCTCTAATGCCGGGTACGGATTTTATCCATAACTGCAGTTGTATACAAAGTTACTCCCCTTTTATGTAATTTTTCGATAAACAACAACATTGCTCCGCTTTGAACCGGTCAGACGTTTATGCAGATTCTGGCAAGCGACGATGAGAACGGATAAACAATGGAACGAAGCTGTTTTGCGGCTTGTAAAAAGTCTGAATAATTTCAATTATCATGGTACGTTTTTTAATTGATTCTTTTTAATTTGTGGCTGGTGCATTTAATTATATGTTATATTGAATTATGTTGAAAATGATAATATCAGACGGGAGTCACGGGGAATCATACGGTGCTGGAGTGATTTTTGAGTTATCGACGGCATTTAAATCAAAATACCAGCATAGTTAGATGAGTACATTGCTAAGTTAATGAATATATATAATTAAAGACTATTCATGTGTTCGAAATTATGTGAAGTATACAGGGGTTCACTAGTTGTGGAATCTCAAGAGTCATTTTGATAATTTTTACTGGATTTAACCATTTAATGGCCCAAATTACTATAATTTAGATTGACCCTTCAGCCAGAATCCTGAGGGTCAAAATGTGGCTTTTTGGAAATTACAGGGGTCAACTCCAAGGTCAAATGGATCCCTTGAGTATAAATAACTATAAGACTAAGAGGAAAAGACTCGCATCTAACCTCAAAATGTCAACGAATCTCCAATCCTGCATTCTGGTTGACAGGGCCTCCACTGCTGTTTGCCAATGTCGCCATTTGCGAAAGATTTGCGAATTTGGCGAGAAAAAATACAATTGGCGAAAGTGATTGGCGACTGTTTTTTTCACTCAATTTCAACAATATAAACGGTTTTAAGCAGCCAAGACCAGTTCTCAATTTTTAAATATAGTGGGTTCACGTATTAAGTGAAAAAAATTGGTATCCAGTTGTGATTCTGCGATAGTCGCCGACGATCGAAAAATCGTAGCTGTTATCATAAAGTAGCCGACAATCGATTGTTGAGCTGAGACATCGATCGTCGCTAAGACAATAATGCGCGTCTTTGGCCTCTTTCCGCTCATTTTTCTTTTCCCTACTTTCCGTTACTTAACACTTCCGGTTGTCAAAAAAATGGCGGAGAAGCAGGATGACGATTCATCGCTTACATTGTACCCGTATCCTGGGGCCACTAGATCAAATGTTTCAGGTTAAAAAAAATCAAGGAAGGTCCTCCATCAAAGAAAACTCTGGCTATGGAGAATGTCATACTCATAGTGAATAAGTATTTACGTTTCGATTATAATCAATCGATAGTGTTCTGCCGATTCTATTTGATTATCGATAGTGATTATGAAACACTAGGGATACTCTAATCTAGATTTCGACCCCGCAGTACGTTATTGTTCCAAAAATGGGTTTTTTTCAGTTGCGAGGTAAAATACTGTACATATGCAATAGTTGACAGCAAATGTTTTGTCAGGAGTGATATCTTGGTACTGGTTGGACATATTTCATCGAAACTTTCTATGAATATATAGATGGGTATGGGAATGATCCATATCAAAACGGGTCACAATCCACCTATCTATGACTATTACTAGTGGTATTTCTATAGCGGGGTGCTGTGCCCTGTCCCTTTTTGGCCCGCCCCACTGCCCTAATTAGCGCCCCTAATGCCCTATTAGCAATAATCTGTCAACTGTGTAATCTACATCCTGTAAAATGCCCCCAAGCGTCACAGCGTGTGCCTTTGTTTACAACACACCGACAATCGTCTACTGTGCATATAAGTGGCTGATTCCCATTACTCGTGCGGTCCATAGTGGATAATATATCGTGTTGAAAAGTATGCGAATTGCCGATTACAAGTTGCCAAAATTACTTTGTTCATAATATCAACACATCGTAAAAATCACAACATAAAATTGATTGTACGTTATATTTACATAACATGTAAATTGAGTAGTGCATTTATTGACGTAATCTACTGCTCAAGTATATAACAGTTAGGTATCTATGTAAACAATCCAAACAATGCACATGTTTACCCAGCCTTGTCATCTTGGCACAATTGTGTAACTAAAATGTCTGAAAAATATCGGCTGCTTTTGTTTTCTTCTTTGTTGTCATTAAACCCATTCATGGAATCGAAGCTACGACATTCTTTCAACAAAATCTTGAGATGTTTACATCCGCTTTCAAATGTATGGAATATAAGATGTGTTCTGTATGTCCATATAAAGGAACCAGATTTGCTGTTAGTACAGTCAAACCTGTCTGTAAAGACCACCCATGGGAACAGCTAAATGTGGTCTTTGTTTACAGGTGGTCTCTATTAACAGATTAAATATCATTGAAAATGGTCTGATGGGAGATAAAATTGGTGGTCTTTGCAGACAGGTTTTGCAATAGTGGTCTTTGTTCGCAGGTGGTCTTTAACACAGGTTTGACTGTACATGTATCAAGTACATGCTATTCAAATATGTTTCATACTTGATCGGTGATGGGTTAAAAGTTATTTACTACTGTTATAAAACAAATTTGTTTTCCAAAAATATTAATTTCTTCAGAAGTTAAGGTATGACTCCCAAGTATTATAAGCCACGCAGTGCTTTAGATGTTACTCCATGAAGAACTGGACTCCAATTATCGACTACATGCTGTGTAAGTAAAAAAATACTTTGGTGGAAATTTATGGTGTCATAACCATTGTCAATAAAACATGTTTTGTCATGGTGGCAAACATATATATATTGTGCATTGTTTTTTCAGTCGAAGAACTAAACTCAAGCAATGTTGGATTTTATATTGATGGACAGAAAGTTGGTATAGTACAGGCAGATTGTTTACAGGAATTGTGCAATTACTCAGATGTCTTCAAAATGGTTACAGAAAATGACAAAGTAAGATCTGTGAAATACACCAATTAAAAAATCATTTTATTCATGTTATTGAATATTGGCTAAGACTTTGAATTGTGTTATATAAAGAAAATATATGTGATGTTCTCATTCTAATGGAAACGTAGCTTTTAAATGCCTGTTCATAGAACGGGATGTATTATAGCTTCACCTGCGGCAGGCGGGCAGCGTCCAGTAAGTTGTCTGATCAATAACTTTAGAAGCATTTGTCCAATCATCACCGAAGGGAGAGAACTCGTGACAATCTCCTGAGATGTGGACCGTCAGGTTATTTTGTATTGATATCTTTTGTATTTAACTTTTTAGATTATGAACGTTTATATGGATGAACAATTATCTTCTGTTGAAGAGAGATCTTTGGCAATGAAACAAGTTCTCGATGATTTGAAGCAGAAAAATACTTTTTTTACACTACGGGGATGGAGAAATGAGGTAGGTAATTGTTGTTGCTTGTATTTCTTTCATGAAGAAGGTAATATACAAAGCTGTATACATTCCATCTGTTCTAGCAAATCAATACTCTCCTTTGGCATCGGGCGTGTATTCCGGTACCTTCATATTTACTCAACCCCTTAGTAACCCTTCCACAACTGATATTTTCTTTTTTTTAGACAGAGAATTGGCATGCATCCATAGCTAGTCACAGAGCAGCTTGTAAAGACTTGTTTACATCCAAAAGTTATGTCTGTAAACATGCGTAAATATAAGTAATGTGACTGTGAATTGAAAAGTGAACTCTCATTGACATACTTAAAAGCACTATGACAATGTAAATCACTAGAAAAATTAAATTAATCAAACATTAGTGATTAGTGTTACGTCAATATGCAAAAAAAAATTACAATGGCTTTAAATGTGCTATCAATTAAAGCCATTCATACAGCTGTCGGCGTGGAATCTGCATATATTTTGATCTTGCTTAACATTCAGAGGTACTTGAAAAAAGGTGCCGCAATATTTTTAATGCATATCACTATGTACAATTCTCGATGATGGAACGAAACACTGCCTTCTGAAAAGGCTAAATGATATGAAATAAGATCAATTAGCTAGATCATCAAAATTACCCTTGACACAAAAGGTTACAGTCATATTATGACAGGTTCTAACATGAGAAAATATCCATCTATTTAAAACTCATTAACAGAAAGGTTAAAAAGGGTCAAATATCAAAATATGCTGGGTTATAAAGCAGTGTGTGAATGCAATGGCAATGGAATCAAAGTGCTGTATGAGAGCTTTGCAAGTATGTGACATGATATTTCTTTCTGTAGGTAAGGCCAAAAAAAAATATATCTGTGTTTAGGGTAAAGGTCTCAAAAATGCTAGGTAGGGTAGGGACAAAGTTTTTTTGTTTTTTTTTCAAAAACAAAAATCGAAAAAAAATTGCCAGGGTCATAAAAAACTCTAGGGTCGGGGTTTTTCGACAGGTAGGGTCGGGTTACCCGAAACACAGATATTTTTTTTTTAGGCCTAAACTAACAATGGTTACATTGTTTTAATGAATACCCTGACCTACTTATATATGTTTCATGCTATTTAAAAAAAACCATTCAAGGAACATGTTAGCGATACACAAGCCCTCTGATCTTCTGGTTATTATAGGCTGTTTTGTAATAATGTTTTCTTTTCTATTTAGACATATCCTGTTTACTACAGAAGGACTGAACCAGCACTTTTTCACGTAGAAAGATCTGCTTGTCGTAAGTCTTATCTTGTTCAGTTACATTATTTTGTACAATCAATTAAGAGTATGTCAGATTGTATATACGTCTATGCCAATGTATTAAAGTATTAGACTTATTTTAATCACTCGAGCATCCACTGCCGTCAAAAACCAATTCTGTGGTCAGTGACTGTGACCTTTGTGAGGATTGAACCCACAATGTCAGGGTTAAACCCCAACACCATATCCACTATACTACTTTTCCAGACTTGCTGCTTATCTAGATGTAGCAGGGGTGTCAATAAGAGCCAGGAGCCAGTAGAATTACCCATTAACTTAAGCATCATCACCTGGCTACATTTCATGTATGAATGATTATAATTAAGGGAAGAACCACCATGACTCCGCCTACTTTTGGTGATTTCCCTCCTACTTCACAAATTAGTGACACCCCTAATGTAGTGAGTTCAATGTGGGCGTTTATTATATGTGATCTTCGAAGATAATAAGTTCAGGCTTCAAATCATTTTGCTTCATTAAATTAATTTATAACCTTCAAATACTAGTAGCATGATTAATTTTTATAAGTTATCAAGTTATCCACTTCACAAGTTATTATTTAACTTTGTGATACAATGTACATGTATTACATGTATTATTTTTTCTCTGTAGCGTTATTTGGCTTTGTTCAATATGGTGTTCATATCAATGGGTATACGTATAATGATGGTCAGCTAATGATGTGGATTGGACGTAGATCTAAAACAAAACAGACTCATCCTAACATGTTGGATAATATGGTATGATATAACATCATAAGTTACAATGAAATCTGGAACCAGACCCCAATCATCCGAAGCATCTCAATCTGAGCTAAGTCGCAGCATATCCTATTCCACTGAATGGATTTTGTCCAAACTTCACAGGACTGATTCTTTGGTTGACCTCTTTCAAAGTTGCTTAAACCGTCTGTTTCATAAATAGGTCACAGTGGAAACTATTAACAACATCTCCTCGCAAACTGATAAATGGATTTTTATTGAACTTATACCAATTTATTGGCACATAAGTCTAATTCAGTCAGAATAGCAGTGTACTCAGGTGAGCGATATAGGGCCATCATGGCCCTCTAGTTTGTTTTACAGACAATAATAAATACCAGATTTTGATTATTTTTGGTTTGAAGATGTGTAATAAATGCCTGTCTTTCTGATTCTATGTACAGTGTGCTGGTGGGTTAGCTTCTGGTCTTGGTGTGAGGGAATGTGCCATCAAAGAATGCCAAGAGGAAGGATCAGTTGATGATGAAACTTTAACCAAGCTGAAATCTGTGGGATCAATAAGGTATAACTGACCGTACAACCTTTTCCAAGCAACTCCCTTTGGGATCAATAAGATATAACAGACAGTACAACCTTTTCCAAGCAACTCCCTGTGGGATCAATAAGGTATAACTGACCGTACAACCTTTTCCAAGCAACTCCCTTTGGGATCAATAAGATATAACAGACAGTACAACCTTTTCCAAGCAACTCCCTGTGGGATCAATAAGGTATAACTGACCGTACAACCTTTTCCAAGCAACTCCCTTTGGGATCAATAAGATATAACAGACAGTACAACCTTTTCCAAGCAACTCCCTGTGGGATCAATAAGGTATAACAGACAGAACAACCTTTTCCAAGCAACTCCCTGTGGGATCAATAAGGTATAACAGACAGAACAACCTTTTCCAAGCAACTCCCTGTGGGATCAATAAGGTATAACAGACAGAACAACCTTTTCCAAGCAACTCCCTGTGGGATCAATAAGGTATAACAGACAGAACAACCTTTTCCAAGCAACTCCCTGTGGGATCAATAAGGTATAACAGACAGTACAACCTTTTCCAAGCAACTCCCTGTGGGATCAATAAGGTATAACAGACAGTACAACCTTTTCCAAGCAACTCCCTGTGGGATCAATAAGGTATAACAGACAGTACAACCTTTTCCAAGCAACTCCCTGTGGGATCAATAAGGTATAACAGACAGAACAACCTTTTCCAAGCAACTCCCTGTGGGATCAATAAGGTATAACAGACAGTACAACCTTTTCCAAGCAACTCCCTGTGGGATCAATAAGGTATAACAGACAGAACAACCTTTTCCAAGCAACTCCCTGTGGGATCAATAAGGTATAACAGACAGAACAACCTTTTCCAAGCAACTCCCTGTGGGATCAATAAGGTATAACAGACAGAACAACCTTTTCCAAGCAACTCCCTGTGGAATCAATAAGGTATAACAGACAGTACAACCTTTTCCAAGCAACTCCCTGTGGGATCAATAAGGTATAACAGACAGAACAACCTTTTCCAAGCAACTCCCTGTGGGATCAATAAGGTATAACAGACAGAACAACCTTTTCCAAGCAACTCCCTGTGGGATCAATAAGGTATAACAGACAGTACAACCTTTTCCAAGCAACTCCCTGTGGGATCAATAAGGTATAACAGACAGAACAACCTTTTCCAAGCAACTCCCTGTGGGATCAATAAGGTATAACAGACAGATCAACCTTTTCCAAGCAACTCCCTGTGGGATCAATAAGGTATAACAGACAGGACAACCTTTTCCGTGCAACTCCCTTTGTGGGATCCAACTTCTGGTTTTTGTTTAGAGGGTGCTTAGGAGAGAATGAATTTGGTGTAATGTTTTATGATAAGAAGATTTGTAATGTTGTTAAAGGGAGGTTTTTGTTCCAGGGAGGGTCATTCTAAAAGGCTGCACTGTGATATGCTGGTATCGTAGAAGGTATTTGTATTGTAGTAGGGATTTATCCAGTTTTTCATTTTGGCCACCCCTCTTTCGCCTCCCTTTGATGTTTTATGGCATCCGTCTTTTGAGCGAGAGGTAGGGGACCGATCACCGATATGGCCTGTTGGTGAGCCGCCAGCTAGTTAAATAATGGTGCCAACATGTCTGGTGCCTGGCATTTAGGGATAGGAACTGGGAAGTAAATGTGCTCAGAATGTAGGTGTCTCATAAGTCAGAAATGGCTGGCCCTTTGAAAAGGTGTAACACTATAAAAATTAAACACTACTTTTTACTTTTTAACAGATTTGGTAATTGCTGGAAGAGTAGTCCAAATAATTAGACAACCATGCTAGATCCTTCACGTTTACCTTCATTTTTCAATATTTGTTTTTTTTATTTTTCATATTTTACTTTCATTGTCAAGCATGGGGTCTAAAAGCATGTCATCAAAAACGCGTAGCAAAGTCAGTCTCAGCACAAATTTAAACACTTGGATTATATTGTTTTACCACATGTTTTTCGGATAGATATGTCAAATGCTGCCAAAATCTGACTAAGTTGCATGCATAACACCAACGAAAAACACAAAAAATGGTAATTATCACGATGTAAACAACACGCTGTATGTCACCGTCCGCCATTACATAAAGCTGTTTACTCGACTACCCATCAGATTTAAACTCAATTTGCATTATCAAGGCAAGTGTTTCATTCATAGTTTTTGTTGCAACTGTACCATAATTGATTATTTATTAATGTGTCATAAGTTTTATTGGTGAAATATTTGATTTTATATGCATAAAATCGTCCCGACCAAATTTCGATCGGCCCCTATATAAAAAGTGCTATGGGAAAATGACGATATCCCATATGACTCTGCATTTGACAGAAAACGTAAAATGTAAAATATCATCAAAATGAAGGTAAAACGTGAATAATACAAATGCTAGGAGTTATATTTGTAGGACTACTGGAAGAGGTGTTCAAATGTAGTTTGCCAAGAAAAACACTTAATATGCTTGTCTATTTCAGTTATTGTTACCGTGACAAACGGGGTATATTACCTGAAGTACAATATATATATGATCTTGAGGTGTCACCTGACTTTGTACCTGAGAATGCCGATGGAGAAATGGAGAATTTTAATTTATTTACAATTGACGAGGTATGAGAATTCTGTTGATTACATCATTACTGTAGATCAACTTTCTATCAAGGGAGGATATTTGACAAATTGATCTATACACTTTCAAAAATGCTGGCGGAGACTACATCAAGGGGTGCATGGGCAACTAGTCGATCTGCATATAAATTAAGAAGCTGATTTCATTTCGCGACTTTATATAAATATTAGATCCCATGAAGGGTATGTTTACCTGAGAAAGTTACTGTCAACTAAGCTGTACGCCAATATTAAAAGAAAAAATAAAGTCAATGTGAAACAGACTCCGACAATAAAGCAAAATTGGTTTTTGAAGCCATTTTTGTGAAAGAATTGAATCTGTCAAAGCTGACAGATAATGTCGTTTGAAAAACATTACAAGCGCTTTATTTTAACCTATTTTAATAAGCGCCTATCGACTCTGACTATGGGAATTTTCAGTAGTCTATTTTTAGACATGCACAGGGTAAAAATGTTATGTCATTGGGTAAAAACATTATGTCAAAGGTTAAAATTATGGATTTGTTTAGTGTTTTTTTGCAATTTTTGGCATGACAAATCATGTGAGGTATAATAAAACTATTTACCTTACAGATAGAACTCTATTCTTACTTTCTATCAAGTTCCCTCATGGCGTATTATTCAATAATAACAGGTTATTTTTAAAACGCCATTATTATTTAACCTATAACTGTTAATATTTCATATTTACAGATACAACAATTGATTATGGATGGGGAGTTCAAACCCAACTGTGCGTTAGTTATAGTTGATTTCTTTATACGACATGGATTTATGGAGGCTGATAATGGTAACATCTATTTTTAGAGTATATCATGTTTAATGAATTTAATAAACACAAAAATATTTGTGTATGTGAATTTATTTTTTCCATATGAAAAACAGAAGAATTAATGTAAAGCGTTTCTGATGCAACATTATTGTTAAGTTTATATTTTGTTCCTAATATAAGAATTGCTGCAACAAGAAAAGTAGACGTCTTTCGGACGAGACTTTAAAAACCGAGGTCCCGTGTATGATGCTTTACATCGAGCACGTAAAAGAACCAGGGATGCTTCTGGAACTGGGGCATCTACTGTATCATGCACTATCCTCCAAAAGTCTAATATGACTAACATTCTTCTGGAGGCGTCGCCCATATGGGAAACCGGTGGCGACGATAAATAAATGCAAATACAAACAAAGTAGACATTTTTTTTTATACTATTGATGAAACTAGAAAAAACATATCTGTTAGAAAATGTATTTTTTTTTTAAATTTTTGGTTACTAATACAGGTTTTGTTGTGGAATAGCTCATATATGTGTATTGCTTGATATATTGTCTCCAGTTAATTAAGCGATTACTTACATCGTTATTTCTACCTGTTTCAGATCCTAACTATCCATATATTATAGAAATGATGCATAAGTCATTACAACCAGCAGTATGAACGTTTCAGCATATAGTCTGAAAATCTGCGATAGCCGAGTGCAACGACGTTGGTTGATGTTCGAAGATATTGTCTCGTCGCTTTGTACAGTATTAGTAGTTTACCCCACACATTCCACGATCTCGTATGGAACAACGTAGCTGAAGTTTTTCTAGTAACTATTTAGGAGTTTATGATATTTTTAACAAATCTTTGATAGAATATTGTACCTCATTTTTCGCTATTTATGTGATATTTGCTTTGATTTCTATTTTTGTTTTCTCTTGGGTGCTTTTCCCCTTTTTTATTTACCTGGAATGTGTCTATAGGCTTGTGTTGTTGCGTTTTCAAGCAAGCTGAATTTATTGTTATAGAATTTTTTCCCCCAGTTTTTGGGGAAATATTGCGGGTCCTTTTGATAGGGTAAATTTGCATCATGAATCACCAAATTTGGGTGTTTATATGGCTAAATTTTTAAATAATTTTACTGAAGGGGAATTTTCTTTGTAAGTAGGGGAAAATATATACTTTTTTCTTTGGGGAATAAGGGCCCAATATCGGCCCCAAATTTGCCATAAAAACAGCTGATATTGGTTGTGTATGTTTTAGTCATTAATTGGTAATTAATATATTTATTGTTAAGAACATGTTAATACTATATTTGCGTATAGGATTTAATTGTTATTGCTTTACTTTTACAAATTATATACATACTTATTTTTAATATAACATTTTATATTCCGCAAACTTTGATTTTTAGTTACTATTTCGTAGTTATTTTGCTAGCACAATTCACGACAGTTGATCAACTTGGCTAGCACAATTGTATGTTCACATTCCTCCGGTGTCCTGCTAAAGTTTTTCATCTATGCAATCTAGTCATTTCCCTTGACCTTTGCAGTTTCTGGCATTATCAAGATTTTTACAATTTTTGTTATGTTCTCCGAGTTATTGTTAATCGATAAGAGTTTTAAATAAACTTTCTGTTGACATACGGTAGTTTAGTAACGTACGCTTAGTCGAAGTACAGTCTGACCCATGAGATTGGAATATTTTGATGTTTCTTGCCATGTCTAGCAAATAGTGATTCCAGTATATGCCAAGATAAATATACATTTCGAGGGTTCAGTGCAAGACTATCATAACTCCTACATAAATACATAGGAGTTACGATAGTATTGCGATGATCCCTCGAAACATTTTATACAAAGAAGCACTTTTTTGGCTAATGTATCGAGTATAAAATGCACTGTATGTTTTCCACTAATACCGCAGATGTTATTACTGTAAACTTTACAACAGGATTATTTAAATTGTGCATTGTATAATATAATTGTATAATTTATTTTGAAATTTTACTGTATTACTTAAATCAGGTGATGGAACTATTAGCTAGATTTGCAAATCTATTGTGTTGATTTTATACACTGGAGCTGATTAATTATGTCTCCCCCATATACATGTTGGTTTTGCTCGGGTTGTCTGTCTCTGTCCGTCCGTCTGTCTGTCTGTCACTATGCGTGTGAGCTCCGTAACTTTTGAACCGCTTGAAGGATTTTGAAATAACTTGCCACAAATTTTCACCTTATTGAGACGATGTGTAGAACGCACGTTTCTAGTGGCACAGAGGAGCGCCATGGTCACACTTAGAAGTCAAAGGTCAAATGACTATTTTTTGTGTCTGCTCCATAACTCTTGAACCCCTTGAAGGATTTATTACATTTGACTTCTTCTTCATACCAATTTTATTCCAAAATCTGTTTTACAATTACTGACAAACTGCCATTGGGGAGACACTTGTTACTTGTCGGATAGTCAATGTATGTTTTAAGAAAAGTTCTTTCAAGACACTGTGATACATTATTACTGCACCAAATAAAATTGTCTTGAAATACTAAATGTCTTGCATTTGTTAAGAAGTTGCTCTTCAAATTAGATAATAACTTCTACAGTTCTTTGTTATTACATCCAGCAAAGTTTGAAATTTTGAAGGGGGGATAAAGGAGTTCTGTAATGGTAGATAGAGCCATCTGTTTGTTGAAAAGCTACAGTTGCGTTAACTACCTCCACACTTGTGACGGCACTCCAATGCGAACAGTCACATGGAGTGTTGGAGACTAAGCTTTGTAGAGTTGTGGCCTGTGACATTTAACAAAACGTTTATCCATGCAATTTATTGGTGTGTAGGAGTTTGGGAAATTTAAAGGGAATCCTAAGGTACTTCAACACACCATCCCCATTTAGGAGTTTGGGGAATTTAAAGGGAATCCTAAGGTACTTCATCACACCATCCCCATTTAGGAGTTTGGGGAATTTAAAGGGAATCCTAAGGTACTTCAACACACCATCCCCATGTAGGAGTTTGGGGAATTTAAAGGGAATCCTAAGGTACTTCATCACACCATCCCCATGTAGGAGTTTGGGGAATTTAAAGGGAATCCTAAGGTACTTCAACACACCATCCCCATTTAGGAGTTTGGGGAATTTAAAGGGAATCCTAAGGTACTTCAACACACCATCCCCATGTAGGAGTTTGGGGAATTTAAAGGGAATCCTAAGGTACTTCAACACACCATCCCCATTTAGGAGTTTGGGGAATTTAAAAGGATTTCTAAGGAACTTCAACACACACCATCCCCATTTAGGAGTTTGAGGAATTTAAAAGGATTTCTAAGGAACTTCAACACACCATCCCCATTTAGGAGTTTGGGGAATTTAGAAGGATTTCCAAGGAACATCCCCATTCAGTGCAGATTTGTATGATTTTCATGGTCAATCTTGGCCTTGCGGAGTTAATGCCCTTGTTTTTGTCAGACAAAAGTTTATTAATAACTCTCAGTGATTGCCCTTGATGAAAGTAGGTTTAGGGCAATAGCCAGGCTAAAAAAGGCAATAACGTTTTATTGGTAAATTGTTTATTTTCAACTATAAGACTAGTAAAGGTTTGTATAAATCATATACATGTAATATTACACATGATATATAAAACGTGGTTGTCAAGGTGTTGTTAGCTGCATATAAGAATGATTTATTACACTAAGGCATATACATGTTATATAATTGATGCTGATACTGTGCTGTGTACTATGGGTAAAAAACAAATCAAAAGGCAAGTTTGAATGTTCGCAATAAAATTTAAAGAATTAAAATTTCATTGTAAATGAAAGTATCAATTCCAACAATTCCAATGGAAGAAGAAATAATATAAGGAATTGGGTACATAGCAATGAAGTAAAACAAGAGGCTCTTGAGGGCCCGATGCCCTACTGGCTACATTGTGCACGTGGACCTTTGATAAGCATGATTCCGGACAAAACAAATTATTCCCTACTTAACTCTAGAAAACATGACCTCTCCAGGGCGGGGCTGGTTTTGACCCAGAGGCATAATTTGAGCAATGTTGGTAGAAGACCACTGCACAATGCTACATGCCAAATATCAAAGCCCTGGGCTGTGCGGTCAGAGAAAAAGATGTCCAAAGATTTTCATATATAAGTCCAAAGAAAACATGTGATCCCTTCGGGGGGGGGGGGGGTCAGTTTTAACCACAGGCAAAATTTGACCATTCATATAGGGGACAACTAGACAATGCTAAATACCAATGGGTCATTTGGTTCTCGACAAGTAGCTTTTCAAAGACATTCCCTATATAAGTCTATGTAAAACATATGAACCCTCGGGTGAGCCATTGTCGACCACAGGGACAAGATTTGAACATTCTTGGTAGAGGATCATTGAACAATGTTATGTACTAAATATGAAAGGTCTGGGCCCTGCGGTTCTTGACAAGAAGATGTTTGAAGTTTTCAAAATTGAAATCTATTTTTAACTCATGGGACTTACCTGAAAGGACCGTAACTTTTAATAACTTTGAAAGAAGACCACCCAATGAATGTTCCTGTGAAGTTTGGTCAAAACTGGCCAAGCAGTTAGGGAAGAGATGTTGCCAACACATAACCTCTCTGGACTTTGGCCAGTAAAGCTAATAAAAAATGTTAACTTATGAAAATGATCGAAAATCAATCTACCTCTTATTGTACAATTACCAATATAACAAAACATGTATGGCCCAGCGAATAACATCAAAAATATGCAGACATACCCAGACATGACTAGTAAAATATAAATGCAACAATAGCACCTTTATGTTGAAATTGTACATGTGATAGAATTAAGCCTTTTCAAGATAAATGACAAAAACAAAGGGGGCATCAAATGATTGTTGAGTAAATCAATATATAAAACAAAGAAATGAGTATGTAAACTAAAGACCCTCATTAGGCCTTTAAGGGGCTGATTATGCAAACAGGACATAAGTGGTACCCTAAAACAAAAGAGGCTGGGTTCAGTGATATCACAGTCGTCCAATCAGCGCTGCAGATAACCATTGAAACATTTGATGGAAAATTCACTTTCATGATAATGGAATAGTCCTAATTTTGAGACGGACATATAGGTGGAATTCCACGGAAACCAAGAAAAAAATATTTTTGAAAATTTGAAAAAATTTAACGAATGTAGGAATAATTAAATGTATTGACAAACAACATTTGACATGTCTGGGTACAACAAATTAAAATAATAACTATTTACAACATGCAATATAAACTTGCTTATCAATATTTGGCACAAATGCATTTTATCAACAAAAACAATTATGAAGAACAAGTGAATTATTACAAATGTAATAATTAATACATGTAGTAATTTCATTGATTATGCAATAAATAATTAACAAAAGAAGATCAGCAAAAACAGATGTCAGAATAATGACAATCCAGATGATCCAATATATTGGCATTAAATAAATACCGTACTTGTCCAAATTAACAAGCCCAGGAGGTCATATAAATTATGTAGTCAGAAAAAACATACAAATTCTTAATGTTTTTTCAATTGCCAAAAATTAAATAAATACCGTATTTGTCCAAATTAACAAGCCCAGTAGGTCATATAAATTATGTAAAGTCAGAAAAAACATACAAATTCTTAATGTTTTTTCAATTGCCAAAAATTGTAAAATGTGCTCACTTTCGCATGAATAAAACATTTATTAATTAATTATGACGTTGCAAGACAATCTGTGATAATTAAAAGCATTGATAACGATAAATACAGTAATAATGGTCGCACCCATTTATAAATTTTTCAAGGCTTTTGACCTACTAAACATATTACGTCAGCCGACGTCCTGAAGTAAAGTTTTTTGCCTTGCCAATCTTTCATCATCAAACCATGTCTTCACTTGGTTTGGAGGGAAAACTGTTTCTGGTCGAAAAAATTATCAACATTTTATATTTCAATCCACGTACATTCATAAAAATAGGGAAGCATGCCTTATATGGTTGGAACATTAAAAAGAACAAATACGGTATTCAACATAAATTACATTTCAACCAAATTGTAATAAAAAAGTGTGGTGTTGTGTTTGTAGTTTTCAAGCAACATTTTGAACATCATTTCCGATGATGGAAGTTTAAAATGTTTGTCAGTTTGTTTTATCTCCTGCGAGATATCGTGAGTATTAATACACATGTCTGTCTATCTCCATCAAATTACTCGGTGATCATATTCAATTACAGACAATTTTACACAATGGCTTTCATAAAATGGAGATCATTTTTATACAGTAAAATGTTTTTTAAAACCAAGGTATGTTTGACAAATAATTTTCCCGAACAAAACTGTTTATATAATTAACATTATAACTTACACTTATTATACAACAATATCTTATTCGTTTAAATAAAATATCATACATATTTATGCAATATGAAAGAATTCAGGATAATATTTAAATAAAACAAGACATATACACCCAATTCGATAAGGCATTCATTATCGATTTTATCCATTATATTGGGTATAGGGTGGGAAGGTTGTTAAAATCATATTTTCAATTATGAACGGATGAATAGGTTGTATACTACACCCCTATAATCGATATTTAGGTAAACATGATAATGAAAGAAATAGCAACTTTAAGAACACCATTTCTGAGTAATTTTACTGTTTCGCTCTTTATTCAACCTCAATACTCAGACCACCTCGATATTAAGACTTTTTTTTCTAGGGTCCCAAGGGTGGTCTTATTATTAGCAAGCAGAAGACAGTAAATGGGTCAAACAGGCAGCATGGGGCCATCCCTAGACATTGTTCCCCCCAGTACCCCTTACCAACAAACAGATGGAAGCCCCAACTTAATATTGACGGCTCTTCAATCCAGGATTTGTTCATGCCCAAGAAATCTAAACAGACTCAACAACCCGCTTGCCGCAATAAATTTAAAGTAAGAATTGCCTTGTTACAACAATAAGAATGTATAAATTTGCATAGAAAATGGATACTCTTACTTTGGCAAACATAATATCAAGTACATCACGGTAATAAAGCTACCATCTTAGTCAATAATTTACAGAAGGCAATTTGTCATGGTTTACTGTTAAACATCCTCGGTACCCAGGCTATTCATAACGTAAATGTATATGATATATGATGGTTTTCAAGCACTGTCACCCATATACTATATTTCAAAAAGTTATGAAGTTTGTTAATCTCACAAATTTCTAATATTATGCAAAACATGTACAAAAAATATATTCATTATAAATCATCCATAAGCAGTTGTTGAAAAAATGGAAATCTAGTTTAAGATGTTTATCATAAACAAGAGGCTCAAGAGGGCCTGTGCTTTAATGGCTGGCCAAATTTGGTTACTTTTTTTTCTTAGAATGCATTAATGGAGGCTCTATTGATTACAAAAATCTTGTCAATTTCAAGGGCCATAATGCAGTCATGCATACAAGGATCTGTCTTTTTAACCAAGGTCTCATGGGTATCAAACTACTGTCCAATTTTGGTGAAGATCAAATAAAAAATGGAAGCTATATTCACAAGCTCATGTAAAGCAAATTTGTCATTTTCATGGATCTTTTGGTTTTTGACAGGAACCCAGTTCTCCTGGATATCTAACTACAGTAAAAGTTTGATAGAGATACATTCAAAACTGACAACTTCATCATGTTTACAACGGACACCACACCATCTCATAAGCTCTTCTGGTATTTGGCCAGTTAGAGCTAAAAAACTAAAAAATGTAAGTAACATAATGTTTTTGGCATAAAGGCTATAGGCAAACAATGTACAGTAAACAGTATTTCAATGACTAGATAAACAATATGAGACAGTGAATCTCTTTTCTCACACACACATTATCAACAAATAACAAGAACATGACATCACAAGCAACATAACATCACAGGCAACATGACATCACAAGCAACATGACATCACAAGCAACATGACATCACAAGCAACATGACATCACAAGTAACATGACATCACAAGCAACATGACATCACAAGCAACATGACATCACAAGCAACATGACATCACAAGCAACATGACATCACAAGCTACATGACATCACAAGCAACATAACATCACAAGCGACATGACATCACAAGCAACATGACATCACAAGCAACATGACATCACAAGGTAACCAGAATGTTTTGAAACCCTTTAAAAGTTTCACAACCAAGTTTATTTTATAATATTAACAACAAAGACTAATATGCTCAGTTTGGTGAAACTCCTCGTACAAATACATGTACAACTTTCAGTTGGTAAGTTTGGAACATATAAACTACAACAAAATGCGCATGACAAATGAAACAATATACAAATTATAACAAAAAAGATCCAAAATTCATCAAAACAATATTATTCACCCGTTCACTTAACACCAAGCTCATAATTATTACATTTACCCCGCACATGGGACTCAAAATGTACTCAGCAGCATTCAAGTGTGGAGATTGAGAGGGTAACTGAGTTTTGAGCAGATAACGACCTATACTCTTCCTTCAATACTTGCACTCAAGCCCAAAGATAGGAGGCGGAGTGGTCAAGGGGTAGAGCGCCTGACTCCTAATCTGAAGGACGTGAGTTCGAGCCCTGCGGGGTTTGATTTACGAACTTCACAATCCCTAAAGTGCGAGTTCTGGTTGGTAGCCAGGAAGCCGTCAACATGAGTGAGTAATATAAGTTGTAAGAACTTGTTTCACAATCGATGTAAAATAAATAAGTTTAAACTCAAAGAAAGTGGAAAACATGGAATATTCTGTCAGAACTCAGTTAGCATATCAAGGGTTCAGTGCAAAACTATACTAAATACATAGGAGTAAGTATAGTCTTGCGCTGAACCCTCGATATACTCGAATCTCAACCCTCAGACTGAGCTGAGTCCATTTTGAGTTTTGAGTAAGAAATAATCCCAGTCTGGGTCTAAACTCCACCAGTTTTTTTTCAGTTTTAGGAGAAGTATGGCGGGTTCCCCCAGCTTGCAACAAGTGAAAGCAAATAAATAAGAACTGGATATTTATAAACCATAAAACAAATCCACTTAATGCCCATTCAAACTCAAAAAGTTAGGTGACAAAATAGATAAATATTCTGAATACCATAAAGTCTCACAACAACCAAAGAAGTTATTGCGTTTCCTGATAAATATGGTACCATTGAACTGCATGAAATAAATCTTCAACAAATTTTCTTTCAAGTTACTAAATATTACAGCATTTACAGAACAATGCCTTATAAAAAAACCTAAAATTCTCTGGAAGCATACAAATGATATTTTCATTAAGCTTGTAGTGAAAAAAATCTTCTATCAGGGGTATAGATTCCTACAGGCTGTGTAGGTCGCAGCCTAGACTTTAAAAAAAATAATAAAATGGCCAACATTTAATATTTGATTCTGATATAGTGGTAAGCATATTTACCAGAACAAAATATACACCAAAACGCATCTCAGACGATCTAGCTACAAACTATTTTCTGGGCGACCATGCCCCCAGACCCCACAACTAGGCCTACCAGCTAAGCTACACCCCTGACTATCATCACTTTGTAAAGCAAAAGAAACACACAAACACATTCAATATCAGACACAAAGCCACCTTTTTTGTTCGGCTTTACAAACCACAAACTCTACCACAGGGCAGAGACACACAATTACAATTGAAACACCACGGCCATTCTTACGGAACAATTATGTATGATTCGTAGAATTGTACGAGATGTTCCGATTGACAAAATTAGACCAATCCTTTTATATAGTATACTTGAGTTACCATTATGAATTATGGAATTCATTAAATGATTCCATTTTGAACAATGGTTTAATTTTCAGCATACAAAAGTAAAGAAGACCCTGAGACTTGACAAAGTTGACCTGATTAAAGACCAGGCTAATTATTTACAAAACTAAGACCATCGAAATATTGTACTAAGCTTACTATAGATATATGGACACCCGCCATACACACGCATATATACCAACAAGGGAATATAATTATCATCATTATGGAAATCCAGAACTACTGAGATAGTATTGACAATTATAAAACACCAGTTTTATGCCATTTATAAATTGACAATAAAATGGACAATATTTTGATTTACATATCCGTATAAAAAAAACATAGATGGCGAGATTAATTGTAACTAATTGCATTCACTAATTTAATATACAAAGTGCACTTTAGACGAAATGCCAGCAATACATATAACTTGTCCCAAAATCATTTTAGCAATTTTCTTTACAAAAAATTCAATTATCATAAAAACGGAAACGCAAATTAAAATGCAAATTACATAAAATTGTAAATAACAAATGAGAAATCAAAGTTACATAAAAAGTTCAATAAATTTCATCATTTAAACCATTAAAACAATTTTTTTTTATAAACATGAAAAAACATACCTAAAATTTATTAAAATCAACACAAATTCAACTATCAATTCAACACAGTTGCCACAATGACTAGCAAAGGTAGAAAAAACTATAAATACATCAAACACATACAAATTATACAAAAATTTACATCTTAAATACATTAAAATTGCATGCAAAACTAAACCGTAAGTTAATCAAACAGGGTTCGAATCTAACACTAAGCCGGTTCCCACTTAAATCAATGCAGGATTACATTGCATTAGAAGTTGAACAGTACAATAGACTAGTTGAAATTTGAAACATAAAAAATGACAAATTGAAATTAAAAGTACAAAAAGGAAAAGCAATACATTGGAAAAAACAGTTTCATACCCCTAAATTTTTGTTTTATTCCAATTTTCACAGAAACATCCCCTTATTTTGGTACTAGTCACTATTCTTGCGTAAGCAGGACCATCTCATTTACTGGAAGACTACCTGGTTTTGAAATTCACTAGTCCTGCAGACTAACAGGTTGGAAAAGTTAAGTGTCTAACCCAGTTAAAAACAAAAACATGTACATGTATAAATGTACACACAAGGGATACACGTTCAAAATTTTTATTTCGAATAATGCCATTTGAAATGCATCAAAAAATATATCGGGACCTGATATTTATTTCAGATAATACAGAGTATTCGGATAGAAGGTTGTTGATTAAACAAGGTCCGACCGTAATTCTACAAGCAAGAACAGGTGACATTACCATAAGGATATAATTGTGTCCTAAAAATATTGCTACAAGTGGACTCAATAAGGCCATCCCTAAAAAACTGTTTGTTTGCAGTTATGCGACCCAGAATTTTAGCAGTGGGTAGGTAGATAGAGTTTTTGTTTATTTTTTAGTTTAGTACTGTATTGGCTAAAAGACTTAAAAAACGTTTTTCAACGATGGACCAGAAAAAAATTAATTGAGTCGTGGAATTTTTGATGAGTCTGTTGCATAACTGCAAACAAACAATATTTTAAGGATGGCCTAATGTCTAAAAGTTTCGTCTAATTGCCATTATTTGTGATAAAAAACTTCTATAAAGTAGATTAAATATACATAAGTGCCATACACAATTCACCATCTAAACATACAGATGCTCAATTAATGGATCTTTTAATTACAGTAATGTTTACCATTTCATACAATCTATGAAAATAAAGTGAATAAAAAAGATAAAAACACACCGATGTTCATTTTCAAACCAACTTATCATATATGAACACAACATACTCATTGTCTGAAAAATAGTAACAAGATATTGACAAAAATACTATCAGCACCATTTGAAAATGAGACCTCAAAACATTTCATCGACAATGCCCGAGTATTGGTACCATTACCCAAATGCCCTGTGTAATTGAAGTCATTTTTGTGAAAGATTATTGAGAAAATGCTATCAGCACGATTTTAAAATGAGACCTCAAAACATTTCATCGACAATGCCCGATTAATGGTACCTTTACCCCAAGGCCCTGTGTAACGGAAGTCATTATTGTGACTGATTATTCACAGGCTCACGCGAGATATCAGTGTATGTACCGGCCTGAGGAAGACTACTAGAATAGTCGAGAGCTTGCTGTAATGTATTCATACCAATAAAACCGTGTTGATGAAGTGGATTTAATGACGCGTTCAGTGAACCTAAGCTAACCGATGATTGAAGACTACTTGTTGGAACGACAGACTGCGACGTGATTGGATGGTTTGAATTAATGGCGGATATAGCAGCCGCAGTGGGCGTTGTGTTTGTTTCGGACGCAGACATAAGGAACCGATATTGCTGCTGAATATCTAGAGTAGAGGACGGTCCAATCTCAACACTTTGGTTGTATACATTAGTTACGTTAGATAAGTCTGACCCGCTGTTTGGGTACAAATTTGGCACTTTAATATCGGTGAAATATTTCTGTCCCGTTGAGCGTTCTGTGTTCTGCGGAGTCTCTAGCTCAGCAATCGACTGATAGCTGCGTTTATTCAGCAACCTATCGCCAGCATACTCAACTTTGACATTTTCACCAACTTCCTGAGGTTTCTGTTTGGCACTTTCGTTGGCACTGTTGGCTTTACCCTTACTTAGAAGTATCTGGTCGACATCGGCTGGTAACACATTTATCTCTGTTTTGATTCCCGATCGTTTATTCGCTTCACGAATTCCAGACAAAATATTTTTCACGGTTTCTCGATCCATCTGATGTCGCTTCTCCATGTGAACCCAGTACGGCGTACTCTGTATAAAACCATGGTTACAGACGTGACACTGAAATCTCTTCTCTCCCGTGTGAATACGCTCGTGTCTCTTCAATCCTGAATAGCATATAACAAACATTTTACAAACAAGTACAAATAAGATTACCATAATGCATAGGGCAGAATTCTTTGTTGGAAATAAAATCAATCCACCTCAGGGCTCCTGAAAATTTCTTTAAATACAGTTGTCCCTGACTAGTGCACATGTTAATTTTGACTTGTCGGACATTAAATCAAGGTAAAGATTGGTTGTGTATTCTCCTAGAAAATATCCACGAGAACACAAATAAATAAGCATTGAATATAGAAATGGGAAGCTCAGTTCATACACATTGACAGTCAGTTTTCTAAACGTAACTTCTTCACATAATTAGTTTATTTCAGTTGTGTTATTTTGTATATCAGTTTTAACACTATTGATAGAAAGTACACCAGATTCCTGATCAATATGGTCGGGTTCAATTACCAATGTGCACCAAATTCTTATAAGTATCTTTCATTGGCTTCTGATACGAATAGAAATATTTGGTGTGAAGGTTACTGCTTTGGCGAGAACAAGAATCTGCTGAGTATAAACTTAAGAGTTCTTTGACTAGAATATTGCTTCAGGATTAAAAATGTCATACCAAATTGAATATTCGAAAAAAAACAGTACCAAACTGAACCGTGCAAAAAGAACTGGAGCTATCAGAAAAAAGAACCGAAAACGTTAGAACTTGGGTTAATCACTGCAGTCCTAATGCAGAGACATGAAATGAAATCATAGATAGGCCTAAAAAAAAATATCTGTGTTTAGGGTAACCCGACCCTACCTGTCGAAAAATCCCGACCCTAGAGTTTTTTATGACCCTTGAGAATTTTTTTTCGATTTTTTTTCGATTTTTAATTGTTTTTGAAAAAAAATAAAAAATTTGTCCCTACCCTACCTAGCATTTTTGAGACCGTTACCCTAAACACAGATATTATTTGTTTTGGCCATACCTGCTCTGTCTTTAAACTTTCTGTCACAGAAGTTACATTTCATTGTCGCCTCGTAATGTGTCGCTTGATGAACATTCAGACTAGATCGTTTGAAGAATCTGCGACTACAGACATTACATTCGAACCTGAAAAATTAAGCATTACCTAAAATATATTACACGAAGTAATACAATAAAGCTTAACTTACCAAATATTCAACATTGTAAGGAAAAAACTAACGGCCAAATACACTGTTAAAAATTCTACCAAAATGCAAATATAGAGTGTGATGAACAATTTTTGTAGATATACTGGTAGACATGGGTGTCAATAAGAGCTGGTAAAATTGCCCAGTAACTAAAGCCTCATCACCGGACTACTTTTCTTGTATGAATGTTCATAATTAAGGAATATCCCCCAGAACCCCGCCTACTCTTAGTGATTCCTCTGCTATGTCAAGAATAAGTGACACCCCTGTGGGTAGATATTATGAATCTTATTAATACATTTACCACATGTTTTTTTTATAAAGTTAGGTGTACCTTACAGCATGTCTGAGTCGCGCTGATTTATTCTAAATATATAAATGTACTTCGAAACTGGATATCAATTTATCTAACATGGCTAAAGCTACCGTAAAGTTAAGCTATAGCACCATCGCATCTATGATAAAAACCGTTGCTTAGCAATAACTGATAACAATTTACTCAGCCTAGTCTGGGTGCAGAGATTTGAGTGCTAATGCAAGATTTGAGTGCTAATGCAAGATTTAAGTGGTAATTGCCGCAAGATTTGAGTGCTTATGCAAGATTTGAGTGCTAATGCAAGATTTGAATGCTAATGCAAGATTTGAGTGCTAATTGCTGCAAGATTTGAGTGCTTATGCAAGATTTGAGTGCTAATGCAAGATTTGAGTGCTAGTACAAGATTTGAGGGCTTATCCAAGATTTGAGTGATAATCCAAGATTTGAGTGCTAGTACAAGATTTGAGTACTAGTATAAGATTTGAGGGCTAGTATTGAATGCAGAGTGCCAAGCATAACCCAGGGCCCTGAATTGGCAAAAATATATTTCAAGGAGGTCAAACCCAGAGTATGATACGTGTTACAGGTTATGTAACATACCAGATTAGAAAGGTCTATATCTGCTCATTTCTTTACCTGTATGATACAATAACTGAACGATACTTACCTGGTAATTCCCATATGAACATTTGCTTGATGTGTATTCAGCATAGCTTTACTTAAGAACTTCATACCACAAACCCTGCATTCATGGGGACGAACACCTGCAGTAAAGTATACAAGAGTTGTCTACGACATTGATCTTGGATGTAGAGACCTACCCTGTGTTCAGTTACGGCTAACAATTGCGAACTTTACGACACTCACTGTTTTGTATCCCTGACCTACTGTATCACATTCACTGCACACGGGGAACCAAATTGCAAACGTTACAAAACGTTAGCCGCAAACACATTTACTGAATGCAGGGCTGACTCTTACACACCACACTTTTCTCAGCAAGCTTAACATTTGCATAAAGTTTCAAAGCAGTCCCTTAAAAGTTACAGCTAAGACATGAAGTGTTACAGATTGACAAGCAAATGCACACAAGGATAGTAGGATAGCAATATTCCTCCTTCAGGACTCAGGAGTATAAAAACAAGGTGAAGAACATTTATAATTAAGTGATCACGAATCTATAAATATCGAACTGATTCATGGTGAAAGCTGCACAATTATCAAAAGTTGGTGATGAGAACATTTTTAATAAATTATTCATTTTGTTATGTATAAAAATTGTGTAGGGATTATTTAGCTCATTTGCATATTTGTTACACTAGTGTTACCAATTTTATTACATGACTTCATAACACTTCCCGCACTGTGATATATAACATTATTCCATCAGGCTAGTATTGCGAAAATTACATAGAAAAACTTACATTATTTAAAGAAATACTAGTATGTTACTTTTTTATTGTATACATCACAGGAGATTGTCATGAGTTCTCTCCCTTTATCCCTTCTAGGTTTCTCCCTTTATAGAAGGGATAAAGGGCGAGTGTACTCTAGAAGGGATCAAGGGAGAGAACCCACGACAATCTTCTGCAGCATATACTAAATGAAAACATCCAGCAAAATAAAGTAATAATTACACATACCTTCATGTCCATTCATATGCATTTTGTATTCACTCTTCTGACAAAATTGCGCTGAACACAAATTACACTTCCATGGCTTCTCTTCAGCATGAGTCAACATATGCTTAACGAGAAATCTTCTGTGAGCGAAGGCTTTTCCACATTTCTCGCAAATAAACGGCTTCTCACCGGTATGAAGTCTCATATGGTATTGATAGTTACTGGTAGGCACCGGCAAACCACAGATGTCACACATTTGATATTTGGTGGCATTTTTTCTTGGTTTTCGCTTTTTGTTTTTTGCAGGAACATCGAAGAAAGCATCTTCGTCATCGATACTTTGTGTCTCTTTCTTTCTTTTCTTAGAAGCACCACTTGCAGCAGTTTCATTATCGTCGTTCTTAGTGTCATGGTCACTTGCAATGTCATCACTTAATTCAGTGCTTATTAATTTCTCTGCCTTCTTGGCTGCTTTTCTTTTCACTGGAACATTTCTAGAAGCAGACGAGTCTACCTTTCTTGGTCTACCTCTCTTTTTCAAAGGTTTTGCAGTGTTACTTTTTGTGTCTGATTCATCAACATCAATCGTCTCAACCTTAACTTCCACAAGTTTCTCAGACCTGTCGTTATCCTGATTACTATCAGCATTGTATTGTGTGTCAGACTCGATACTCACATGATCATCTATTTCAGCACCATCGTCAGTGTCATCTTCATTACTATAGTAACTACTACCCTTCTTTTTCTTCGACTCATTCCTCCTTTTCGCTCTTCTGCCTCTTTCGTTTTTCTTTTTTTCCATAACTCTAATTTTACTAGGCTTAGGATTGTCTTGTTTCCTCTTGCGACTTTTTCTCACTGGACTAGGGGACTCTTGGACAGTAACCTGTGGCACTTTATGAGTCACTTTATTATCTGGTATATGTTTGACAGACATATCAGTCCCATTCAAACGCTTTCTGTGTGAAGCATCCTCTTCTTCAACAACACCAGTCTCTTCAGGTCTTTCAAATAAATCATCAGTTTGTGTAAAGCTGCAAAATGTGTCATATTTAGGATAAGCAGTTTGGCTTACATGATCGAAGTGATAAGAACCACCAATACCATGAATTTTGATGTGTTCATGAAGAAGACAGATCGTAAAAAATCTACTGAAACAACCCCCACATATGTATTTCTTTGGAATCCTTTCATCAAAATTCAAAAGCTCCTCTGTGCATGGACACAAGGGTCGTTCAGACTTAATTTTCTCAAGTTCATTAGATTTGAATTGCAGTGTATTTCCATTATTGTTCTGAACAGAATACTGTTTAGGATTTAAATCTTCTTCTTTCTGATGTTGATGAACTTGATCGGATACTTCCTTATGAGAGCTTAATACTTCAACTTCAAGCAGTACTCTTGTGTCTTGAGAACCCTTCACTGCATGCAGAGGAATGTTTCCACTGTAGTTCAAAGCGCCAATTTCTGAGGAGCCTGTATGTATAGCTGCTCTGGGGTCTGCATAGCTAACGGTTTGTTCGTTTGTAGAACATGCTAAAGTCTTTGCCATGTCTTCCGGGTAGATAATAGGATGGTCATGATTTAATCTGTATGAACTATGAACATGTTCCAGTGAATGTTGCACAGACTTTGTTGTGTAATCACTATGAACTGGAGGTAGACTTTCAGGATGGTACCGGTAAGCCTCACTGTGCTCCGCTGAAACAGGGTGTGGCAAAACATGAGGTCTACTCAAAATATTTATAGGAGACTGGTTGTCTATCCTTGTATGAAATGAGTGCTGATCAGACTGTTGTTTAGGAGAATTTTCATGAGAGAAAGATTGGTACATTGATGAATTTGTTGTGTGGGTTCCAAAACCAAAAGCAGTCGAGACATCAGCAATGTGTGACGATGCTGGAGAAAACATTTCTGAAGTGTACTGCTGGTGAAATGGATGTTTGCTACTGCCTAGAAAGTGGTGTTCTGGACTCCTATCACCTCCATCATGTAATAAATCATGTTGCTGATGCGACTGTGCAGCGACATTTTGATGATCTTGAAGTTGGGACTGAGATGGAAAATGTTGTGCCTGATAGTGTTCAGAAACTTGAGATCCAAGCTGCTCCTGATGCTTGACCTTCTCTGCAGGATTTGTAGAATAATCCATCCTGGCGTCTTCAATTTCTGAAACAATCAGAAAATATAACTGCGACATAACTAGGGAACTTGGGAAAAAGGTCCCAGGTTAAAAAAGGAACTTTTTCACAGTTGATTGTCAAAATTGGAATAATGTAAAATTATGTATTAACATGTAAACTGTTGATTGTATTTGTAATTAATGATTCACAACTTCATGCTTCTACTTTTACTGTCTCTAAAGATATTGCAGATGTGAGAGAGAGAGAATACGTAACTACAGGGAAAGCCACATACATAAGATTAAGAGACAATGCCTCCCCACGCAGATCTCCGGAAAAACAACAATCCACTAAACATAAGGCACTAAAGGAGGTCAAACGGTACACATATTAAGGAACTGAGGCGCAAGGAATGGCCCAGCAGACCACAAGGAATTCAATAACTAGGAGAATCAAAGTGGACAGTAAGGGAAGGGGAGGTGGGAATTAATGGATGGAAAAGATCACAGGACTAGTCAAGATAACTGGTCTTAATAGGCCAAAAGTGGGCAGGAAACAATCTGAACACTGTATAAAGTGACAGAATTGCATAGGGGAGAACTATGTATTGTGAATGATGATCTCAACTCTAGCAGTTAGTTATTGCCTGCATTTCTTTATTTATAATCTCAAAATCACTCAAGTTTCAATAGCGAATTTCTTCTTGAAATTGGCAAACCTGAACCCTTCTTTGCATTAGGAATTTGATCCCTCTGGGGCAGCTAGAAAAAAACTCTGATAACCTATTACCAATTGATAAAAATCAAGTTAAATTGAATTTCGAACTTTTTGCACAACATAATTTCAACTATAACTAGAATTATGTTTTTCCAACTAATTGAACAGTTTCTAGTCAACTCGTACCTTAGTTAACTCATACCTTGGTCAACTTGTACCATAGTTAACTCATACCTTGGTCAACTCGTACCTTAGTTAACTCATACCTTGGTCAACTCATACCGACTTTGGTCAACACGTATCTTAGTCAACACGTACCATAGTTAACTCATACCTACATTTTTTAAACCGTTAGAATATAGAGTTATTCTAGTTCTACAGCTAATACCAGTTGGTCAACTCTTACCTCGGTAAAACAAGTCATACAAACAATTATTAATAGAGTTAATCTGGTTAAAAGTAAGCTTTTCCTGTATTGTGTGGCTCAATTATGATCAGTGTAAACATATCAAACTTTCACAGTAACGTTTATCAAAAATTGAGAGGTATGAGTTGACCCAAACAGGTACTAGTTGACCATTATTACACTCCAAATGTTTTCCAAAGTTAGCCAAATTTGTATGTTCTCAATTGAATTAGTTACTGCACGGAAGTTAATAGCCTGATTTTATGAATAATCAATTAATCTGATCATCTTATGCATTCCTGTAACAAAATCTGGCTAGTTTGGGGCCTTTTCGGCATTGTAGTAGCTAGATAAAAAAAGCCTAGATTGGATACTAATTACTTGAAAGCAATTGGTTATTTACCTACCAATTCAAGCTAACCATGAAATTTTCTTATACAAATTCTTACAAACATAGATAAACTTCCATAGAGTTTATGTAAGTATTGACACCTACTTCGAGCCCCTACCTTGTTACATTGTAAATATATGTAACTAAATTCAATAATCCATTGGCTAACATCAGTCTTCACTAAGAATTACTGTAGTGTAGTATACTTTAGGACCATACATGTGCACGCAAAGTATTCCATGCAAGTTTCGAAAGTAAATGCAATTTTGCAGTTTAACAATTATAAATGAATAAAATATCCACTAACTTCACGACACTGGAAGTATATCGCTGCAAAACGTTTCTTTGTATGCAGGGAAGACGCGATGGACTCTTAGAAATTTGATACTGTAAATGGTGTAAATATTTACAGGGGAGGCAACTGTGCATATATTTGTAAGGTAATAACGGTAACAACAGGATAAAACCGGAAACCGGAACAAAATTACCGACGGATTTTCCACTTTCGTTTTAACTTGGTGCTTTTTTATGATTCATTAGGTAAAGTTACCACTGCATAGATACAATTCTATCAAAAAGAAAAGGGAATGAAAATGGGTATTATGTAAAAGATATTAATTTTCCCAAACAATACGATTTATTGAAATAATTCAAACGCTTGTGTATGTTGTCTACTTTCGGTTTGACATCACCATATGAAAACGCAAGTTCGATAGAAGATGACTGCCATACAAACTATTATACATTACATGTCTTTGAAATGAATTGTCGTTAGAGAGAATTGTTAGTACTTCACTGAAAATTGCGAGATACATCACAATTCCTATATTGTTTTGATTACCAAGGGCGTCTACAGTAAGTATTCTATTAATACCGGTAGTCCTACACGTACAACTCCAAGCATTTGTATTCTTCACGATTACCTTCATTTTTGATGATATTTTACACTTAAAGTTTTCTGTCAAATGCGGACAATGAAGATAAAATATGAAAAATAAAAAAACAAATATTGAAAAATGAAGGTATACTAGGATCTAGCAACTAGCATGGTTGTCTAATTGTTTGGACTTCAGTAAGTACTGTATGTGGTATTTTAGAATGGAAGCTCTGTAATTGATTGTCAAGTACCTGTATGAACTACCCTCAACCCTTTGTTACTTTGAATGGTTTATTTTCAGCTGTTTTTATAGCCGTTCTTCAGCTTAAAATCTGAAGAAAAAGTCAAACATTGACAAATGTAGAGGCTTTTCTCTTACATGCAGTTTATGTATATATAGCAGTTGTTGATTAATTAATCACTTCATCGTTTAATTTTATTCCTATAATTTTGCTGTTATTTCTAGACTGTTAATTTCTAAGATTAACATGGAAAAAAATCCCAATTGGAAGAGTAAGGGTCATCTTCCCAAAATAGTCAATTTAAACCCTGCTTTGGTTCATATAATGTTTTATTTATTACTATAATTCATGTATTTATTATTTTAACATATTATATTATTTACTCTGGTTAATGATTTTATAATACAGAGACTAATAAAATGCGTTGTCATGGTGGTCTAGAGGTAGAGTGCCACACTCGTCATCCAGGGGACATAGGTATGAGTCTCGCCAAAGACGAGATTCTTTCATGGCCTCAACAATCCCTTAACTAAGCATTGAGTACACATAAATAAACTAGGTGGCATTCGTGTAGAATGATAAATATAAGTGTAGTGTAGTGATATAGTGTTTTAGTATGCCAATCATAAGATAAGCCACATCTATGGTAACTGTATGAAAGCAGTCTCTCTGATACTCATACGTTCGCTCACAGTGCTTTGATTCCACTATTGTTACATTTGGTGATTACACAAGTACTTATAACAAACTATTTTAATGTTCTATATATATTATGGCCAATTTACTATAAAAAGAATACATGTATTATAGTAAATAGGACATATAGGACATTAAAGGACATGTTTCAAGTACCTGTGGGTGATTATGATGGTATAGGAATAAGCGCCCGATGCTATAGGAGAGTATGATAATTAAAGAGAAGATATTCTAAACCCCTAGCTAGTACAGACTGAATATATAGTTAGATAAGTTGGTTTTATAATAAGCCAAGTATAATAACACATGGTTCAGTGTATTTATTATTATATACAAAACACAATAGTTTATAATAAGTTAATAATAATTACAAATTTACATGTTTCACCACCAATGTAAAAAAAGTAAGTTAAAATGAATTCATTAAAAATGGACTCATTTTATTGTAAGTATTTTGACAGAAACATTCTATTATTTCCAGAACCAAATATGTCTTTAAATTCTGATGGGAATGATGTCCCTGTGAAGAGATCAGAAACTCCTGAGATGATGTATGAAAACACTTTCTCTGACACTGATGATGAAGTCGATGAAGATGATGGTGTCATTGATGAGGACCATCATACTGATGATCTGAATAATTCCCAGCGCTTCAAAGGCGAAAATCAGACCAAATTTTCCTCCCTTGAACTAGATCTGGCAGAAACGGAACCAAGTTTTGATACTAGTCAAACTCTAGAAAATGCTGAACATTCTTTTAGAACTTCAGGTGCCTCGCCTATTCCTTGCCCATCCGAATCAGATTCAAGAACAGTATTAGACCAACCAAGTCCAGAAATCTTTTCATCTCCTACTGGCTCAGTACATAACAGTTTACCTGAGACATTTGATCCAGCAACTTCATCACATCAGTCACCTAGTACATTTGATTCAACAACTACGTTAGATAAGTCACCTGATACTGTATCAGTGGATCCGGGCACTGCCCTTAAACCACATGCAAACACTTCTCAGCAAACTACCATGTTTGCTCAGTCAGTTGATGGATTAAATCCTGGGATTACATTCGAGCAATTGCCATCAGACCGAGAGACAGCGGTTGACCATTTCTTTTCAAATTGGACTTTGAATGACGAAGACTTGAAATGTTTTCCATTTAGAAAAAGTACCACTAGTAGTTCGACCATGAATAATGTCTCTACAAAACAAGTTGGGAAAAGAAATAAAGGAATGAAATACTCAAAAAGTTACAGATATGGTAAGACATTGTACAATTTTCAGGGGTTCCATTTGACCCTTGATTTGACCCTTGATTTGACCCTTGATTTGACCCTTTGACTCCTGTGTTTTCCAAAAGACCACATTTTGACCCTAAGGATTCTGGCTGAAGGGTAAATTTTTCTCTAAATCATAGGTGTTTTGGCTATAGAATGGTAAAACCCCATCAAATATTATCAAAATGACCCTTGAGATTCAGCCCCTAGTGAAACGCCTGAATTTTATATCCGTGCATAAATAAATGTAACCAATAATTACCATTGTATTTAGCGAAAGTAGTCCTGAGGTAGTGTGCCTGACTCCTGATCGGAAGGTTGGAGTAGGAATCTCACATTGATTAAGGTTAGCAGAAAATTCTGAGTGCTAGCCCGAACAGACAAGTGCTGAATTTTATACTTTTCTCGGAAATAGAGAAAAGATAAAATTCAATAAGGATTTTAACAAATTGTGTTGACATAATTATAATTGCAACTTTCTGCCTTTTATTAGTTAATGTTATAATAATCATATGTTCAGGCATGTCAGAATGCTTTCGGGCAAGTGGTTTGACTAAGCAACTTTCCCAATCAGGCTTGTGCTCTGAAAAAATTATATAAGGCAAAGTCTGCGAATGGTTAGTAGCTCTGGAAGGAGTCCAAGAGAAAATGTGACATTGTACTGGGGACAGAAGATTGTCACAAGTTCTCTACCTTTATCCCTTCTATAGTTCTCTCCCTTTGTCACTTTTATAGTATATACTTAAACTATACAGTTCTCTCCCTTTATCCTTTCTGTAGTATATGTATATGCATATATCTTATAGTTCTCTCCCTTTATCCCTTGTGTAGTAAATGTATATATACTATATAGAATGGATAAATGGAGAGAATTCTAGAAGGGATAAAGGGAGATCACTCTAGAATGGATAAAGGGAGAGAATTTGTGACAATCTCATGTGGTACAGGTTTTTGGTTATTCTCTTGTAAAGGAACACACCAAAGCTTGTGATGTGCCGTTTACTTACATTTTCAAGCGCCGAAGATGAAAAACACATTTTCAATGTTTGGTTTCTTTGTCAGGGTCTGGATATCGTGGTGCTACAAAGTTAATGAACGTGTCCCCATACGCTATGTTAGCACGAATGGCTAAATCACAGGGCTATGATTTGTCTACGTTTCTGGAAACCCTCGAATATTCTGGACCATCAAGTACGTTACCTTGTATGCAGTGTTACGAGAAATACGGAGGAACGGACGCTGGCCTTAGTTCGATGGATGGTAGATGCCAAAGTATGTATTGCTCTCTGCCTTGTAAATTTTCATCAAAATTTTCGATTACCCCTCTGTTGCGTAGCAAGGGAAAATTGACCTTAAATTCACTTCAATACATGATGGCTTTGCAGCACTTGTTGATATGGTGGTATGTATGGGGCTATTTGGGGCCTTCCTCGAAAAAATTTGAGACTCACTCACTCACTATAATAGTCATGAAATAATTGCTTATGACCATATAATGTTAGACTCATAGTTCCATCATTATGCCTCTCGTAGAGTCATACAGGCTATGGGATGGGTATATCATTTCTGTCAGAATTTTGAGTGTTTTTTAGACCCATAAAACTCAGCTCATTCATGTATAGAACCGAGATATAATTTGAGTAGGGGCTGAAGTATTGCACACCAATCAATTATTTAAGGGCAGCCTTCCCAGGAATTATTTTAATGTAATTGATATACAGTAAAACCTCAATAATAAGACCACTCTTGGGACCCTGGTCTTCTTATTGAGATGGTCTTAATATTGAGGTTGAATAAAGAGCATAAAAGTGAAAACGGACTTGAAAATTGTATTCTCATATTTTGTTACTAGCATGCGGGGGCCAAGTACACACTATGGCATCATACGGCGTCATGTTGAGAAAACTGAAAGAAATTATCACGGAGAAAGATTTCATACCACATGACGTATACCCCGACGGAAACTGTCTGTTTGCGGCCGTTATCGATCAATTACATATCCACGGTGACTTCAGTTTCTCTATGCATAGTTTGAGGCTTGCGTCTGTTGAATATATACGCAACAATCCGGCTTTGGTAAGACGTTATTTCATTTAAATAAGAACTGCTATTCGTTTCACATATTTGACCTGTTTGTCTATACATGTATATTATACTCATGTTTTTGTTTATCTGAACAATCATGAAAAATATACTTCATCTACGGTAGTTAAAACTTCAATAAATATGCATTATCACAGAATCCTATTTTTTAACAAGTAGGTGTTTTTTTACTAGTTTTGTCTCTTAGTAATATGATTAAACGAGATTGTTTTAAACGGTTATACATGGCAATGGTTCTTATTAAAGATGTTTTAGACTATGTAACAACAATACTGAATGAAGCCCAATAAACATATTTAGGTTCAGATGAGCCAGATACATCTTTAAAGCAAGCCACTACAAGCCTACACAATTTATTCTGAGTATTTAGGGAACAATTCGAGGGTTCAGCGCAAGACTATCCTAACTCCTATGTATTTAAATAGGAGTTAGTATAGTCTTGCACCGAACCCTCGAATTATTACTGGCACATAATTTTGGGAAAGATTATCACAATAATCATTGAATTGGGAATGAAAAATCCAGGAGTAACTTTGGGAAAAATTGGGAATTCTGCGATTTTAAACACTTTTGCCATTGGGTATATATGTCTAGAAAAGGCCTGCAGGGCTTAGAAATATTTTGTTCTTGGTTAATTGTATGATATCCATTATTTACCAGACTGAATGACTTTTAATGAGGCAATTCTGAGAACAAATGATTTCATGTCTGCTGTGGACACAAATGTTGGTATTTTCTAGTAATCTGTTGGAATGGCTGTAAAATGGATTATTTCCAAATTCAAGTGCATTTTAAATATAGCTTGAGTACAAAATTGTTTGGAAAATTTAATTACAGTCGGGACCTCGTTCATTCGAATTCATCACGTCCGAAAGTGTTTTTTTAAAAATACATGGTTTCGAATAACCCATTTTAATTTGACATGAATAAGAAGAAACATCGGGACCTGATATGTATTTCGGATGATACTAAGTACTCGGAAAAAAAGGTTGTCGAATAAACCAGGTCCAACTGTATATGTAAGTAAAGAGTAACCTCTCTACGAAAGCTCCCAATTGTTGCTGCTGTTGAGAAATATGTACTCTCCTTTAGCATCGGGCGCTTATTCCGATACGGTAGTGGAATCAAAGCGCTGTGTGGAGCGTAAGAAATATATTGCTCAAGAGAGGCTAAATTTGAAGCAAAGTATTACCACAGAAAAACTGAAAATGTTGTTGAAGAGTCGTTATTGCCCAAGATAGGATCAGGCTGAATTGTAATTCAATTCGCTGAATAAATTTATAAATCCCTATTTACAATTATTTTTAACCATAGAAGAGCCATGTGGCTGATGTTCTGTTATATTTAAATTATAAAATTCATTATTTACCGTATTAAAAATGAAACAATTGTAGGGGGACGGTACGCCAATACACATGTTTCTGACAGATGAATCGTTGGACGCTTACTTAGATCGGATGAGTATGGACGGGGAATGGGGTGATCATATAATCCTCAGGTAAAATTATTTCTACCGTCGTAAAATCACTGCATATGGCCATCCTTACACGTATGTTAGTTTTTGACACAATAAAATAAAACCTGATTTCCAGTTATTGGTCTGTGGGAACAAACAACAGGAGATTGTCATGAGTTCTCTCCCTTTATCCATTCTAGAGTTCCCTTCCTTTATACTGTAGAAGGGATCTTTATTTGTAACAACATTCTAGAGTTCTCTCCCTTTATATTATAGAAGGGATCTTTATATAGTAACTACATTCTAGAGTTCTCTCCCTTTATATTACAGAAGGGATCTTTATGTAGTTACTACATTCTGGAGTTCTCTCCCTTTATACTATAGAAGGGATCTTTATTTAGTAACAACATTCTAGAGTTCTCTCCCTTTATATTGTAGAGGGCATCTTTATATAGTAACTGCATTCTGGAGTTCTCTCCCTTTATACTGTAGAAGGCATCTTTATATAGTAACTGCATTCTAAAGTTATCTCCCTTTATACTGTAGAAGGCATCTTTATATAGTAACTGCATTCTGGAGTTATCTCCCTCTATACTGTAGAAGGCATCTTTATATAGTAACTACATTCTAGAGTTCTCTCCCTTTATACTGTAGAAGGCATCTTTACATAGTTAATATATTTTGGAGTTCTCTCCTTTTATACTATAGAAGGTATTTATATAGTACTATACATAAATATACTATAAAAGGGATATAGAAGGGGAGAGAACTCATGACAGTCTCCTGTAGTTTGTTCCCTCAGATCAAACAACTGGAAATGGCCGGGACGCTTCCATTTCAGGTTTATTTTATTGTGTCAAAAAACGGGAAATAATAATAAATTGACCAATCGACTGACCTAAAAAATTGTGGATATGGATACTGCAAATCAACATATTTTTAATGATGGCCTCCTATCTTGTTTTGCTATGCTATAAATAAAGTTTGCATTGACCCCCATTGCAGGGCATCCTTGTCCTGTGGACACATCAAATTTCAGTACTTATGTTATAATGACCTTTGACTTTTTCAGTATGCTTAATTTATTTCATTTCAGCGCTGTAGCTAGTGTGATAAACATGCCGATATTTATCTACGGTGGAATGTCGGGTCAGAACGAAACAATTGTCTCACCTAAAAATGTCTCTGGTAAGTTGTGGATTGGCAATCAATTAAGGTCAATCAAGTAGCAATTATTGTGGGCGGAGCTTAGCCAGTTAAACAATCATGTTAGAACCAATCAAATTCTTCCTTTTAATTCGGCGTGGAAATGGTAACGGTATAGAGATTTACCAGAAATCTATCGATCCACAGGAGATTGTCACCAGTTCTCTCCCTTTATCCCATCTAGAGTTCTCTCCCTTTGCCCCTTCTATAGTATATGTATATATAGTACTATAGAAGGAATCATGGGAGACAACTCTAGTAGGGATAAAGGAAGAGAACTCATGACAATCTCCTGTGTATCTATCTATATATCCTGACAGTATATACACTGCAACTCCATTATAACGCAAGCGGGGGTGGGGGTTGGACCAAGACTCAAGATCGCCTTACAATTCGAACGCATTATAAGTCTGAAGACATATTAACCATACCAACTTACCCCACCAACCCAAATATAGCGTTGTGCATATTGTGAGTCTTGGACCCCCACCCGACCGTGTTCTAATGGAGTTGCAAAGTATGGATATAAAGAGTTTAAATCTCGTTCATTTAGATCGGTACGAGTTAATCAGCTAACTAGTTAACCTTTTAGAGTGAATTATTTAAAAAACATCTAACAATACTGTTGGTCATATGTCCAATGTGCACCATCTGCAATTAGAATTTGCTTATTAATTAACTGTGTAATTTTGATTATAAATAATTACAAACTTAAAAATTCAAGCAGATTGTTGCATCTATTGAATGTCTTGGTAAAAGTCAAGTACAATTGATTGAAGTTTCAATATTTGGATTTTTTCAAGGAACTACACATATCTATTTTTTCAACCAGCATATATTACCCCGTCACAGAGTTGCATCTCATTGTCAATGAACTCATATCGCAGTAATCACATGGGCCAGTATCAAAATATTTCGGCTGAAAATGAACTGTATATAATATCTACGCATGTACATGTATATAATAATTATGATATAGTCCATATCACATGAGCTTGTCACCAGTTCTCTCCCTTTATCCCTTCAGTAGTATATGTATACATATTGTAGTAGAATAAATAGAGATAACTCTGGAAGGGATAAAGGGAGGGAACTCATGACAATCTCATGGGGTACATATAGACCAATTTTCCCAAAAATAATTTTATACTGGCCCCTGTGGGAGCTACTCGATATTTCTGATTTTTTGATAAATTTTTTATTAATTTCTTTAACACAAACATCTGTTCCTATTTAACAACACATTGTTATCAAATCCGTCGTCAGACTTCAAGTAAAATGTCTTCTTATTTCTACAGCCGAGGATGACTGTGGCAATGATTCGAAGAATATTTACCTTGGACATATAGGAGAGTCCCATTACTTTAGTCTACGTCCACGAAATTGGAAAGATAACAGCTATAATGGTTTGTTTACACATTGTGAACCATTTATCCCATATAAATATTGCCATAAGTCGTCAGTCTGTCTTATTGTTTTATGAATTATGCACATGTATACCAATAGGGGTAAACAAACATTAATCCCCAGGTCATTAGCCCCTAAGTTCAAATTTGCTAAGGCCTACAAAAGCCTCTTCACCCTAGGACATAATTTCCTTCTTGGTTTTGTTAAGGTCGACATAAGGGGCTTAAATCCTCAGTCTAAGGGGCTTTTGATTGCGTATTTAATATCATAAAAAGGCTTTTGTCTGCCTTCGCAAGTTTGATTTAGGGGCTTAGGTCCTATAATCATTAATAGGGTCTGAGAAAAATTGTTATTTCATTACACATGTGCAGTCTTAAAACTCTTAATTGTTTTATATCAGGCAATTCTTAAACAGTCATTTGTGTGTGGTAGCACTTTTCACAATTTTCACCATGTGTTTGATAAATGTTTGTCACTTTTAGATGCAAAAATTCCACAATCGGTGGGGCAGTTGGGTACCAGAGCCACCTTTTTATGGAGCGCATAACATTTGCCTTTTCAGATTTGGTTGAGATGAATGTGAGTGAAAAGGCAGCAAGGTACCCTATGCAGTACTTCAACTTCATCTTGACCCAAATATTTCGTATGGACAGTTCGAGTACTACTGATGCCATGTTCATGTTTGAAACATATTTCATGAGTATGCTTGAGCAAGCACCTAAAGAACAGGAATTCGCTAAAGAAGTATTTGGTCCAACTGTTTGCAAGCTTGTTTCAAGCAAGACTGAACCAGATAGTTTGCAAGTTGACATTACCACTCTATTTCCATCAGCAAAAGTTGAAGATGTATTGCAAGCAGACGGAGGCTTATTCTTGTTTAAGACACCAAACGATACTGCGATTGTCTCTGAAAGTATCATTGCTAAGTCATTTGATTTAATCATCGAACCACATAGATCCATTGGTTTGTTAAAACTTGTTCCCGCCTCTCCAAGGTTATGGGAAGGACAGACAGAAAAATCAACCAATAAATTGGTCTGTCTGAAAAACATCTTCCTTTCAGATATGTACGAAAGTATGTCGCCATTAGACGATGACATGTACAATGACAGTATGCCTAAAGTAAAAATTGTTTTTGCATTTAAAAGCACTTGGCCAAAGGTGACTGAAGAGTGGGCTACACGATTGAGAACGAGCGGTTTTCCTAATACTCATACAGTAGAAACAATTATCAAAACCGGCTGTCATGTTATTTCACTAAAAGATAGCATTGAGATGGCAGATTATTTGGAACAGCCGGAAACAGGCGACAATGCCGATATTGTTTGGTGTTACTCTTTTGCATTTGCTGAAAAGGAGATCTGCCGCTTCATTTCACCGGAACAAAGGCAATGTTACATCCTGTTTAGGTCGACTGCTGGTATGGTTCCTAGTAAGCACATGTTGCCTATGGCCATTTTCAAGAGCATTTTCTTTTTCTCTTGTGAGAATATTTTGGAGTCAACGTGGTTATCCAAACCTGGCGAAAGCTATTTCATAATGCTGAAAAAGTTAGCGGAAGGTCTGAAATATGGTTTTATACCTTATTATTTTATGCCTGAGAAAAACTTGCTCGAGTCTGTAACCCCAGAAACCATAATTGAAAACCAGAAAATGTTGGCATTTGCAAGATTTCAACCAGTGACATCATTATACTTCGTGTTAGGTTCATTGAAACTGATGTCATCAGAAGTGTGCAGCTTTGTTGAAGAGATGATACAAGATGCTTGCAATACTGATCCTGAAGATGACCAGCAGAAAGAACAAATAACGCATGCGTGTATGACTTTATTGAGCGGTTTCATTACAGATGAGAAATATCAGAATGCTATGTTAGTGCTCAACAGTTTGGTTGAACAGACTGATATAAGTTCAGAAAAGTCTGTGGAGATACTGAACAAACAACTACCAGACATAGATTTGCGATCAAAATGTTGCTTTGCCCTCTATGTGGATATTCGGCAAAAGTCGTCTTTGACCAAACATCTGTGTCACGGTATGCGTACTGTTCATGTCACAGAGCTGTTTGGTCCTGACTGTACAGAAGAGCTACCCGACACATGCCTGCCTGAACGCTACAGTATTGAGAACGGTGATCTGTTCTTCATTGACTACGCTACTGAAGTACTGGAACAGTGCGTGAGCACCAAAGTTCAAACAAAATGTTTCAAGTATTATTTAAAGAAATATTCAGAGTTAGCCGGTGATGCTCTAGTCTTACCTTTTGGAGCCATGGATGAGTACCAAGCATTGTACAGCCGGACTTTTAAAAGAAGTGAATTCTATCTTGAACAAATTATAAGTAGTACTCTATTAGGTTTGTATGTCAAATTGTTTAATAAATATTATGAAAAGGGATCCACAGAAGAATTCAGGGACTTGTTGCCTGCCTATGAAAGCTTAGCGAAAGATTCTGAGTCACAGAAAAGGAATCTATACTTGATTTTAAAATCATTGGGAGAGACAACGAAGGCAGCGGCCGTATATGGTGAAAGGGGAAATGCTGGTGCGGAAAAATTAATGCTTGTTATGAGAATGAAATAAAGGACTAGTATACTGAGTAATACTAACAGGCTTTTAAGGGTTCCTAGTTTTTCCTAGTTTTTTTGAAAGTGCTCCTATTTTTTCCTAGTTTTCCTAGTTTTTTTGAAAGTGCTCCTATTTTTTCTTAGTTTTCCTAGTTTTTTTGAAAGTGCTCCTATTTTTTCCTAGTTTTTTTGAAAGTGCTCCTATTTTTTCCTAGTTTTACCTATTTTTTTTGAAATACTTTTTAAGTGCTCCTATTTTTTCCTAGTTTTCAAAAAAAACTAGTATTCCTACTTTTCATAAGCATTTCATATTGTATAAGGTCTAGAAGTTTTTAAACATGGTTTTGGAGATTTTCTTGTTGAAGAAGACAAGAGGATGTTTAGTTGACAGACTCCTTTGCTGAAAGTGTGATCTGGTGGTCTGGTATCACTGGTGCATAGTCCAACCTTCTCAACTGATGACTGAAAAGGTTGGTCTACTATGCTTCAGTGATACCTGCAAGTGACTGCGGGAAGAAATAAACTGTCAACTTAATGATCCAATTGCCCTAGTGAGTGGTTATCAAATAAAAAAAGCTGCAAAGGTAACATATTTCCTTTCAATAATTCCTACTTTTTATCATTGATTTCCTATTTTTTCCTACTTTTTTCCTAGTTTTCTGTGACTTTTATTCCTAGTTTTCTGTGACTTTTATTCCTAGTTTTCTGCGACTTTATTCCTAGTTTTCTCCTTGTGTTTTGGTATATATTGCTGGAAAACCTGTACTAACAAATTAACACGTTTAAAGGCAGATGGTCATATTTTTATCAAAACATGCTGAGTAATAATGAAGAGTAGATGACTTGTCAATGCATTCATACTGGCTTACTCTAAAACACGTACTGCTTTAGAACTTTTCTTGAAAGTTTCCAGGAATGGCGCATTGGTCAGGATAGAAAATGAATGTGTTTTTGGTTTTGGGAAACATGTCAGAAAAGTGACAAAGCAGTGTTGTAGAGTAAATCTGTACGAAGGCATCAACAATCTCCTGTGATATACATGTACATGTATACTGCTAGTGCTAAAAATGCACACAGTGAAATATTTGTTTTTGAAATTCTGTTTGACGTTTAATTTACATGTACATTTGCACTTACATGTACGAGGCTTTTGTGGTGTTCAATTGTGTGAAATCTGTAATGTTTGGAAGGGCGTTTTTGTTTAGCTACATATCAATTCATTTTATGTATGTCGCAGTATTAATTATATATGAAATACATTCCTTTTAATTATATATTGTCATATACTTATGCTATGATATGCAGTATATTTATGAGATCATTAGTCTTACCCTTAAGTTATTTACAATCATCAAGATTAATAGTCAGTAGCTTTAGAGGATGGATTAATAATCACTTCTTTTTTTTAGGCTTTTATTACTCGTAGTCTGGGTTATCTGCCCTTCCACTTAGTTATCGGTATTATTACGCAGGATAAGGAACCAGGCCTGCGTTCAGTTATGACTATCAGCCCTATCGTTTCGTAACGTTTTGCAATTTGGTTCCCGTGTGCAGCCAATTTGCTATGGTGGGCAAGGGATAAAATACAAAACGTTTGCCACCGATAGCCGTAACTGAACGCAGGGCTGGCCCCGTGTTCACAAAGGATTAAGATCAAGATCAGATCAACTGATCCTGAAAATCAGACTTAAGTTTCTTTGCCAGGCTATTATTATTTGGATCCCATTGAACGCACAAAAAAATGATAGTATAGTTGATAATGTTTTGGCTGCATGCATGGAACCAGCAATTTACATCAGGGATCCAGGAGAAGGGGCCAGCTCCTGGTAAGGCAGTGGAGCCAATGGGCTGCTCAGTGTGGTAGCTATGTGTTCAAGCCACATTAAGGTCACAATCAAGCTTCCTCTGGACCGAGCAGTATCTGAGTGTGAGGCTATTAAACGGATTCTATAGATCAGTCTCAGAGGGCAGCCATGCCATTGGTCAATTTTAGGACTGTGTTCAGATCCAACCAATCAGTTTTAAATTAGCTGTAGATATCACTAGGGGGAATCTAAAATCCCCCAATCGTACATATATGTCTGAGTATGAATATGTAAACACATAGATATGGGTAATTGTAAGATTTTCAAATAAGCGATTCTGATTTATAGTAGCATTTTATTCTTAGTGATGATGTTTATACATATGCTGGGTAATAATAATATCCCACCATTCGAGCAAAACCAAAAAAATACCAAAAATTACGCGCAAACCCCCCCCCCCCCTCCTCAAGCTCAAATCCTGGATCCTCCCCTAGATACTATACTCGGAAAATGAGCTTGAATAACTTTGATTAAAATGTTGAATAGACAATTTATTGTGAACTTGGATATGAGTGCTGGGGGTGTCCTGGTTGGTCGAATGATTTTTTTATTATATTGGTGATTATATTGTTTGATATGTTTGTTTCGTAAACTATTGTTTGTATTCAATATGTCTGTTGTTGTTGGTTGTGTTGTTTTATGTTGTTTGATTTTAAGATATGTATTCATGGCTTATTTGTGTATCAATGAATACAACGTGGTCAACGGATAGAGGGCCTAACTCCTGATCCAAAAGTGGTGGGGTCAAATCCCGCCTCAAGGGATGTTGAACTGCTAATTTTACAGGCGCTGAATTAAGCTGTAGTAGTAACCCAGGTGCCGACATCGAGAGTTACTGATATAAGATGTAATAAGTTGTTTCACATTTGAAATCAAATAAATCAGTTTTAACTGCAGGAGATTGTCACAAGTTCTTTCCCTTTATCGCTTCTAGAGTTTGTTTCCCTTTATCATTTCGTTTACATATACAGTAAAACCTTAATAATAAGACCACACTGTCTTGGGACCCTGAAAACTGGTCTTCTTATTGGGGTGGTCTTAATATTGAGGTTGAATAAAGAGCAAACAGTGAAAATGGACTTGAAAATTATGTACTTAATTTTGAGGTGGTCTTGTTATTAAAGTGGTCTTTCAGTGAGACGTTACTGTACTATATATAGAAAGGATAAAGGGAGAGAACTTGTGACAATCTCCTGTGTACAAAACTGAATGTTATCTCTTTTGACTATATTGTTTGTTTCATGGTTACAGATGCATTGACCTCTTGTATCCAAGCATATTTGAGTTGTACTTTTATTTGTTATTTTTATTACTTGTATTTCATTTTTGTTTCAATTTTATCAATAACAAGTCAAGGACATATAAACAATGGATTAATTAGAAACTGGCTGATATCGGTGAAACAATACAAGAAATAATTTACCCACAATCCTAAGCACACACTTGGATAGTATCGTGAATTTCCGCCACTTTAATGATCGGCGATAGTTGGCAATCTCAAAAATGGAAGAATTGTCAGGCTTCATGAAAAAATAACATACATCAAGATAAAGACAAAAAATATATATACGAATCTAGAAATATCGTGAATATGACGATTACGGCTGATGAAATGTCAACTTCTCTTGATTCAGAAACAAGATGGCAGACGTCGCAAATTTTTTATCATCGGTTTGATCTTGAAAGAATCCTGAGAGTTCAAACAAATCTATATAGACATAGTAGGAAGTTTCTAATCCATGGTTTATATGTCCGCGTCAATAGGAATAACATTATATTACACATTATAACATGTTGCAGATTTTGAATAAAGATACATGTATATACATGTAATCAGTGTTTATTATCACTATAATTTTTGGGGTACACAGCATATTTCAACCATATTTAGTTATATATTTTGAAATTGGGGACATAATTCTAACCTAAATGGGCCACCATTTTGAAAGCAAGTGTCATTACTTGTACGAGAAATGATGGCAAATTTGAAATGAAGGACTTAACTCTTACGCCGCTTGACTTCCAATTCGAAGACAGAAAATGCTATTGATGTCTTGAATGGCGGCCACTATGTTGAAAATTGGGAACATCACATAAAAAAAATCGGCCGCTTGTCTTGAGTGATTGTATTCTGCAAAAACTAACGAATCATATCAATCACCGTTGCTTGTGTTGCTGCCTCCTGCCTGGAACGCAATATAACGGGGCTTGCGCCTCTAGTCAAATCAACCGTCTTATCAGATCTTATGTGGCTGTCCAATTGATAAGCGATAGCGGTGCGTAGTACGGTCAGATAAAATTTCAATCTTTGTATGGTCCGGAATGTATCCAGAATTTTTCGTATGCTCTGGGCATACGGTACGAACATGAGTAATTAATTAATGAAATGAGAATTAATTATCATTATACGTCAGTGTTTGCATTGTAATGAAGCCTAAACTAAAACATCTTCGATATTTTGTCATTCTTTCGAACGCTTTATTGCAAAGTGTTTGATTTTTAAAACAGATCACTTGAGTATGAAATAAGATAACTAATATTATAATTAAAAAATATGGTAGAAAAATGACTTGACCACTTTCAAATTAATGGTGGAAATGACATTATGTATGGAGTAGTTTTCGCAATAAAGCGATGCGACTGCCGAAAATTGCTGTAGAACTAGTTGTTCGAGCGAACAACTAAAAAAAGGACTGACTTTGGCACAAATGTAGACTATCTGGTAATAATTATTGTGACAGAGAAGAATATGACAGAGCTGGTAATCAAATACGACATCGGACTCATAAAACGGTGAAAACACATGAAATGAACATTATGACAGGTGTTAAGGAAAACCTGAAGAATTTCAGACCCCAATTTCACAAAAATACTCAAAATAATGAATATGCTTAAGTACGGCACTTAGTATCATACGTAAGTATGTCATTAACTAGACACTTAACTAAAATATTTTGCTATTTAATATTAGCGATTTTAACGGGGTCATTAGAAACACGAACATTTATAGTCGAGAAATCGTTTATCGATGGAAATAGCAAAATATTCTTGTCGCAATAATTTCTAGTTTTACAGTAATATCATGCTCAATATTTTGTTCATTTGTTAACCTAAACAAACATAAAAATAAATTTCATATATATACTATCCCACACTCCCAAAATATTACAATTTTTGTAAAATAATTTCTGTACAAAGTAAAGGATTTACAGTAAAACCTCGATAATAAGACCACCCTATGGACCCTTGAAAACTGGTTACATAAAGAGCAAACTAGTTAAGACTTAAAGTGTAGGGAGAAAATGACAATGAAAAAATCTTTCACTGTGTCATTATTCATGTATTTTCGTTTTTTACGAATAGATCATTAATATTTTTACTGTAATTTTGTTACTTGTTTTTATTATAAAAATCACTAAAAGAGGCTCTGCGAGCACCCCTAAATACAATTTTTTCTGGGGGAGGCCCCTCAACCCCCCACCTACCCCAGGGCGTATAATTCAAAATAGCCCAGGGACGCCCCTGCTGGTCACTCAACATCCAAAATGGCTTTTGGTAAATTCACCAAAATTCAGCAGACTTCAGTAAGGTAATGTACCCATTATCCAAAGGTTAACCAATCTGCGTTGATGTTTCAAACCTTGTTCAGATGAAGAGGAATTGGCTTAGTGGTTAACGTAAGATTTGATTGGTTTACACAACACTGATATGCAAAAAACTAAATTTTAATTTCATTTCATCTCTGTATTTCCACCTATGGAAGAAGATATTGAACAAAGTATACATGTACAAAATTGGTCAGAAAATCAAATAAATAGAAAAAAATCAAACATACTAACCATTATATAAAGCCATGGTATAAAATGTATCTGGAATAATAAAAGACATGTAGAGGGTTATCATATACGTATATACTAATTATGCATCAAATTATTAAATGCATAGTTATTCAGAGTAATGTTGCAGCCAATATATGAGATAATAATCTGTTTATTATGTTTTATTATGTGTTTACCATATGCAAAGATTCATGTTTACTTTCGCAAAAAAAATATTGTTTTGAATGTTTTTTGTCATGCACACTTTATTTTTAAAACAAAAATTTAGTTATTTTGGAATTATCTAATTTTTGTAACATTATATAAGTTTACAACAATCTTGTCGCAGTATAATCATATTTATATAATTTTATTATCATTCATAGAATTACACTTAAAATTACACTTAAAATATTTTTATTACCTCCCTTTAATTTGGATTTTAGTAAAATCAATGTGCATGTTTAATAGTCATGTTATCTCGGAAGTTTCGATTATGTCTAAAAATAACCACATGTACAATTGTTGTGTAGTTCTTAAAACTGAAAATTACTCCTGTTAAGTTTTATGTAAGTTTTATTTATATTCTATCTATCAGTAATACATGTACAGTGAATAGACACCTCTGTTATCTCGGAATATGTTTGATTACTCTAGTTCATACATTTTCACTACATCACTGTCCGGCATGGTAACAAACATTCTATTCAGTCCCTGATGAAAACACACTGAGCGTGGATATTGTAATCCATCTCCTTGCTTCACAACCACACCAAGTTTCTTCCCATTCTCACTGAATTGTACCACATTATGTGAACTGTACCCAGCTACAAACATGTTTCCTCTACCATCAACACATACACCATCTACATACGTCAGGTCAGTCTCTGTAATAGTGGACAAATAATTTCCCATCCCATCAAAACATACAAGTCCCTTGTCCCAACCTCCAACAAACATTCTGTCTCCACTTTCATTGAATGTAACATGTCTACTATAGTTGAACAGCTTATTCCCAGCATTGTCTCGTGTAATTGTCTTAAGCCGGGTACCAGTCATATCATAAACATAGAGTGAAGGACCACATTCTGTCACATAAAGCTGACCATCCTTGAAAGCAATACCATAACAATAATGAGACATTTTAATTTGTCTTGTAGGAGTCATCTTGTTATGAATGGAAACAAACTGGATCTTGTTGTCACTCTGACATGCAACAGCAACTTCATGTTTACTGATACAACATACACAAAGAGGTGTAGAATCTAAAGTACAATAATCAACAACTGACATCTTCTGTATATCAAAACGTTTTAGTTTCTTATTGTTACAATCTGTGACAAGTAGTTGGTTATCATGTGTCAGACAACATCCATGGGAACCGCCTGTCTGAGAATCATGAGAAAGTTTTATGGTAATATCTCTACTTTCTTTGATTGTGTAGAGGTCGTGTTTCTGCGTTCCATGTTTCTGTACTTGACCAATACCTTGTAAAGCTTGGATGTATTCCATAAATGATTGGTCAGGAATGAATGATATCTGTATGTCTGTACTATGTTGTAATTCTTGCTTGATCTTCTCAGCGTCTGCTTCTTTCATTTTTTCTTGGGCAATTTTCGTACAAACAAAACGTTGGGCTCTATTTCCTACTGATTGATTTAGCTTGTCGTCCGTCGTCTGAAAATCTTTACAGATGCTATTAACACTTTGTTTGTCGTGTAGAATTTCTGTTTCTAGTTGTTTGTATACAACTTCTATTTCTTTGCGTGATGACTCCGCAATTTTACTCAGGATGGCTTCTAATGCTTTCTGGAATGTACTGACTTGACCTAAAGCTTCTTTCTTTGCTTTATTCAAAGTTTGAAGTTGGATATTTTTAGATTTACATACTATTTCCATGGATACCATCATATCTTTCAGAAGCCTGTGGGTCTGTTTGCTGTCAGACAACTTAAATATGGCGTCAATCATGTCTGGTATAGAATGGATGTGACTGTCTTGACAAGATCTGAAATGGAATGAATTATAATTACTTTCGACATATAAGTATAGAAAACACATTTAAAACATAGGAAGTTGTGACAATGTTCATAAATAGCCTATTGATTTTATTTAAATAGTTAAAAATGGAAAATTGACCATTGATATACTTAAGTATGTATTGCTCGAGTCTTTAAATCTTAATTTTAAAATGATTATGTATACGTCTGAATTTTTGGACTAGGTCCTTATTACTGTTTAGGATGTCGTGGGATCAAGCATACTTTTCCCCATGATACAGGGAGACATGTATATACTACACAATATTCTGGACAGATAATAGATCTAATCATTCTATCATAACGTTGACGAACGTTTGGATAGCTCAGTGGGTAGAGCGACGTACTAGTGTTTAGGGGGTCATAGGTTCAAGCCACATTTTCTCCATGAATTACTTCAGTGTTGGCAGCAGTGTTTGATAACTCAGGGTGGTTAATTGAGCCTTGGTGTGGGGATAGACGCCCACCCGGTTATCTCAGTCGGAAAAGCGACATACTAGTGTTTAGGGGTTCATGGGTTCGAGCCCCATATCGAGCGCACTTTTTCCCCTTGATTTACTTCGGCCTCAAATGTTGGAAGGTGAGAAAGAAGTGGTGTGCGGTTAGACAGCTGTCCCTCGACTTACTTTAATATCAATGTAAATAAAGAATTACTTGTTATTGTAATGAAGCATGTAGAACAACATTAGCTAACTATACTGTGGCAAAATCTATCTATGTAGCTTACTTGTGATCCTTTGCAATGCAGACATAGCAGCCAACAACATCATGTCCTTCACAATACATATCCACTAATTTGCCTTTATGTTTGCTGCATCGTTCTATAGGAAACTCCGGTAAACTGGATGGCTGTCCGCTTGCTTGTTTCCCTTGGCTGACATCCAGAAGATTGTGTTTCTTCATTATTTGTACTTTCTTGTGTCCATCGGTACATGGTTGACAACAATAACCACTACATTCTACACAATACTTCACGGCTTCTACCTTTCTGTTGTCTTCTGCACAAGCGGTGCACACAAAATCAAATATTTCCTCCGACATTTTCAGCTGAGAATGTCCTCCAAACGCCATTTTCTATGTTTGACTTTGAACCCTACTTTCGATTTCAGAAAGATAAAAGAATACAGGGAACCGTCAATAGCGCCAAACAATAATTACCTCCCTTACTCCATCGAGCAAAATAGCGAATTGAGGCCCGTCTAGAGGTTCAATCAAACAGGAAGCCAAGGTCGGTGAATTCACGTCACGTAACGCAAAATAAAGCTATGTATAGCCATGAGACCAACTGTTACAAGTAGAACCAACACACCATCCTGGGGAGGCCTTTGTTGAGGAAAATACATGTACCTGTCACTGAAAGAAAATTTTTACGATAATAGGGCATTTTGACAGGTAAAATCCTCTTCCAATTATCGTATATTTACATTCAACGACAACAACATGTTTTATCCTCTGTATGGGTCTCTCTACGATATGTAGGTGATGGTTCTTGCAGATGTTGGACTCGTTGGAGTTTGATCCTCATTAGGAGCATCCTATGAGATAAACGTGTACATGTTGGACTCATGGTTGTCACAGATACTTATAATCAGGTATTTTCATTCAAAGATTGATGTTAGTTCGTTCCTCGATCTGTGCTGGTCTCCTAACGGTAGCATAGTATTTCTAATTGATGTGCCCGTTGGACTGATGGGTGTCTCAGGTATATATGTATACCTGGTCTTACTGGTCACATATCCTTTATAGTGATATAGTTACGTTGCTTGCATAATTTCCTTTTCAGTGTATTTTCGTTGCCAGTGTGAATAATCTCGCTAGCAATTGCGAGGGACTTGCGTTAATAATCCACATTTAGAATCGTGCTAGTCTTCACTACTCCTGTATACCTACCCTTACAAGGAGCATCATTACGGAAATTTTATGTTTTAAGTTTATTTGAAATTAGATAGCATCATCCACTAAGATCCTATGTCGGGCCTACTCTTGTCGGCTTGAAATTTCAAGGGGAGTTTCTCTGTTTTATTGAGCGCTAAATATTATTGGTAACTACAATTGGTTGCTGACTTACCTTTAGCAAGAAGGTATCTAACGGCAACGTTTATATAAAACACGGAGCCTCTCTAAACATTACGAAAATGATGTTTAAAAACACGGCTCCCTGTTAACTTTATATCTATGGGGATGGGGCAATTAGAAATTGTCTGGCTGAATATCAAAATCAACCAAGGAGAGTATCTGGTCATTAATTTCCATTTAATTACACATAAATTGACTACTTGCATGCAGTAACAACAGGAGATTGTCACGAGTTTTTTTTCCTTCTTCCCTTATACAGTTCTGCCCCTTTGAGCTTGAGGGAGTAAGAAGAAGAACTCGTGCCAGTCTCCAGTGGCAGTAACTCATCATTTAAAAAACCTTGGGGAAATAATTACACACTCAGTCAGGCTACATTCAATATTTGTCCTATGTAAATTGATTGTACATAATATCTGTCTAGGAAAGAAAAAAGTCCTGAACGTTTTTTATAGAATGACAGAGGTGATGATGACGCATGGGACACCCTGTGCGACGAGGCCGCGACCATTGCCGCCGACTTTGGTGTGGAGCCGTCCATGGCCAGGAATGTTGGGCGTCAGCAAAACCGCGCCAATGCTCCAGCACAGAACATTTCTGAATTTTGAAAAGTCAACATGTACCTACCGTTCCTCGACCACTTGCTCACGGAGCTAAACGACAGGCTAATGCAGGGCAATGATAGATATACGGTCCAATGGCTGATATACATTTCAGGTTAGGATCTATAAAAAACTTTAATACAACTCAGGCCCGGATACAGAAATTCCAGACTGGGGGGGGGACATGCATGAGGACAAATCACCCCTCCCTTACAGGGGCTCCGGGGGATCTCACCCAGTTTTTCTTTACTATAGAGGTATGAAATGGTGGCTTCTGGTGAATTTCGGGGTCTAAATTTTGAGGACTCATTCGTGAGAATTGCACTAGTATTATCTTGTTAAAAACCAATTTATACAAGTACCTACATTTAAAAAAAACAGGAGGACACCACCTCCTGTACCAATCCCCAGTCAGATATCCCCCGGAAAATTTTGACAATATAGGTTTAAAAGGATTGCTTCTGGTGCATTTCTGGGCCTATATTTTGAGGACTTATACATGAGAATTGCACAAGTATTATCTAGTTAAAATGCAGAACGACCAATTCATACAAGTACCAACATTTTAATACATTTCCAGGGACACCACCATCTGTACACATGATCAGGGAGCACACTAATTAACTGTTAACCGCCTATATACTTAAACTACAAACAGATTTAGGCATGCTCCTTGAAATACTATGAATGTGTGGATAATCTCCGGCATAAAATAATTGTCAACGATAATAACTGAAGTGGCAGAGGATCGGCCTTCAAAACAGGAGGTTATGGTTCGAGCCCTGTCAGAGGCAAACACATTACATTTAACTCGAACAACATGCTTGTACTGGTTAGAATTTAACCCGGGAAATTTATGAGACTGCACGCTCGCCATATGGGTTTCCGGTGGCGAAGTAAAATAAGCCATATGTGTCTAGAATGAAAAGAGATTTACATTTTATTATTTCTTTTTTAATATCTGATAACAAAACATTTATATATCATAACCACTTCGATTTAGTTAGAACAAAATACTTTAGTTACCATCATAGATTTGCCCGTTAAGTGTGCACACATTCGTCTGATATCAAAGTATCATTTATATACTTTTAATATTACAGTTTATTTCAAACAATGCAAAAACAAAATTTAATTTCATCTCTGTATTTCCCCCTATGGAAGATGATATTGAACAAAGTATACATGTACAAAATTGGTCTGGAAATCAAATAAATAGAAAAAAATCAAATATACTAACCATTATATAAAGCCATGGTATGTTTTATTATGTGTTTACCAAATGCAAAGATTTATGTTTACTTTCGCAAAAAAAATATTGTTTTGAATGTTTTTATCATGCACACTTTATATTTAAATAATTTAAAACAAAAATTTAGTTATTTTGTAATTATCTAATTTTTATCATTCATAGAATTACACTTAAAATCTCAAATTAAATATTTTTATTACCTCCCTTCAATTTCGATTTTAGTAAAAACAATGCGCATGTTTAACAGTCATGTTATCTTGGAAGTTTTGATTATGTCTAAAAATAACCACATGTACAGTTGTTGTGTAGTTCTTAAAACTGAAAATTACTCCTGTTAAGTTTTATGTAAGTTTTATTTATATTCTATCTATCAGTAATACACTGAATAGACAACTCTGTTATCTCACAATATATTTGATTACTCTAGTTCATACATTTTCACTACATCACTGTGCTCCATGGTTACAAACATTCTATTCAGTCCCTGATGAAAACACACTGAGCGTGGATATTGTAATCCATCTCCTTGCTTCACAACCACACCAAGTTTCTTCACATTCTCACTGAATTGTATCACATTATGTGACATGTACCAAACTACAAACATGTTTCCTCTACCATCAACACATACGCCATCTACATACCTCAGGTCAGTCTCTGTAATAGTGGACAAATAATTTCCCATCCCATCAAAACATACAAGTCCCTTGTCCCAACCTCCAACAAATATTCTGTCTCCACTTTCATTGAATGTAACATGTCTACTATAGTTGAACAGCTTATTCCCAGCATTGTCTTGTGTAATTGTCTTCAGCAGAGTACCAGTCATATCATGCACATAGAGTGAAGCATCACTATCTGTCACATAAAGCTGACCATCCTTGAAAGCAATACCATAACAATAATGAGACATTTTAATTTGTCTTGTAGGAGTCATCTTGTTATGAATGGAAACGAACTGGATCTTGTTGTCACTCCAACATGCAACAGCAACTTCATGTTTACTGATACAACATACACCATTAGGTTGAGAATCTAAAGTACAATAGTCAACAACTGACATCTTCTGTATATCAATACGTTTTAGTTTCTTATTGTTACAATCTGTGACAAGTAGTTGGTCATCATGTGTCAGACAACATCCACGGGTAACGCATGTCTTAGAATCATGAGAAAGTTTTATGGTAATATCTCTACTTCCTTTGATTGTGTAGAGGTCGTGTTTCTGCTTTCCATGTTTCTGCACTTGACCAATACCTTGTAAAGCTTGGATATTGTAGGGGTTGTGTTTCTGTACTTGACCAATACCTTGTAAAGCTTGGATATATTCCATCAATGATTGGTCAGGAATGAATGATATCTGTGCGTCTGTATTATGTTGTAATTCTTGCTTGATCTTCTCACCGTCTGCTTCTTTCATTTTTTCTTGGGCAATTTTCGTACAAACAAAACGTTGGGCTCTATTTCCTTCTGATTGATTTAGCTTGTCGTCCGTCGTCTGAAAATCTTTATAGATGCTATTAACACTTTGTTTGTCGTGTAGAATTTCTGTTTCTAGTTGTTTGTATACAACTTCTATTTCTTTGCGTGATGACTCAGCAATTTTACTCAGGATGGCTTCTAATGCTTTCTGGAATGTACTCACTTGACCTAAAGCTTCTTTCTTTGCTTTATTCAAAGTTTCAAGTTGGATATTTTTAGATTTACATACTGTTTCCATGGATACCATCATATCTTTCAGAAGCCTGTGGGTCTGTTTGCTGTCAGACAACTTAAATATGGCGTCAATCATGTCTGGTATAGAATGGATGTGGCTGTCTTGACAAGATCTGAAATGGGATGAATTATAATTACTTTCGACATATAAGTATAGAAAACACATTTAAAACATAAGAAGTTGTGACAATGTTCATAAATAGCCTATTGATTTTATTTAAATAGTTTAAAATGGAAAATTGACCAATGATATACTTAAGTATGTATTGCTCGAGTCTTTAAATCTTAATTTTAAAATGATCACGACACATCTGAATTTTTGGACTAGGTCCTTATTACTGTTTAGGATGTCGTGGGATCAAGCATACTTTTCCCCATGATTAAGGAAGACAGGGATATACTACACAATATTCTGGACAGATAATAGATCTAATCATTCTATCGTAACGTTGACGAACGTCTGGATAGCTCAGTGGATAGAGCGCCGTACTAGTGTTTCTAAAGGGGGTCGTAGGTTCAAGCCACATTTTCATGAATTACTTCAATGTTGGCAGCAGTGTTTGATGACTCAGGGTGGTTGAGCCTTGGTGTGGGGATAGACGCCCACCCAGTTATCTCAGTCGGAAAAGCGACATACTAGAGTTTAGGGGTTCGTGGGTTCGAGCCCCATATCGAGCGCACTTTTCCCCTTGATTTACTTCAGCCTCAAATGTTGGAAGGTGAGAAAGAAGTGATGTGCGGTTAGACAGCTGTCCCTGGACTTACTTTAATATCAAAGTAAATAAAGAATTACTTGTTATTTTAATGAAGCATGTAGAACAACATTGGCTAACTATACTGTGGCAAAATCTATCTATGTAGCTTACTTGTGATCCTTTGCAATGCAGACATAGCAGCCAACAACATCATGGCCTTCACAATACATATCCACTAATTTGCCTTTATGTTTGCTGCATCGTTCTGTAGGAAACTCCGGTAAACTGGATGACTGTCCGCTTGCTTGTTTCCCTTGGCTGACATCCAGAAGATTGTGTTTCTTCATTATTTGTACCTTCTTGTGTCCATCGGTACATGGTTGACAACAATAACCACTACATTCTACACAATACTTCACGGCTTCTACCTTTCTGTTGTCTTCTGCACAAGCGGTGCACACAAAATCAAATATTTCCTCCGACATTTTCAGCTGAGAATGTCCTCCAAACGCCATTTTCTATGTTTGACTTTGAACCCTACTTTCGATTTCAGAAAGATAAAGCAATACAGGGAACCGTCAATAGCGGCAAACAATAATTACCTCCCTTACTCCATCGAGCAAAATAGCGAACTGAGGCCCGTCTAGAGGTTCAATCAAACAGGAAGCCAAGGTCGGTGAATTCACGTCACGCAACGCAATATAAAGCTATGTAAACTCTTAATACCAGAAACACTCGAGACCTCCATGAGTCCAAATGTTACAAGTAGAACCAACACACCATCATGAGGAGGCCTTTGTTGAGGAAAATACATGTACCTGTCATTGAAAGAAAATATACGATGATAGGGCATTATGAGAGGGAAAATCCGCTTCCAATGATCTTATATTTACATTCAACGACAACAACATGTTTTATCCCCTGTATGTGTCTCTCTACGATATGTAGGTGATGGTTCTTGCAGATGTTGGACTATTTGGAGTTTGATCCTCATTGGGAGCCTCCTGTGAGATAAACGTGTACATGTTGGACTCATGGTTGTCACATATACTTATAAGCAGGTATTTTCATTCAAAGATTGATGTTAGTTCGTTCCTCGATCTGTGCTGGTCTCCTAACGGTAGCATAGCATTTCTACTTGCTCTGCCCGTTGGACTGATGGGTGTCTTAGACGGTATATATGTATACCTTTATAGTGATATAGTTACGTTGCTTGCATAATTTCCTATTCAGTGTATCTTCGTTGCCAGTGTGAATAATCTCGCTAGCAATCGCGAGGGACTTGCGTTAATAATCCACATTTAGAATCGTGCTAGTCTTCACTACTCATGTGTACCTACACTTACAATGAGCAGTATTACGGGAATTTTATATTTTAAGTTTATTTGAAATTAGATAGTATCATCCACTAAGATCCTATGTCGGGCCTACTCTCGTCTCGGCTAGAAAGTTCAAGGGGAGTTACTCTGTTTTATTGAGCGCTAAATATTATTGGTGACTACAATTGGTTGCTGACTTACCTTTAGCAAGAAGGTATCTAACGGCAACGTTTATATAAAACACGGAGCCTCTCTAAACATTACGAAAATGATGTTTAAAAACACGGCTCCATATTAACTTTATATCTATGGGGATGGGACAATTAGAAATTGTCTGGCTGAATATCAAAATCAACCAAGGAGAGTGTATTGTCATTAATTTCCATTTAATTACACGTAAATTGACTACTTGCATGCAGTAACAAATGGAGATTGTCACGAGTTTTGTCCCTTCTTCCCTTATACAGTTCTCTCCCTTTGTCCCTTGGGGGATTAAGGAGAAGAACTCGTGCCAGTCTCCAGTGGCAGTAACTCATCATTTAGTACAAGGAATGGCTTTAAAACAGGGAGAATAAGTTGCTACAGGGAACGCCACATACACAAGACTGTGCCTCCCCACACAGACCTCCGGGAAAACAACAATCCGTAATACATAAGGCACTTGAGGAGGCTCAAGGGTACATACGTAAGGGAACAGAGGCGCAAGGAAAGGCCTGTCAGATCATAAGGAATAATTAGGAGAATCAAAGAGGACAAACAGTGGGGGAAACACGATCGGTGCAAATTGAGATAAGCAAAAGCGAGGTAGTTTTATGAGATAAGAGTTTGAGTACTTGCACGATCACATGTCAACAGAATCAATAAAATTTTAATAAAGACACACACCTATTAAAATTCTACTTCCGTCCATTTGTTTTAAATTATTAGTACGGTGGCATAATAAAGAAATAATTATATTTAATTTTCAAACACAATTTCCTAAACTTTATCAGTTCTAAAATATGAATACTAGGGCCATAGTTTCATTTAATTTTGAAGAATGATAGCAATAAAACTTTCTTATGTTACCAGCTCACGTCTGGTATCGAAATATCTATTTCACATGAAAATCAAAGCGCTGAAAGCACTGAAGTTGTTCGGTATTGACACGGACCTATATACGTATATAGGTCCGTGGTATTGAACACTGGTTTTGTATTCAACACTTCCAGATTCACAGAAAGGAAATCATTGTTTCCATTGTTGAAACATTAAATTTAATTGCGCAGTAAAGATTACTTATGTCCGTGGTATGGGTAATGCAGTCGGTTAGTTGTGGTCTAGTGGTTTAGGCGAATTCATCATGACTACTATTTTCAGACTGAATGAATCCAGCATGTCCTTAGACATGGCACAATCACAACACATACCACAGTCCATCCAGATTTGAATAGATACCAATAATAGAGATACAATAATATTATGCTTGCTCATTCTCATAATGTCCAGTCATGAGTTGTGTACTGAGAATGTAGTGACAGAAGTTTTGTTTTGATTTCTACCCAACATTTGCAGCAGTCTTTGATATAAGGAACCACTTTTATCAATATATTAGTTGAGACTAGATATATTACATTGTGCATGTCAATTCGATATGTTTTAGACCAAACGTGCAGTAACTCTTTATAACATTAAACAAGTGGCTTATGTGTCTCAAACCGTTGGCTTGACTCTACCAAACATAACAAACACATGTTTTACTTATTCTACAGTTTTTTAACAGTTTATTAACTCACTTATAACTTATAACATAGTTACATACACTTACATACTATATACATAACACATATATACACATCGGAACACAACTTGTAAAACAGCACATATCATGATCACAACAATTTACAGCACATTTATAACACTAAAAAGTCCACGTAAATGATATATAAATTAAAATTACTTAATCCAATAACACACACACACACTTATATACAATGTACATGTATGTATATATTTGCAAATGTAGATGAATATTTCAACACAGACAAATTAATTAAACATAGTAATATGAGAAACATTTGTTGTATTTGCATTTATTTATCGTCGCCACCGGTTTCCCACATGGGAATGTTTGTCATATTATATTTTTGGAGGATAGTGCATGATACAGAAGATGCCCCAGTTCCAGAAGCACCCCTGGTTCTTTTACGTGCTCGATGTAAAGCATCACACACGGGACATCGGTTTTTAAAGTCTCGTCCGAAAGACTGTTAGTACGGTCAGTGATGGAGCGGGAAATCGAACCTGCGATCACAGGATTACAAGTCCAAGCGCGTTACCAGGGGACTACAGATCCGCTACCGTGAGAAACATTTGTGTGACATCTTTATTTTATTCTAGACCTGATGACAGTTTGACCCATGGACGCGTGCATTTGGTACATTGTTTTTCGCGTATAACATTTTAATTTGCGCCGATTAACGAAAAATGTTATTATTTAATTAATTCAATACAACTAACAAACATCCGCTTCTTTATATATAATTGCCAAAAAATCACAGTTTAGGTCGTTGTGCACGTGTCCACACCACCTGCATCTTAGCAAGATTCTACTTGAAAAGAATGCCGTACGTTTAACTTACAAATACAGGTACATGAATAACAATGCAAAAAACTGTTTTAATTATTTTAGGACATACAACAATGAACAAACACGAAACAACAAAGGAAATGAATAACGCAACTAAGCATATGTATGAATATTTTTATTTATTTGAAAGCGTACATTTTTCAAATAGAGAGGCATACAAAAGCATACAAATATGATTAAACATCTTGTAAAATTAAAATAATGCTATTCCAGAACAGTTAATGAATCCTGGGATCAGTATATATATTGGTCCCAGATGAATCACAACTTCTCCATTTTGTTATATGCTTTAAAAGTGGGCCGAATCGACCATGGTTTAAAAGTGTGCCTAATTGACCCGGGCCGAATATCGTTTTTAGGACGAATTGACCCGCTCCCATAATTTTATGCTCATGTTCTTCAGAAATATGTACTGCCGTAAAATAAATAAATTTGTGAATGATATCTGATAGTACATATTGAGTTTTTAATGGAGAAATATTGACCGTGCCAGTGAGAGAGGTATCATTTTCAAACAAATTCTTTGGAAAATCTTGAACACAATATAACGTTCATATACGGTCCCTGTTCCTGCATTCTTCTCGCGGTGCTTATCTCCCTTAGTGGTACATTAAAAACTGCCTTCACTAAAGTCTCCAGCCAGCACAGCTGCACTGTCACCCAGTTAGTCCAGGCTTGATTCATGGATTGGGCAGGTTAGTACAAGTTATTATACTGTATATGACTGAAATGGCATAAAACACGTTCAAAACAAACTAATGTCTCCTGATGATGGTTTCTTGAAATGTTAACTTCTCGATAACACTTTTGTTAATATATTTCATTTTTTTATTTAAGAAATCAAAAGACAATATCTACTGTGATATTGTTCAAAATGTATATGATGGACGATGTCTCTGTACCGCACTAAAGGGAGACCACTACGTCGGAAATTGGTGCCGCAGTTGACCCCAAATAGGCCCGAGGTTGAGCCGCAATTTGAGCGAGTTCGTCGTCAAATATTGACCAATGAAAAAGCCAGGAATTTTTATTTCGGACCTTGTTTGTTGTCGCGACAGATAAAATTTTGACATTTTGTCTATTTTTTCCGTAAGAAATATTTATTTTTTAAGTCATCATGTCATTCAGACATTAATATCGCTACCTGCGGTTATGGATAATGCCATATTTATTTACGGCGAAATTTGTCATATATTTTGCTCTATATTTGGATTTCATCGTTGAATTCCTGAACGGGTGGGGCAGCCAGTGGTCAGCCGTCCTGCAATATTTATCTTTTCTCTGCAGAACATCTTCATCTACTGACTTCCGGTTTCGCGGTGCTTTGGTATTTTGACAACAAAACTAACCTTATTACCATATGGCATGATATATATATGCAAAATATGGCATGAGAAATTGAGAATTTAAAGAAATGACATTCTTCCCATTAAAGTGCAGATGTCTAGGTCCCCTGTAGATGTTTGACATTATTGGTAGATATAGATAGACTGCAGGGCCCACTCTTCGATAATAATTGTTCAGTATATATATTGATAAAGATGTCAGTTTATGGGCCAATTTAACTGCTGATCATTTCTTCTGTTGATATTAATATTCATATCTGCATATATAACTTAACCAACAAATGGCAACATACATTATATCTATATCTGCAGATGGTAAGGATGGCAACTGCTGACGAGAACTTGCGGTCACAGTTTCAATTACTACAAGACCAGCAACAGAAAAAATTGATGAGACGTAAACAGCGAAAAGAAGAACAAAGAGCAAAAACAGCGTCAGTTGTGTCTTCTACTGCCAATTCAGCATTTGGTGTGAGAGATGAGCTAGATTTAAAGGTGAAACTTGAATGATATTATAAAACACTCTTGTTAACCTAACAGAGATGCCACTAGATGCTGAATGTCAATGGTCATTTTATAGCAAAATAACCTATAATTTATAGAAAAATTTACCCTTCAGCAAGAATAAAAAATGGCCAAAATGTGACTTTGGAAATTCTAGGTTCAACTCTGTGGTCAAAGGCAACCATTGCCTAATGAATTTAGGACTTGTTGATCTGATTATATCAGTTAAAGCTTACATAGCTAGCCTATAGATATTTCAAGCATCGTCTGTCGTTGGGCTCATAATTATGTGTCTTTGTGGGAAAAGTATATTGTGCAGAATTTTATAGGTAAAGGTGATGAATTCATTGTAAAATCCTTGTTCTCTTATTTTACCTATTTTTTGTTCTTTCAGCTAACAGAGCCCAACAACAAAAGTTACGTTTCTGAGGAGTTGGTTGATCATCTCAATGAACAGATAAGAGTAATTATGTTTCCATTTTGTAACATTTTATGCTATTAATTAACCTTTATATATTTGATATTATTCTAATTATAATTATTAAGTCTAATGTGGTGTAATTTTAGTAACAAGCTATGAATAATTGTATCAAATGCTTCATACCTTTTTTGTGTAAGATTGAAGTCTGGGCATGGTTGCTTCCAACTGCAGATTGCTTGTTGTTCACACATGTCTAATTTACTACAATTTGTGCATGAATTTCTGTACTTATTAAACATTTGTTTCTGCAAAGAAGTTCAAAGCAGTGTCATACTACCAGCCATACCTGATATATGTATATGAGCAAGAATTAAGGAGTTAGTGATTTGATAAAAATATAAAGAAAGTGATTTCATGAAATAAAGTACTCACGAATTCAGAGATCTACAGTTCTTGGTATAAACCTGTTTGTATAAATGTTGTGTCTAACATTCTTGATAACGGAGTATTAAATTGAAAAGACCTTAATTTATTATCTATGAAAAGTGATCGTTTTAGTGATATTAGAGCTGTCATTGATTCAGCAAAATACATATCAACAATATCGATATATTGGATGAGAAATATCGACGATATCAGGGTTTATTTTGGGAAGATAACCCATACCCTTCAAATTGGGAATTTTTGCGCATACATCTTAGAAATTGGGAAAAAAGTGTAGAAATTACAGCAAAATTTTAGGAATATAATCAAAGGATGTAGTGATTAATTATTAAACAATTGCTATATATATAAACCGCCTCTGAGAGAAAAGCCTGTAACTTTGTCAATTTTTGGCTAAATTGAACCAAAACCTTTTATACAGATTTATTGGGAACTTTTACATTCAAATATATACTTTTTGTCATTGGGAATATAGCCGAATAACAGCTATAAAAACAGCTCAAAATAAACCCTGGATATATCAAGTATCGGTTACTTAAATGTCATGCACATGCTTGCCGTTCATGATTTCACATATTTTCACTTCTAGTTCTTCTTTTTACATGCTTATGTATTACTTTGACCATCTTATTTCCTCCCTTTTATGAAGTTTGTGTGTTTTTGAAAGATAAAAAAACATAAATACAAATAATCTTCATTGAGTGATTATTAAACTTTACAGGAATTGAAGGATGAAAATGGAAGAGTTTATAAGCTTCTAAGTGAAAGAGACTTTGAATTACGGAACCTGAAGAAGAAACGAGAGGAAGAGAAAGTTGCTCTCGCAGGTATTGATCAATTACTAGCCTACACATTTTATTTTAGATTGATCATTCCTTTAATAAACTGTGATTGATTTTACTAGATCAGCCATTTTTTCATTTTTTGGGGAAGTATGGCGAGTCCTTTGGATAGGGGAAATTTACATCATGAATCACCAAATTTATAAGGCTAAAATTTTAGAGAATTTGCTGAAGGAGAATTTTCTTTCTAAGTGGGAAAATATGTAATTTTTTCTTTGGGGAATGGGGCCCAATATCGGTCCCAAATTCGCCATAAAGGGGCTGTAGATATATTCATGACAAGAGTTTTGTTCACATTTGTAAGTAAATGGATTTGTTTGGAATTGATAAACGTTTCAAGCTGATATCAAAATATGAATAACTGTGTAGACTTCGAATCCTGCCAGTTTTGTACTATGTGAATTGAATATTCGGTAGTATTAACTGTCGGAGAGATAATAGCAGAACTTGCCTGTCTGATCCTTGTTTATTTGTGAATAGACTATATTTTCTTTCATCTCTCAGAACATGATATTGTATATTTCAGCTACTGGTGGGCCGGTCACCAATGAAACAGCTGGTACAAAGATTGTAGAATTATCCAAGAAAATTAGAGAAATGACTGCGGAACTTGAATCGGAGAAAACAAAATGTCGTCAACTGAACAAGAAATGTCAGGATTTGCAACATCAGGTAATAATCATCTTTCAAGTTTAGTTTAATTGTCTTAAACATATTTATAAATGTTTAATTGAATGTGGTGCATTTGCAGCTTAAGCCAAGCACTGTCAATGACTGTTTCCTGTGTTTCTAATATATTCACTATCAACGATTTTTTTGTCCATCAATATTTGATATACACAAATTTCAATGGTTGAAAAATACAGGAGAAAGGGGTGCAGTCAAGAAAATGTGCCGAAATAGCTTAGCGTTACTTAGTAGTTGGCCACTTGTTAAACTGTTCTCTAGTGCATAGCGCATTCCAAATGTTGGCAATATAATATAGTATTGTGAAGTTAAAATTACGGATTAATTACTTAAATGTTATCTCGTTATCATAAAATACAAGTTTAACATTTAAATAAATTGGGCATACACACATAAACATACAGAAAATAGGATTGACTAGCCTATTGAAGGAATTTAAAAATATATACGGTATATTGATATATCATCAATCTTTGTCTTTCAATACAGAAATATTGTCGTTAAGCAAAAATTTGAATCTTGCTCATGTAATTCACTCCTGCACCCATGATGTATGTCATTAAATGAACCGTTCTTTGACCTTCTTTTAAATAATCAAACTGATTAAGATGATGAAACTTCGATCTGTTATTATATTTGATATTTTTACAGATGTCTGCTGTCAACTCAGATAACAAATCAATCAGAGCATCAACTGTCAGTCTTAGATCTAGTATTGATGAAAAGGTATGTATTGTTTAAACATTCCTACTTATTGATTAATATTTACGGTTTGTGATTTAGAATCAGGGCTTTTAACTAGGTGCTTAATCTCGAGGGTCATTTTGATAAAAAAAAAATTAACGGATTTTATCATTTTATAGCCAAATTACCTATAATTCAGAGAAATTTACCCTTCAGCCAGAATACTTAGAATCAGAATGTGGCTTTTTTGGAAACTCCAGGGATCAAACGGTCAACTCATAGGGTCAAATGGAACCCCTGTTCATGTATATCACTAACACTACATTAATGTCCACAACTGATAATTTATCGGAATATTTCTGTAAAAACTGTGTTGCTTTAATCAGCAAAAAAAATTATATGCTCGATCAAATGTCTGCAGTATTATTACGGATGTGGCATCAACGGACATCTTTGCTTGTAATCATCTGAAAACTACAACTTGTCTATACTCTCCATATACGGTAAAACCTCGATGCTAAGACTACCCTTGATAATTGGTCTTCTTTGTGAGGTGGTCTGAATATTGATGTTGAATAAAGAGCAAAACAGTGAAAATGGACTTGAAAATTGTGTTCTTAATTTTGATGTGGTCTTATTATTGAGGTGGTCTTTAAGTGAGGTTTTACTGTACAATAATGTAGATATTAAAATTTCAGCCAGAAGATCTGAATGAAACGAAGGTATTACAAGATAAACTACGCCAGATGGAATCAAAGATGATTGATTTTAGGAATAATAACTCTGCATTGAAACAGGAACTGAGAATTGTACACAAGGTTTGTATTGTCAGCGAGATTCTGTTTGCTGTTCTGTCTATTATAATAATGACTCATACCAGCCCTCTGATTACACAGTTAATATTTACCATTTAGTGACCAAATATCCTATAATTTAGAGAAAAATTGGTCCTCCAGAATCCTTGGGCTCAAAATGTGGCTTTTTGGAAATTCCAGGGGTCAAATGGTCAAGTCCAGGGTCAAATGGAACCCCTAGTTACTCAGCATTTGATACTTTAATGCTGAAAAGCTTATCAGACAGTTACATACAGAATGAAATTATTTTGAAAAACTATATATATGAACTAAAAAAATAACAGTTGTCAAAATGAAAAATCCGGCTTTAATGAAGTTTCCGCAGTTATCCTTTGTTAGGATTTTTTCAGGCTCTAAGTAGTGAAGTTTTTAGTATCAACTGTTGAACATGTGCATATTGACATTTATTTTTGTTGTAATTTTGATTTAGGCATTTTCTCAAGAAGTTGGAGAGAATGTCAACATACAGACTTGCCTAAATAGTACCAGTAATTGGCGAGGTCGAGCTCAACATATCATACAGTTACAACAGAAGGTATTGTATATGGTACCATTTGTATTTCTCATAGTATTAATGTGTGTGCCATGTATTGAATGATAACCTATGCTTGTGTTCATTTTTATATGCCAATCATGTGACTGGACATTTGGCATCACCTGCAGCAGGCGGCATCATTCTTAGCAAATATCAAAGTTGGTCTCAATATTTGTAGATTTGATTTATCAACAGGTTTCAATAAGCAACATTCTTCAGTCTTCACCAAACTTCATCACAATGTTTATGGCTTAAGTTAATTTCTTGTTATAGAACTTTGCCATGACAGCATATTCGACAGATTGGAACCATTGGTATTAGTGTGTCAGGTTGTTTCAACCACATGTTTTGATACACTGCATTGAACATATTTATAAAGGAAGTTTTAAGAATAACATAATGAGTAAATGATGTAATAGGTCTTTGAATTTGTGTCTTAGCTTATACAGTAGCTTGACTGTTATTTAATCATAGAGTTATGACTATACATGATGTATATTTAGAATGAAGATCTGAAGCAAGAAGTACTGAAGTTACAAGGTGTGAGAGGTGACACTGGACTGGAAGCTGAAATGATGGGTTATAAGAAAAGATCTGCTGTTGATAGACATAAAGATCAGTTAAAGAAACTGGAGAAGGAGAAGAAGGACGCTCAAGGGGTGAGTCTTGTCACTGTAAGGGTCATCCAGAATGATCAGAATGTTTGCTGACCCGCAGGAATTGGTCCTGACTCAAAATTATCTTGATTTTCTGTTCACCATGTGTTATTTGCCCCATTCATATCAGGTATAGTGCTATTAGATTGAATGTGAATATGTGTAACTTTCGGGATGGATCCAAGTCAATTTGGGTAAAGAAATACTCTTGTGCATAAAATTATATCTGCTGTTTGGTTTACCTTTCTACCAAAACACAACTGCAGCCTTTTCTCTGTCAAGCTTACGGACAATCACGTACATTTCAATACACCTAGTTTGAAATGTAATGGTACAGGTAATATATGCATGCGTTTGCAGTCAATAAAACAGCACTATATAATGGAAAAATTCTGAAAAAAATTGATCTTCCGACTCATTGCAAATATTGTTGGTCAGGGCATTGGGAAACAAATTATTTGTCAAGAATTGCCTATGAGTGTTTTGTGTTTTACATAGTAAGTCTGTCGGAACTGAATAATTGCTAGATCAATATTGGCATGTTACTTGAGGTCAAAATGTTTTAAAATGATAGTAATCTACAAATGTCATGTCTACATGTATTTTCTCATAAACAAATGTGAAAATCACAAACAGTATTTGAAACAAATAATTTGATACCTGTTAACAGTATGTTTTGTATTAAACTTCTACCTGGGTCTATGATAGCAGAGTGCAGTGTTCCTTTTGTAAACTTTTGAATTCTGTAGTAAGGAGCATTCAGACTGATGAGGTTAGTTTCATCATGAAAGTTTTAAGAATTGTTGACTACGCTTTCATATCCACATGTATTATCTGTTTTAGAAAATGGTTGCTGATAAAGAGGCTTTAGAGGAAGATAATTTTGCTTTAAAACACAAATTGGACGTATCGAAAACAAGGTACGTGCTTATCATTACCATGGACATATAAACCATTGATTGGTAACTTCCTACTATGTCTATATAGATTTATTTGAACTCTCGCAAGCAGCGAGATTTCTTCCAAGATCAAACCCGCGATTAAAATGTCTACATCCGCCATCTTGTTTCAGAATCAAGAGACATTTTGATCCACAGTAATGGTTATATGAACAACAGCTATATATTTCTTGGTTGGTATTTATAAACATATTGTTTACTGGCTAGAACTTGGGTCAATAATGAATTGTATGGCTAATCAAGCGTTGTTTAAATCAGATGAAATTTCGATGCTACAGGTGATAAAAAGGGGGTCTTGATACTTACCAAGCATGCGCTAAGTATTGTGGGTAAATTATAGCTTCATATTTTTTGCTTGGAATGACATAACATATTGTATCGTTGTGATATTTCCATTTCAGAAATCAGGTGCTTAGCAGTGAGATAAAGAATCTGAAGAAACAACTTCCTGACTTATTACAGAAGAATGAACATGATAACGAATTAATTGAAGCTTTAATGGTGAGTTGATATCAAACAATGAGAGTGAAAGTGAAAGTGAAAGTGAAATGCTAGACTCATGTTGTCAGGGACCGTGATTATAATGGATACTTACATTCAGCACTCAAATCTCAGTACACATAATTTATCTTTATGAGTCAGATAGTCGCTCATATTGATGTGTGAAAAATGTATGATAATGTTGAAATAAGTGGTGAATATTCTTTGTGGCCCATTTTCTTAAGAATTTGAGTGTAATATGGGATCTGGGTATAGAAATAAAGCCTGAGCGTAGAGTGTGGCACTCGAACTCAAGAATTACTCCAGTATCTCTTAATTCCCGTAGTATACTAAGGAAAATGGACTGAAAAGAATATTCACAGTTTCATGCATTTCCACTCAATATCAGACTATTTTGAGTAAATTTTATGATTTGAGTGCTGAGTGTAAGTATTTGTTATAATCCTGGGCTCTGGAGTTGTGTACACATGGCAACATCCGTAATAATTGTACGGATATCTTATTTGTCAAGCAGGACTCCAGAAATCCACTAGCCGTGTCTAGTTGCCAATTCGGGCTACCAACAGTTGAGTGGAAGTTAGTCCAGGCCTCGATTTGTTTGGTCTTTACTGTGATGGTGATTGACCCCCAACTGTCTAACTTAAGTTACAAAAGTCTTGGCCCAATGCAAAGATCTACACCAATTTAGCTAATCATCATTGGACTTGTTACAAATAAACGACAGGAGTTCATGCACACATAATTAACGGTCAGTATGTACCCCATCATATTCTTGGACAACTAGCCTCCCATGTCGGACAATTCCAATTTAACATGTACACTAGTCCCGGACAAGTGTATTTAAAAATATTTCTAGAGCCCTGTCGGGTTTTTAATACTGCTTTTTTAAGTCCTAGCAGTGTCAGTTTCTTCTCTGAGGGAAATAACAATGCTTTAAACATCTTGCTATTTTAGTCACAGTTTATTGTTTTCATTACAGAAAGAGCAGAACAACTTACGAGTACAATTGGACGAAGCAAAAAAGAATCAACACAATATAAAATTAGAACAACAAAATAAATTGAATGAAATGACCGCAAAAGAACAACATGAGAAAAATGTTGTTGAACAACTTAAAGTCATCGTTGGTGATAAAGAGACAAAAGTGCAAGTGTTGGAGAATGAGATTCAGCAGCTGAAGTTAGCAGTGAGTATTTCATTGTAGTCTGTCTGGTTTGGTGTGTCCTATTAATAGGGGAAATTTGCATCATTAATCACCAAATTTGGGTATTGATAAGGCTAAAATTTTCTTTCTAAGTAGGGGAAAAATATATACTCCTAATATATGACCTTATTTGAGGTTTTACTGTACATGAATTGAAACTTAATATGGAAGTTTTTGTTTTCAGCATTTACAGAGGGCACAAGCAAATAAATTATTTGCTGGGAACCAGTCAGCAATGTCACACCAGACACCGGTTCCCATGCATAACACTTTTATAGACAGTAGACCTTCTACAGGGTTTGAAACTATAGATCTACAATATCAAGTTGGCACTGAAACGCCTCAGCCTGATGCCACGTAAGTCGGAGTTGGTTATTTGTATTCAGTCGGACCTCGTTCATTCGAATTCATCGGGTCAGAAATTCTAGTTCTAATAATACTTAGTTTCAAATAGCCCATTTCAATTGAATGTGCATAAGAGGGTACATCAGGAACCTGATGAATTTGAATGAATGAATACATCCGTTAATTGTGTTGTTATGAGCTGGGAATGAAAGTTTCACTAACTATTCAGAGACACAATACACATGTTGGTTATATGTTGAATGTTTAAGTAAATATTCAACACACTCGTGAAAATTATGCAATTTTGTTTGTTATGGCGTATTGCACCCTGTATGATTTAGATATTAACATCCTTGAAATATTCACTCTGCCCTTCTTAACGTTTGATAGCTTGTCTATCATTCAAAACACTGCATCTCGGCTATAAATTTTCAACAATTCTAGGTGACATAAGTGCTCAGCATGATGATAAGTTGTGTCACACACAAGAACCGAATCTGTCCAAGGTCAAGATCACAGCACTCCAGGTCCCGATCTCCCGAAGCATCTCAATCTGAGCTAAATCTCAGCTCAAATATTGTCTCAAATTGTTGAGATTTATCTTATCTGAGACCAGACTCAAAATCGATATTACAAAACAAAAAATATGAGATAAGTTTTTTTTCAGAAAATTTTCAAGAGATCCAAAATGAGATTCAATGTCTTAAACACAGACTCTGATTTGAGCAAATTCTAATATTGAGCTGTGATTTCTATTTGAAATGTTTTGAGAGGTCGGGACCCGAGCAGCACTGCTTCAGGGGCATTTGTGAAATACAGGGGCATAACTTGTTATACTCACAGTGACTTTTTTTGTTTTTTTTTCCAATTATTGGTTCATTTTCACCCATCTGACTGAATTTCTTTTTATTAAGTCAGGTTTTTGTGTATTTAACCTTTCATAAAGACTCTTGGCTCTTAAGTCACCTCATATACATGTATATAACAAACACCAGCCACAGCTGAAAAGTTATTTGATAAGCAAAACAACCATTACCTTATTTTCCCAAATTTGGGATTTATTGCGCCTATTTTCCCGATTGAAAAAAAAAGGCGGTAATTTTTTTTTTTTAAATCACTGACTAATCTTGCATTCTTATTTTTACTTCACTATGGTCTCGTACTTACTACATATTTTCCTGTTTCAGTGTAACTTACCGGGTATCAGAGTCTCCTGCGTTCACCTTAGAAACAAATGCTCCTCCAGATATTCCTAAACCTCCGTCACGAGGTCTGTCACGTAGTAACTCACGTAGCAACTCGAGAAACAACAGACCTCTCTCAGGAAATAGACCGCTATCAGTTGGGAGACCTTCATCTTCCAGGTATTCTTTCTTTTATTTACTGAAGATAGCGTTGAATTCATAAGTATTAACATAAGTATTTTGTTAATTATACGGTGATGTCTTTAAATTCATGCTGCAGCAATACATGCATATTATAGGTTACAGACACCTTCAACTTAATATTCAAAAGAATCTTGAATTTTTTAATGAAGTTTGTTGTTTGTAAACAACCACTGGGAAAATAATAAGGAAGCTGGAAAGTTAAAACAAAACTAAAGTGTCAGCATTTTATAGGATATGAATTTGTATCTCTTGAGGTAAGGATAATCAATAGAAAGGATATTACTGGTAATATGTTATCAATACAAACAAGATGATATGTAATAGATAAGGATTGTGAAATATTGTGCAATAGAAAAAATCAAGTTTATTAACTAGACGGTAGGACAGGAAGATCATGCCTGATTTATTTTCCTTTGTTGTTGTTGATATTCTGTGCAGTGCACATTTGAACACGTTTTATTCGTAAGGGAAAAGGGCTGCACCCTCTTGTTTTGATGTTTCGGGGGGGGGGGGGCATTCTTATGTTAAAGCAGTGTTTGTGATGCCTCACTTTGATACGATCTGATAAATCTTAAGTATTCTGTTCCAACATACAAATATCGATAAAATGATAAATCGTCAATATATTTGCCTCAGATATAGACTTGACCATCAATGACCAGGGTTCTCACTAGACTTTGTTAGCATAACAGACCGGCAATCCGTAGACCTGGGTTCGATTCCCGGTAGCACTATTGACCGATTGTTCGTGTTTCTCAAACATGACTTTATTTCACTATTTACTACAGCTGGTATTAAGTGCTGTGTGGCGGTTGTAAAAATTCGCCCCGTACTTCGTCCAAAGTGTAGTTTACCTTAATCATAAATTTATATATGATAAATTTACACGAAAATGACGTCAGGTCGCTGTGGTGTAGTGGTTAGCATAACAGACCGGCAATCCGTAGACCTGGGTTCGATTCCCAGTAGCGCCATTGACCGATTGTTCGTGTTTCTCAAACTTGACCATATTTCCTAATTGTGCTTTTTTGACTCCTATTTATTCCCGTGGAAATTTCTTTGAAATTGCATCAAAGGACTGCAACTTTACCAAAAACTTGCTTTTCAAATCCTAGTGAGAACCCTGACTGACTCCCCTACCCTTGAGCACAGTTGATATTTACAATATATCCTTATGTTTCAGTAAGCTGCTAGACAACCAACAGCTTGTAGATTTACAGTATCAATGTCAGGAATACAGAACAGTAGCACAGGTGGCTGAAGTAGAAAGGGATAAGTTGATGGAACTTATGCAAGTGTTTCAAAGAAGGTAATAGTGTATGTCATATACAGTGTATCCTCTCTAGAGTAACACTCTGGGAGGTGTACATTTATTTTGTTGAAAGTTTGTTGCTCTCTGTGTGCTGCATATTCGTTTTGGTCCATTTTGTTTGAGATTTTAGTATGATTATGATATACGGGAGCAATTATTTGGGTTTGTGGGCCACACTACAAACTGTGACTCAATTATTACTCACAGATCTCATATTACTCTCAAATCCATTAAAAATGAATTTAAAAGAATACTTGGCACACATTTGACATTATCATACATTTTCACACTCAATATGTGTCACTATCAGACTCAGAAGTGAACATTTTTGAGAGCTGAGTGTAATTATCCCTTATACTCCTAGGCCAGGTTAATCTGCTACCTATTAATTGTAAAAATTGCAATTGTACTTAATTGAATAAATATTTACTTGTCCCGAATTTTGGGTAAGTGGGTTTTGTTGTAGACTGCCTTCATGCTAATGAATGTTAGTGATTTCTCATTCACGTGTATATTTTAATATTACAGGTTAGATGAATCTACTCAAAAGATTCAGGACAGTCAGAAAGAAGTCATAGAACAAAAAAAGAAAAATGCTTTTTTGGAGAAACAAGTTGCCAGAGCAAATCTGGGTACCGGTAGTTCTAGATCAGGTTTGTGTTGCTATATACTAGGTATAGATAGTTCCCGTTTACAATATTTACCTCCCTTGTTCTGAATAGTCGACCATATAGATAGTTCCCACATTTACAATATTTACCTCCCTTGTTTTGAATACTCGGCTATATAGATAGTTCCCACTTTACACTATTTACCTCCCTTGTTTTGAATACTCGGCCATATAGATAGTTCCCACATTTACAATATTTACCTCCCTTGTTCTGAATAGTTGACCATATAGATAGTTCCCACTTTACAATATTTACCTCCCTTGTTCTGAATAGTCCACTATATAGATAGTTCCCACATTTACAATATTTACCTCCCTTGTTCTGAATAGTCGACCATATAGATAGTTCCCACATTTACAATATTTACCTCCCTTGTTCTGAATAGTCGACCATATAGATAGTTCCCACATTTACAATATTTACCTCCCTTGTTCTGAATAGTCCGCTAGTCGGCCATATTGATAGGCCAAATAAAATAACTTATTTGTTATGCTCATGTGGGCAGTTGGCTCAATAAGTTGAAGAAAAAGCGGTTGTCACATGCAAATTCTCTTGGTATTTTCTCAATTATCGCATATTTGGAAATTACTCCTATAAGGGCTAATCAGTTTAGCCTATCAAGATGGCTGTTGAAAGAACAAGGGAGGTAAATATTGAAGATGTTGGAACTATCTATTGAAATATTCGGTTATTTTGCCAACAGGTTAACCAAAATTTCCATCGAACAGCGAAAACCTTCCAAACCTGTTATAACTTATTTATAACTTATTTATAACTTATTTATATAGAGGATCTTACATGAGTGCTTATTTGATATTGTTTTTATGAAACGAGTCGACTGAATATGACGCGAGGCTCTGCCGAGCGTCATATTCGTTTCAGTCGACGAGTTTCATAAAAACAATATCAAATAAGCACGAATGTAAGATTCTATTTATCACATAACACCATAAATAGATGGTTTTCAACAAAGACCTAAATACCATGGTATTTAGGTCTTTGTTTTCAATCTTTAAATAGACTTTAAATAGTGCTGTGATTCAGCTATTTATGTAACTAGTTACATATGATATTTATGTCACTGTTTTATGCCACTCCTGGAGTGCAAGTTATGTGATAAATTGTACTATTCACTTGTGAAAACTGCAGCATTATGATGCTACTTGCATATATCATCTTGAGTATTTGTGAGAACAGTCTCTGATTGTCCTGGCAAGATCATCGGCAGGCATACTGCTGGCCTGCATATCCATCAAATAAGGTGGTAAAAATTAGCCTTTATTTTCTCTTTATTTTTGTAGAAGTCGTAAACAAACTTTATTTTGCTAAATTTTAACCCTTATAAAAACCTTTATTTTCATTGAGGACTGCTGGGAGGCATGGAACGGGTAACTGAAAGAGAACACAAACGTTTATTGTTTAATGAAATTAACACACAATCAATGCATATACCTAGATGTGCTGTTCAAGCAAATATCACAGCTGCTACTTACATGTGTTAAATTTGACATTACAAATACAGGTTTATTCACTTCAAATTCTGATTCAGTTTATTTGGACATCAATGTCTTGATGTTGTTGGTTGCTTTTGATGATTACATTGTTGTTACATTACAGCGGGTGGAATGTCAGCGAGACGGAAGTCGGGTCTTACAGCTAGTATAGCAAGTATGCCGACTATGGCTGAAGAAGATGATATACAAAATATGTCCTTAGAAGAATTAGTTGTCAGGTATGTGTTATGTTTTGTACACATTAAATATAAACTATTAAAGTACAGGGTGTTCATGTGTTATGTTTTGTACACATTTAATATAAACTATTAAAGTACAGGGTGTTCATGTGTTATGTTTTGTAGACATTTAATATAAACTAATAAAATACAGGGTGTTCATGTGTTATGTTTTGTACACATTTAATATAAACTATTAAAGTACAGGGTGTTCATGTGTTATGTTTTGTACACATTTAATATAAACTATTAAAGTACAGGGTGTTAAAAAAGTGTGTTCTCAAAGTTTGAATTTCAGTATCTTTTTAAATGCTATGTCCATCTATAATGCTATGGACCAATAGTTTTTCTTCTGCCAAGAGTTCTAAATAAAACAGAAACTCATGAAAAAAACAGTGTCTTTCATTACGCGAAATAAACCCAGTGTACACAGCATTATTCTCATTTTACTCAAATTCAAACTTTGTGAACAAGCTTCTTTAACACCTTACATATAACAAGAGAGAGAGTTTTATTATCATAAGAAAATTAATTCGCATGTAGAGCTAAACAAGAGTGTATGTCTACTATCAGATAGGCAATTATAACCCAACTCATGCAGTGTCATATTACATATATTTAAATAGGAATACACAATAATATGTTCAGACATAGTTAAAATCTCTCGAATTATATTATTTTGTCATCATATATTGCAAGTCATTTGTGTTTTGACATCCTTACTTTTCCAACTGTTGTCAAGTGATCAGAAATCTTGATGTAACAACGGTCATTTTACTGCAGCCCTTTTTTATGGCAAATTATGGGCCAATATTGGGCCCCTATTCTCCAAAGAAAAAAGTATAATATTTTCCCCAACTTAAAAAGAAAATTCCCCTTCAGTAAAATTGTTTAAAATCTTAGCCTTATAAATACCCAAATAAGGTGATTAAGGATGCAAATTTCCCCTATCAAAAGGACCTGCAATAACTTCCCCTTAAACTGAAAAAAGGATGTATAAAAATTCATACTGTATAATAAAATGTTGTATTTCATCTATTCAGATATTAGTTGGCGTGGTCCAGTGGTTACTGCGCTGGACTTGTAACCCGGCGATCAGGGTTTGATTCCCGGTCGCGGCAGGTCATACCCTTCCATGAAAGTTTGACAAAAATGTTGATTTTCCTCCACATGTGGAGAAGTTGCCGGCTCCTTGTGGAAGGGTAAGTTAGTACTGGTTAGAATTCAGACCAGGAAAAACTGGTTAGGTGAACCGGCCACCGTATATAACTGAAATATCGTTGAGAAACGGCGTGAAACCCGATAAAGTGAAACGATCATTTTTACTGGTTCTTGATATTGTTTTTTTGTTTGTTCTTCGCTACAATTAAATCTGATAAAGTTTGGATCGAGTGTTGAAATTTAGGAATTTTATTGAATAAACAAATATATGATTATGAGTATTATGTCATATCACTCCTATGACATCACTGGCTTTGTTTGACTAGGAAGGCTGTGTCAATATCTAACGTTACTGTCTCAGATTATGTAATCAGGTTGACTAATTATTATTTAAGCTGCATGTTATTTTGTTGTTTATTATACTAGATAATATTGAAATGTTTATGTATGCAACACTAAGCAAATGGAAATGGATATTTTATGGGTTTTGATATTCAAATGAGAATTAGAATTACACTATGGGTATCACTTAAAAAATGTTAGATTATATTTGTAAGTTAACATTGAAAACGCCCCGTTTAGCTGGGTAACGAATCAATCAAGTCAATAGGAAGCATGGTGGTCTTGGAGTTGAGCGATCCGATTCAATCGTCATTGATTTTGAAACTCGCCATGGGCTAGATGCCTCAACGGTCTTCACAATTCCTTAATTAGATGCAAGTACTGGTAAGAAATCCAGGAAGCGGTCTTCGAGGGTGATTAAAGGTATATACTGTGTAAACGGTAAAGTTTGCGACGTGGTAAAATTTCCGAATTTCGCGAATGCACAAACTTCATGAACATTTTCCACAGGGTAAATTTCCACATTCACCGAAGTATAGTTTTATATATACATCGTGTAATCGATACTTGGAGTCCGGTACTCCATGGAGTCATATCAAAAGTACCCCCTGCCCTGCAACCAATTATATTATAGCGATTGTTACGTCATAATGTGAACACTTGATGTCATCTTTATTGCGTTTTTCTCAGAAAGGAGGCTCAGTGCATTTGGGCCAAAAATATCTGAGACTGCCACATTGATTATATAGTGAGTGAAATTGAACTCTTAACATACTTTTTTATCTTCACAGTCTGGAGATTCAAAGAGATGAAAACGAGGCTCTGAAAACAGCATTAAAGACAACATTAAAAGCTAAAGAAGAAGATATGAGGATTTACAGTGATACGATAGAAGAAACAAAAAAAGTTTTCCTTCAAGCTCTGAGACAATACAAACAAACAGTACATGGAACGTAGCATTAGCTGATATCTTCTGTGCATATCTATTAGGCTATGCCAAATTGGAATTTTGTTTAGCGTCAACCTTAGTTCGCGAAACCTAGCTACCTATTCACAAAAAACACAAACTCATAACGAAAAAACAATATCCTTAGATAATCAGTGATGCATAATTTTAGATATGTTAATGAAAGAAACATCATAAAAACAAAACAACATGGTTTGTTTCCAAACTAGATCTATACATGAATAAATCTAATTTAAAACTGACTCGTTATCCACACAAATTGACTAGTTTTCACACAATAATCACATCGTTGTCGGATCTCAACTAAAATGGCCGTTGTGGAATCATGGACATCGAAAATATTTTTGAGAAATTTTAGCTTAGAAAAACAAAATATTTTTTGGCTCAAGGAGCGCAAAATCTAGGCGCACGGGGACGCTTAACAAAATTCCAATTTGGCATGGCCTTGTTTAGTCTTTAATTTATTATATGTAAATAGTAAACTTTTTCGTTTCAAGCATTACATTTTTTACAGAGATTTTATGTCCGAGTCTTCAGCTCAATAAAAGAGTAAAATTTTACTTGCCTGTGATTATCTCATATGTTTTATGTTAATGCTTTTATTTTACATAAAAACCTGCTTTCTGTTATGGCTGCATATCAGATAGATTTATTGATACAATATATGCATCGAAATTATAAATATTTGATATATCATATGACATTTATGTAAGTAAAAGTCAAGCTTATTGTTTATGTATACGTGTGTATATATGTGTGTTAACTTTCTCGATGGTTCAACATTCATCTATAATTAATAAAATGCTTCAGAACCATCAAAACATGATTACTAAATCTGACAATTTGATGGAATATGAACATGTATTTATTAAGTCTATACGATGTAGAATGGAACATCAAATGTGTCCTACAAAATTACTGCCGGATGTGAACATTTGTAAGATGCATGTGTCATTGTGAATAACAATGTGTAGTAAGACCCCTTCCATCATCAAAATTATAGCAAGTTATAACCTAATTCCTTTGACGGGTAGGATATTGTTGAACGGTTTTGTTCAAAATCGGTGAACTTGACTAATCTTGTATGTATTTTTTTCTACTTGCCACAAATTTGCTATTTGTACATAATGATGTACATTTCTGGTTATGTTATCTGTTTGATATACATGTATCATATTGCATAATATATTTTTAATGGCTGATAACTCTGCTTCATCCAGTACCTCAATAATAAGACCATTCTCAGAACCATTGAAAACGAGTATTCTTATTGAGGGTGGTCTTATTATTGAGGTTCAATAATGAGCAAAACAGTGAAAATGGACTTGAAAATTGGGTTCTTAATTGTACTGTGGTCTTATTATTGAGGTGGTCTTTATGTGAGGTTTTACTGTATTTTGAAATCTTCGCTTCTGAGATTTTATTAAAACTGTTGTTTTTATATTTTGATATTTTATATTGTAACTAAAGCAATATTAGTTGCATGATTTATTAATTTTAATCCTTACTCCGAAACTTCTTATAGTCGGCAAAGATAAATGTTTCTCATATACAATGTACATGTACATAGATGTCGTTCAGTTTGTGATACAGTATTGTAATATTCACAATTTGTGTTCAACGTGTTCATTGTGTCGTGTTCCGTGATGTGTCATTATCAAGTCTTATGTATGATCGTTGGAATCCGTTTCGTTGGGAAATGTTTTGCATGAACTTATATTGACATTGAATATTATTGTTAAATACTTTATATTTTATTTTTAGCTTATACATATTGCTTTGTGATTATTTTGATGTTTTGAATTGTACATTTGCATCAAACATTTTCTCTATGTGGATGAACATATTATTCACTCCTGAATTTCTTCTGTTTCCTTTTTTACTATCACAGAACAAAATACTAGGGTACTAAGCTTTGCAGATATAGTGATATTTTTCAGTGTTAACTACAGTCGGACCCCGTTTATTCGACAACCTTCTATCCTAATACTTGGTCTCATCCGAAATAAATATCAGGTGCCCATGTATCTTCTTAGGCACGTCGAATTGAAATGGGTTATTCGAAACCATGTTTTATTTGAAATAAAATTTCGAACCCCATGTATTTCGAATGAACGAGATCTAACTGCATTTACGTTTCATGAATTTCAAGAATTGCAACTGTTGCAGTTCGATCCATTACATTCCAAGCATAAACATGCCTCATAGACCGTGCACTTTATGCTTACGTACTATTTCTTGTTTTTGTTATTAAATATATGTTTACTTCAATATGTGCTGTTTGACAGATAAAAAATGAAAACATTTGAGATGTTGTGTTCTTATTATTGACCTCCACATCTGATTTATTGTCGGGAACTTTTCAGTTTGCTTCTGGAAGATCCTGAAAGTTCCGACTGGTAACCTCGGGTATACCTGTAAGTTCTGAAAGAGTACATTCATTGTGAATAATTGTTGAAAAAATGGCTTTACACTAATCATGGTAAAAACTATCACAGTTCCTATTTATCAATATCAGACATGAGAATTTTCCACGGATTCATGGAGACAATTTAAACCATCCTAGATGCTTAAACACCAGGAGCTTCAGTGGCCCCCTGGACCCCTTGCCGAATTTTCAGCAGATTATGAAATTTTTCCTTCTCATGCCTGAAATATAGAAGACGCATGTATTATACAGAATAATGTTTATCAAGAAAAGCTGACTACATGAAATTGATAGGGTGAGTTGTACATTGAGACATCCAGAGAGTATGTTAAGTTGTTGACAATGACCAAAAAAATACAGCAATAAAATGTATACATCACACAAAGGTGAAAGTCCAGTTTACATGCTCTCCTAATCAGTACAAGTTAACAGGTATACAGGTGAATCAGACAAGAAAAACATACAACACTCATTTAATTTGTCAAAACCATTGTCATTACAAGCGATACACCAGTATTTAGATACTTGCACATTCATTACTTAGGGTCACCATTCGGCACTTTCAGTCCTTTGATTACCACCTCGTCAAAAACATTACTCGGATTCACATGAATCTCAAACCACAAATTACGTTCCCGGTAAATTACACAATGAAAATGAACATAATAAGAGGTGAACGTGTATTACATTTTACATAAAGAGTGGCACAATCGTATTTTCGAACACAAATACGAGCACTGAAATGATCGCCTTCGTTTCTTTACCATTACATGACGTACCAATGGATAAATAGATGGCATAAAAATAAACAGGGTTCAACAGATAAGTTCACGTAAATGTATAATATAATAATATCTTTATTCATAGAAGTTAACATGTAAAGATACTTACAAAAACAGTCATACAATCTTAAATAAAACATGCAAATAAGCAGTGGAAGTATATCAGAAACCGGGAATGTCAGTCACTCCCAAAACACATGGAGACATGAAAATATACGAGTTAATCAATTACAAATGCAACAGGCACACAAGACACCCATGTTAATGATGGATGAAGATAACAGTACCACCATTAAACGCCACGAGGGGTATAAACCTGGTTAAGGCGTGCACACAACCTCACACTTATCACAACCCGCCTGGGTAGCTCAGTTGGTAGAGAGCTACCCGACGACAGATCCGTTTCGATTCCCAAGTTAGAAAGGTTATGTTCTAACTTGACATTTGCTACGGTCCTGTCCTCCACACGACTGGAGAAGTTGTCAGTTGCTCGTAGAAGAGAAAGTTAGTACTGGTTGATAATTAATTGCAGGGAAACTTGCAACGTCAACTGGCCGCCGTATATAACTGAAAAGTTGTTAAAAACCGGTGTACGTACAACCCGATGAAAACAAACAAATCTGGAAACCAAAACACTCGAGTTCCTTATATTCATTTTATATAATTTATGTACTAGGATATTTGTCTAAATAGTTGTAACATCTGTATTTTACAATATTAATATCATAATTTTCACTTTTAAATATAAAGTTAAACACTATCATATAAAAATAGATTAGTTATCGAATTATACTATTTTAAATTTCACATCTTTACAGAATAAAAAGTAAATCTATTGTCACCCTATAATGAACCACATTTCCCCCAAATTCTTCCCTATAAAGCGCACTTATTGTTAATTAACAGCTTGTATAATCGCTGCTGGACCCCTAGTGTGACCAGAGATGTCCAGAGATCAAGTGCCATAAAACTTCGGTCATAATCGGATGGTCTTCCAAACATTTCCGAACGTGGTAAAAACATACTATATAATTTCAAAAGGGTAAAAAATACCATTTTCCTCTTTAAATAGTTTCGCAAAATAAATACCGATTGACAAAGAAATAATTATGGTTTATTAGACCATTTGAATTTTATTAATATCATTAACCGTTTTTTAATGACATTAAGTTAATTTCAGAGTATTTTTTTCCGCCTATATATTCGATATAGCACTGGAAACTGTTTTAAAGTTAAAAAATACCATTTTACTTTTATTTCAAATAAAAGGTAAATATTTGAATGAATGGTGAATATTGAAACATTACAAAACCGTTTGCATTTATTTGATATATTCAACGGATAAAAAGTTATACTAATTTAAAGCTAAAATCCTTCATAGTTCTATTATAGGCATTTTGCGCAGTATCGATTATCGGATGATGAGAATTCTGCCACATGGTTAACAAGTTTGTTAGTAGATTTACTCATTCACGGTAGTAGTAGGCCTAGCTAGGCGTATATTACGGGGTTCGAAAAATCCCGGGTTGCGCACAATGGGTCGGAAGAGAAAGAAATCTGGATAACTACGGAAAAATATTGGCGACATCGTGAACTTTATGGTCAACATGAATATAGGCCTATAGATTGTAGATCTACATGAACGATTTTATATTATTTTAGACTTTAGATCTAAGTTCTATATTTTTCGTGCGTGTAAATAGCCACTGTAATTGTTAATGCTTTATAAGAGAAGTTAACAAAGAGTAGTAGATATCTTTATTTCAAGAGTGCATCACGTTCCCGATTATTTCGTAATTTTCAATAGAGCTACATAATTATATAAATATTTGTAATATCCATCTCGGGCTCGAAATAAATCGTGTAACATCAATAGGGCCTAACATAATTTAAATGTAGGGCCTATACTAGATCTAAAGTAGAGAGCTCTATGTTGGTTTCGTACTGGTCCCAGGGAAATGTAGTAGTTTGTATCTATATCTGGAACCAATACACTGGTAGAGCTAGATCTACCAGTTTATGTAGATTTTATTTGTTCAATGGAAGTATTTTTTGTAAAATCGGTGAAAAAATCAAACTAATAAGGCCTATAGACGGACATCAAATTTGCTGGTTTAGCCGATAATTACAAATTAACATTCTAACCTAAGACGTAGGCCTACAGTTCAACGAGACTATGAGACAAGTTTTTTCCATGTCGCTCCGTAAACTACTTGTATATGGCCTCTTTTACTTTAACATAACCTGTAACTTCTAAATTTTATAATTCTATTTTAAGTCTGTTTTCTTTTTCTTCTCAGACATGTTTAGCTTGGAGCGTATAAATGTCTAAGTCCACATCAGGGGTTTGTCATAACGGAAAGAAAGATAAATTTACGTAGATATAATAAGGGGCACAACTCAAGACAAGCTTAACAAGTCATTCAGCTATAATTACTAGATTCTCTATCACGGAAATGTTGCGAAATAACTCTTTGTTGCATTTCGATATATTCTTTATTTAATTTTGCACAATAATCGCCAAGTAATAAATGTTCTGAACACACTATCGAGGTTTATTTTTATCCAAAGAATATCTCTTAGACAACCGAGCCTTGAAAGTTGATGATAACAATTTTGGCGCGCTTTTATCCTCGGCAACTTCCGTACCATTCCGTGAATACGGTTATGCGCCGCCATCTTTGAAACTTGTGGAAGAACTTTTGAAAGTAACTTAATGGGCTTTCGGGTTTGTTAGCAGCTTCGATTCGCTGTACAGGACAGTAGATTCTACAATTAATCTGTAAGTGTAAAATAATCATGAATTTATTTGTAAATCGCTTGAAATATGTTGAAATTTGATCATATCAGTTACGCGCTTTACAAATCAGTAGACGCTTGAAAACCGTATTTGTTTACCTTTTTGATTATCTTGTTTTTTCGCATTTTTTGCCTGATTTTCGACCATTGCAATTTATTTTTGACTGTGTTAAAACATTACTTATTTGCACAGTATTTGGCATTGCTCGTCCAATGGTTTAACTGATGTTTATTTAGTTTTAATGGATCGTACTTTCCACACTTGGCTGGATTGACTAACAATCGCTCAGAATAACAGGTGATAATTGCACTGTCCAGTGTCTATATTTTCACACCTTGTTGCGCCTTACAGTGGGTTTAAACTAGAGTGAGGGCAGAATATGGAATAATTTTCTGTTAAGGTTATACTTAATTATTCAGAAACTTTGGTGCTACCTGTCAGTGGGTAAAATCAGTAAATACTTGGAATATTATTTTGATGGCTAATTGCAGGGGTTTCCCTTAAAATATGGTCATAGGACCCCAAATTAGTCATTTTGGGAGTTCCTGATAATTTGTGAGGGTCTCACACTTTAATGAACAATGAAAATCAGTTGCTGGACACATTAAACATTGCCAGATATCAGTATTGCTAGCGTCGGAATGTAAATGGTAAATTAGTTCTGGAAACAAACTGGAGTAAGCACAAGTAATCATGGCTGTCTTTTGACGATTTTTGGTGCGGAAAATAGGCTCCATTCCTCAGACAGAAGAATATATATTTTGCCCCAAATTTGGATCAAAATTCCCCTCCAGAAACACAAAAAAAATATATATTTGTGTTTGTCTGATCAATAACACTCTAAAGCATGAGAATAATAGCTCTTGAAAATTTAGATACATTTTGGATTCTGAAATTGCTATTGTGAAAATGTAAAATTTACATTAAAATGTGTTTTGGTATTGATTCTTTGAGCTTGGAAAAAATTCCCCTTTTTATTAAAAAAACGCTGCAAAATTCCCCTTTCGCACTCCCCAAAGTTGAAAGACTGCGCTGATAATATAATATATCTAAAATGCAGATCGCGCAAACATTTTTGGAGGTCATCTGGATGCACAGTGCCTGTCCTACATCCAACAATTGTGTGATGCAGTAAACCTATGACTGGGAAATCCCTAATATTGTATACCATGTAAAATTATACTGACAAGAATATGACATTTATTTTATTTTAGCCACTGACTGACTGAGTCATGCCTTTTATAGAAAATTAACTTTTAAAATACAAATATATATACCAAAAAGTGATTACTTGAGGAAAACCATCGAAAAACATTAACAACCAAAAATAGCAAACTGCAAAAGGTGATGCTGCCCTCAGGCCGATCTGGGATTTAATTTACTATTAAAGTTGTCTAATCTGATGTCACTCATTTTATCCTGTGTCACTGACCCGCGTCATGCTTTATAAATAGAAAATTCACTTAAAATACAAATATACCAAAAAGTGAGTACTTGAGGAAAACCATCAAAAAACACATTAAAAACCCAAAATAGCAAACTGCAAAAGGTGATGCTGTCCTCGGGCTGATTAAGAGTTTGATTTACTATTTTAGTTGTTTGATCTGAAGTCACTCATTATATCCTGTGTCTGCAGGGTTGGTATGGTATTTACCTGTGCTGTATTTACCAGTGGTAATTCCAGGTACTGGGAAATACTCTTATTAAATTTTGCAAAGGTGTCAGACACAGTGTCAGACAGGGTTTGATTTTCAGATGCAAAGCTAATTATAATTTCATAATGTGAATAGAATACATGGTATACTGAATGTATCCTGTTGGAATATATATCAATGAAGAAATGTTATATTTGATTTTCTCCTTGAAATTAAGTTTACATTTCTATCGTATAGATGTTCAGGGACTCCCTTTTCTTTCTAGGGACTCCCATTTTCAACTTACTGTGCATCCCTGGGACCCCTAAAATAAACTTTTGTCAATTATAAACTCCATGTCTGGGACCCTACACATTTATTAAGGACCCCCACTTTATCAAACACCAGGGACAAAGGTCCCCCAGCTGAAAAAATCTAGGGAAACCCTGGATTTTTGATGAGAAATGTTTGATAATGTAACCTGTTTAAAGTGTGATGAATTATAAAGTGGTACAGTTTCACATTCATTTAAATTCGTTGTTACAATAATGCAAATGAAGTGATCTGATCAGCTGTTGAAAAGGTCTAAGTAAGTTTCTTGTCATGTAATCCTGTTTGAATAGGCTCCCTTGGTGACTTATTGTACAACGGACATATGAACCATGGATTCGAAACAGGCTGGTATATGTATCTAGAATTGTGTGAACTCTCGCAAACTATGAGATTTTCTTCCGAGATCAAACGATCGGAACACCTTGTATTATTCTACGAAAATGATATAATAATAACGAAGGCGTTCTGATTAGCAGTAAAAAATTGGCGACATCCGCCATTTTTGAATCAAAAGATGTTAACATTTTGAACCGCCGTAATTGTCATGGTTTACAACAGCTTTATATTTCTTGATGGTATTTATATATTTTCTGTTTATTTTGGTTCAATACTGAGTTGTAAGACTGAATTGTTTAATCGGATGAAATTTCGATTCAAATCCACAATACTTACTGAGGGTGCGCTAAGGATTGTGGGTAAAATATTTCTTCTTATCGTTTCACTGATATCAGCCTGTTTCGAATCCATGGTTTCTATGTCCCTGATTGTTCTAACATTTAACAGTAAATTTAACCTCCTCATGTTTTATGGATTGTTGTTTTCCCGGAGGTCTGTGTGGGGAGCCACTGTCTTATGTATGTGGCGTTCCCTGTAGCAACTTATTCTCTCTCTTCTATTAAATGACAAAAAAATTAAATGTATCATGTGATGACTATTTATAACCTCATTTTAGGTAATTATTTAAATGCGATTTTGTCAAGATATTTTGTTAACATTTTTTTTTGTACAAATGCCAAATATGATTATGTAGTCATAAAATATTGATGGATTTAAAGTGTATTTACCTACGTCTTATTGTTTGTGTTTGTATGAATATATTGGCACTAACTGTGCCTTGTTTACTGTTGGCACTCACCTTTCATATTTTTGTGGCTTCCATTGACACAAGGGTGTACTTACAAGTATATTAAAATTCTTTCATAGGTGAACATTAAAATGCTGAATAAACCACGGTATGCCAGGGGTTCCATTTGACCATGGAGTTGACCCTTTTATGCTTGGAATTTCCCAAAAGCCACTTTTTGTCCCTCAGGATTCTGAGTTTCAGAAGGGTAATTTTTCGCCAAATTATATGTATTTTGACTATAAAATGGTCAAATCCAGTCCAAAATTATAAAAAATAACCCTTGAGTTTCAGTACCATAATGGAACCCTTGTACACATATTTTCTGTCTTAGAGAATTTATTTGGTATGTAACGTCTAGTGGTTATTGTTGCGGACGTCCAATCCCTTGCCCCTCAACCCTGCAAGTTAAAATACCACCCGGAATGTAGAATTTGTTTGCGAGGAAGCTATCCAGATGGCTTACAGAAGGTCGTTGGTTCCTACATCTACAATATTTACCTCCCTTGTTCTTAACTGTCGGCCATTTTGATAGGCAAAACTGATAAGCACATATAGGAGTTACTTTCCAAATATGTGATAATTGAGAAAATACCAAGAGAATTGCATGTGACAACCATTTTTTCTTCAACTTACTGAGCCAAATGCCCACATGAGCATAATGAATAAGTTATTTTTTATATATCAGATTAGTAATCATCGTTTACATTATATTCTCCATAAACTTTAAGGAAATTTGCCTATCAAAATGGCTGACAATTCAGAAAAAGGGAGGTAAATATTGTAGATGTGGGAACAATGTATTAGGGCCCATCTATGCACCCCCCCCCCCAAAAAAAAGCTTGAAGGGGCTGTTGGGATCTTCATCCTACCTGACTTAGGGTTCATATTCAGGCATGAGAATTTACACGGAAATCCGCAGATTTGACACTTGCAAGGGTTGGGTTTTAAACAATTTAAGACATCTTAGATGGTTAAAAGCCAGTAGCTTCAGCTTCCCCATGGATCCCTTGCCAAATTTTCAGCTGATTTTGATTTTTTTGCATTCTTGTGCCTGCATATTATAAACAAAAAATATAAGGAAAAAAAACTGCATTATATAGCTATAACGCTACAAGTCTCTATCTCAATGTTTATCATATTTGATCTATTATTATTTTACATGGTTTTTATTTCTATTTTATATGCTGTTCAATGTTTATGCTCGCCATATTTGTCTTTAAAATCCCTCCACCAAATGTTTAATCTATCCTTTTCATGACCCAACTTCATCAAATTTCATATTTTTACCTGTATAGTTTATAACCTATGTATAGAAATACTTCTGATAAATACATGCTTGAAATACACTTCATAGGCAAGAGTTATAAATTAAATTGAAAAGCAAGCAAAGAGAAAGCCGTACAGACTTTATTTTGTAGGTCGCGACACTCCTGTTACACTGTGTTATACGCACTGCTGAGCATCCCGATGTGTTTTTAGCCTATTTTCTCTGGGCTCGTAGTAAAGACGAAGATTTTTTTGTTAGTAGAACAGGGGAGGGATTTTCTTTCATAAACTGTTTGACATTACGATAAAATTGATACAATCATGGTAAAGGAGGGCGGAGAAGTTCACCGTTGATTACCGACCCTATGAAAAGCACCTTACAGTGTGACTAAGTGCTGTAGTGTATTCATTATACACCTAGCAGTAGTATGATAGGGCTCGGGCAATAGTGTACTGCTATCAATTAAACTGTGCGTTCAAATTTAGTGGCTTTATTGGATAAAAATATATTTGTGCTGACTGATTAATTCCGTTCTGTGAGTGCTTGCACCTTGGAGCTAATTTATTTTTGGATAAACTGTTGGGTACGTGAATGATTAATTTCCATTTTACTGTTTATTTTCATTTTTCGATCCGAAGTTTAAATTGATTTTTACAGGTGTATGACTCACAAATACCATTTTTTTAGTTGATAAAAATTTCGCCTGTTACATAGCGGGGTTGGTGTTAAATTCAGAGCATGTATATGTCTGATTTAAACAATCAGACAGGGTAAATTATAAATGTCTGGTAGCAAATCTAGAAGATTATTCCATTATGTTTGATTAAATGTCACGTAAACTACCAGCAATTTCTGCTAAAATTGTTAGTATAAATGTTGTGTATTTTTTGAAGATGAATTTTGCAGGAAAGACCTTAAATCTTGCAGTTTATTAATGTTTCAAAATATTCAATGCAGAGCAAATGTAATTAAGGTTGTAGTCAATTGATTTGCAATCATTACGTAACGCAGTGCCACTGTAATTAATTTCATGATAACGAATCTTCCATAGCTTGCCACTGAACAATGTAAATTACTGTGTGATTGCATGTCTAACATGGTCCGTATGGTCGCCATTTGTGTAGACCTTTAACAGGGGTTCCATTCGACCCTGGAGTTGACCCTTTTATGCCTGGAATTTCCCACAATCCACTTTTTTGACCCTCAGGAGTCTGGTTAAAGGGTCAGTTTTTCTCTAAAAAGTATTTTCGTTACAAAATGGTAAAAATCCAGTAAAATAACTATCAAAATGACCCTTGAGATTCAGCACCTAGTGGAATCTAACTGTTTAATTTACAATATTGTGAGTAACATTATATATTGTATAAATTATATGCAATTTATGTATGATAAAAAAAGGGGATAATGTTGTAGTGCTGTGGTTGGTTAGCATGTGATGAAATGAAGTTGTTGAAAAAATTTATGAATTATTTTTTTGCATAAAAATACAATTATTACAAATATACGACCCAATTATTTTTGTACTTGAATGTGTAAATTTCTGGCTTGATATATTATAAGCCTTTTCAAAAAAATCTGTCTGTAATTTTCAGTTCGAAAATGAATATTCAGTGTGGTAGAAAACACATTTCATTTAGCATTTTGATCTTCAAGTAGTCCTTTATTACAAAATTAAATAGTTATTAAATTTTAATAGTCCTATAAATTACTAGATATTTGTTTAAATTATAAATTTACAGTTAAATTTAAGCATTAGTGTATTCCATTTATGCAATCGTGCGTTAAAAGTTATCTAAATTGACATGCATCACTAAAAATTCAAGATTTAAATTCCCAATTACTAAATTAGTAGTAGTACAAATTTCTGGTGGTAAACATGTCAATGGTTCAACTTTCTTACTGTATTTCGGTTATGAATTTGTATCTGAACTGGGATACTTTTCTGTAAGGCAAAGTTTACGTAGGTTTGATGTTTTTGACCTGAAAAAAATGTGCGTTACATGAATGTCTGCGACCTATAATAACTCCTATGCCTATCCTAAGTTGATAATCAATGACTTATTGTTTGCTCGCTAATCCAGCATATGAGATATTCAACTTATTAAATGTGGAGAATTGTATATTTTATTGAGCCACAGTGTTTTTTTCCCGGCACAGCGATACCTAACATGGCTTTCTATTTGCATATTAGTGTTGTGTAAACCAATCAAATCTTGTGTTAACCACTAAACCAACTTCTCTTCAACCTATAACAACGTTTGTAACCTTGACGCAAATTGGTTAACCTTTTGATAAAAACCTTACCGAAATCCACTAAATTTCGGTGAATTTACCGAAATCAGTATTGGATCTGGAGTGACCAGCAATTATAACATTTTGGCATTTTTTATGTTGCACAGCAAATCCTAAACTTCTAATTGCATCGACCATTTTTTTCAAGATACAGTCAAACCTGTGTTATGCTGTTCCCATGGGTGGTCTTTACAGACAGGTTTGACTGTATTTCTTGTTTATCAAATGACTGGTAAAACAGTTAGTGTCTTTAAATATTGTCAACTTTCTCGTTTAATTGACAACACAATCATACACTGTTCGCTAAATAGAGACCAAACATACACATATATATTTTTTTTATATATATACAGTGGAACCTCCTCAAACCGGACCCTCTAAAAACCGGAATACTCCCGAAACCAGACATTTTTTGCTGTCCCGAATTTTCTTCTATTTTTATTGTATAAAAACACTCTGAAAACCGGAACCTATGAATTCCGGAAATTCAACTTAATTTATTTCCATTACTATATAATTTCACCTCCAAAAACAGGAACGACTTTTGGCTGCGCGTGTCATCATGAAAAAACTTGCATTATGTTGACAATTTGTGTATTTTTAACAGTTTGACATGTTGATTTACTTTGAAATGTGGTGTGCATTTTTACTACACAGGTGTGAAAATCACATTTTATTTCATGTGCATCTCTATTCAATGATGTAATGACCTGAACCTAGATAAGAGTATGATCGAAATAGCTTCAAAATGACAAAACCCTCTACAAACTGGAAACCTCTGCAAACCGGAATTTTCAACCGGTCCCGAAGGAGTCGGGTTTAGGGAGGTTCCACTGTATATGCTTTTAGTTGAAAATTGATTTACTTTGTAACATGTATGATGGGACGGAGGCCTTTTATTGAATTAAACTTTTTGTTCGTTGTTTATTTCCAAACTACTTACCTGACTGAAATCAAATTTTTTACACGGCATGTCGGCTTGCAGTCCAACACATTTTACAATCTCTGTACATATTCTTTTATCAGTCTGTAAAACTGTATTAAACTGTATTTCTACTCTTCATATTACATATACTTTAAATTTCATTAGATTTCTAAGCGTGTAATTGTAGATATGCAGATGTACAGAAGATAAAATACAAAACTTACTCAAATTTTGCGGAATATGAAAAACGTATAGAGACAATTCTGGATATTCATCAAAAAGTCTATTCTCGCAAGTTTTTTAGCTGCGTTTTTCTGAAAGAAAAAACATTCTTCCAGTTTATGCCTGTTTAAAATCTCCACATGGCTTGTTGGAGCTATACATAATAAAACCCTGCATATATACTTAGAAGAAAAATGTTATCTGCAAAGTTTTTATGCATATTTCTACTTGTTCTAATGTGTATGTCAAGTTTTGACAGAATTTTCACATTTCGTGCCCTGCACTATAAAATTAATGGGACGCTTTTTTGGATACACATTATGATTTATGACATGCAACGCAATATGGTATGGAGCGTAGGTCAAGCCAAGAATGTTTTGTGTAGGAAATTTGATCCAGTCTACTGCTGTAATAGTATACACTAACTCTATTCTGAAATAACGTGTGTATTTCAAGTTTCATACTGTATGTAGCTTTTTCGTTAATTTGGTGTATTTTTTGCCGCCTTCTGGTTATATTAATTTTAGGTTGTTTGAAAGAAAGAGTATGCTGAAGTTAGATAAAAGTAGTCCAGCCCTTATTTCAGATTTTGGGGAAGTATTGCGGGTGGGGGGGGGGGACCTTTGGAAAGGAGAGATTTGCATCTTAAATTGCTAGATTGGGGAATTTACAGGACTTCGTAGTACCAAATTTATCGTTTGGATGCAAGTTGAATAAAAAAAAATGGGTGAAAGTTGAATAAAAAAAAATGGGTGAATTCCTGTTTTATAGATTTTTTTAGTGTTTAAAAACATGGCGATGATATTTACATTTGGACGAAGAAAATACGACGACTGCTGGGAAATAACTGGTCAAAATAATTTCACTGATGGGAAAATTTTGAATAAATCTGGGGGAAAATGTATACTTAACCCTTATGGGAATGGGGGCCGAATATCGACCTTCAAATTAGCCCCTAAAAAAGGGTTGAAGGTCAATCTCGGATCATTGCAGAGGAAGTTGAATTGCTGAGAAATGTAGCAAATTTTTGTTTAGTGGGAGCATATGTTTTATATTTTGACATATCACTCTAGATTAGCTTATCAGCAAATTATGATTACATTGATTTGATCTATATTTAGTTATTTAATTCAACCTTATAAACAGTCTTGTTCAGTATGATTAAAACTCTGGTGAGATTAAATATTTTGGTTACAAATTTCAGGACTACAAGTTGAAGCATTTGCTGGAATTTACCTGTAGAAAGCAAAAATAGGATATTTATTTGTTTGAAATACATATGTTTAGACAAAGTTTATTTATGGTATACAAAAGTTCAGCAGCTTTTATAAATTAAACATGAATGTTGGCATATAATATTTATTTTGAAATTTGATAAATAATCTTCAATGCATTTGTGCAGAAATAATAAATATGGATACAAAATAATGTTTAGCTGGTATTGCATTTATATAATCAATGATTTTGTTTGTAAAGAATAAATTCATTATTGATTTCCTAATTTTGATCCAAGAAGCTATTATGTCAAATACATGCTGTGTGCTTTTGTTTTATTTTACTCAGATGTTGAAAAATATCGTAAATTTTTGCAACCTGATTTTTTAATTTATGTCAGTCAGTTTATTTCATGTATATATGTATCATATCTCACACATACAGAATCTGTTAGAAAATGGATTTTTAGATCACTAATTCATGTTTTGTTGAGTAATTTTGATTTCCCCCTAAAATGAAATTCTTACATTCCTACTCAACTTCAAATAGTGAAGTCAGGAGGCAGGATGCAAGGATTTTGCATATCAGTGATGACTGTAAACCAATCAAATCTTAGGTAAACCGAACCTTGACGTGGATTGGTCAACCTTTCGATAAGGGGTACGTTATTGGATTTCGGTGAATTTACCGAAATCCATTTTGGATCTGGAGTGACAATCGTAACAATTTCGGCATTTTTTTACAATGCACAACTATACCTTCATATTGCGTCGACCATCTTTATTCGAGATATTTCTTGTTTTTAATGTGACCTTATATAAGTCTCTCTGCTTATCTGATACAATATATCGAGGGCTCGATGCAACACTGTCGTAACTCCTATATAAATACGTGGGAATTACGACAGTCTTGCGTTGAGCCCTCGATATGTCTTCTGGTGTGCACAATGGACCATCGTAACATTCTTCTTCAATCTTTACTGCTATCCAAATTCTTCTTCAACTGTTTATATTCAATGTAATTGGTTTTTCTTGTTGCTTCACAAATCACGCAGTTAACTATTTACGCAATTTACCTCTATAGGTGAATGACATTTAATTAAGTTGATAGAAAAAACGTCCCAACGTATAATTGCTGATATATTTCTAGTGTATTTTAGTCTTAAAATAAATTTGTTGTAAATGTTCTCTTGGAATCTGTAACATGTGCACCTGGAGATTGTTTTATGGTACTTGAGTGAAGGAAATGTGTATTATATATTCTACTAAGTATTTATGTAATTTTGTACACAGCTGTGAAAGTATTATCATGCAAGATTGTCGGACTGTTTTGTATTATTGAAAATCTTGGCTTTGGTTGTAAAATTCTGCCAAAAATGTCTACATATTCCTAGTGATAGCATACATTTACATTATTTTAGAAAGGGATTTTTAAAAGTTAGTTTAGACTTACTTATTTTACATCGATTATGGTTACAAGGTCTTGCAAATTATCAGTCACTGTTGATGACGGCTTCCTGGATCACTTGCCCCTATTCCTGTACTTAATTCAGGGATTGCGAAGTTCTTTTGTTCAATCTCGCCCACTGTGGGGTTCAAACTCATGGTTTTCATGTCAAGTGTTTTTTGGGGCAAAATATTCAGTGAAATTTGACCCCATTACCCCCTCCCCCCAATTTGTTTTTTTCAAGTAGAATCCCCCCCACCTCATCTTCATCTTTAGTTTCACTGCAATCAATGTTTATTTTTCTTTATTTTGTTAAGCCTTACAGCTTAGAGTTTCAAAATTCCCCAATCTGCCAATTTACATTTGCATTTCCCTCCTTCCAAAGGGTACCGAACCCCTTCCCCCTAAAGTGAAACAAACACTGGGTAGGTACTGTACCGGGACCTCTGTATGCTAAGACAGGCATGAGAATTTTCCGTGGATTTGCAGAAATCTGCGGATTTGATGCTCGCAAGGTTCGTCTTTGAGACAATTTAAGCCATCTTAGGTGCTTAATTAAAAGCCAGGAGCTTCAGTGGTACCCTGGACCCCTTGCCCAATTTTCAGCCGATTTTGTAATTTTGCATTCTCATTCCTGTAAGAGTTGCACGACATTTCATCTATTTTACGTAGGATCACATGCATTATGTTTGACGAAGATAATTTTCCAGTCTATAGCGTAGAGTTTTGTGATTGTTTCAAAACCGACAGCTATATTTTATGTCTTGTTTGGATTTACTAGTACGTTCAATACTATCTTATATAGACTGTGTACATCTGTCAGTGGCTGAAAATCAATTGACAACAAAATAAACTACCCTACTATATTATCTAGTCTTTTGAATCATTATCTGTGTACATTTTTAAATGTCTTTTAGGAGATATAGATTTGTGTGGAATATTGATTAGTTTTCATTAAGTGGCCTTGCAGACCTAATATTTCACTGACTCATCGAAAATGTGTTATACTGTATTTATCTTCATTAACGCTCTCAATTTGTAATGAAATGCTGACTAGGCATTTATAATATATAGTTGCAACATTGAAAATCGTTACCTCCCTTGTTCTGAATAGTCGGCCATATTATTAGGCAAAGTTTATAGGGAATATAATGTAATCAATGATAAAAATAATCAGATATATAAAAGTTACTTAATCATTATGCTCATGTGGCTAGATGGCATAGAAAGTTGCAGAAAAAGCCCAACCCTTGTTGCATGCAAATTCTCTTGGTATTGTCTCAATTATCACATATTTGGAATTTACTCCTGTAAGTCCTCACCATGCAGTTTTGCTTATCAAAATGGCTGATGATTAAGAACAAGGGAGGTTAATATTGTAGATGTGGGAACTATCTATACTGAGTTATAGAGTTGCATCTAGCCTTTTTCAGTATAGGGGTAACAGCCTTGTCCATCTTGTGGTCTTAATTGTCAGCTAATTGTATGATACAACATAGGTCAGGGATTTCCGAGATGCTGGTTTTCTGCGTCAATGACGCAATTTTGGACCATGCATTCCGAGGACCCACAAAAACAATAGCGCCATCTGCATTTCTGATATACTCCTTTGATTTGTGCTTTATTCCAGGACCTGTTGTTTTCGGTGATTAAATATATCAATATTATTCCAGCACTTGCACTTGATATTGTAATGTTTAAAATATTAAGCGTCCATTTATTGAACTTGAATTTTAGTCAGCGCGAAATTGTCAAGAAAAGATGACAATATTATAATAAAAGTGTGGGACCCTTAAATATAACCCGGGACCAGGTCCAGGACCCCTATTTGAAAAATTTGAGGGAATACCCTTATAGGGTTACTAACTTCTAAGTTTCAGGGTAGGTAGGGTCTAAAAATGGAAATGCTTCTAGACTAATGATGCATATGCATTAATAAGGACTAATAGAGTATTTTTAGATGTTTGAATGCCCCCCCCATCATATCAAAGAAATTAAATGCCCCCCCCCCCCTTCATATTGAAATATTAAAAAAATGACTTCCCTTTCATATCAAACTTATTAAATGACTCCCCCCTTTTTTCAAAATACAAAAATGACTCCCCCTTCTTATAAAAAATAATTGATTAACTCTCCCCTTTATATTGAAATATTTAAATGACTCCCCCGGGTAAGAGCGAAACTAGTCTTTCTGCTTATGAACAAAGGCATAGATACACTTTGTGTGCTTTCTCCCACTGATATATTGAGGGCTGAACGCAACATTGTCGTAACTCCTATATAAATACATAGGAGTTACGACAGTGTTGCGTTGAATCCTCAATTATTTTTTAATTTATTTTATTATATAGAGCTGAATATGTCACTATATTAACTCTGTGCAAACTTGCAACAATTGCCAGTAATATACATGAAGTTGAAACATGCCATACCACATGTAGAGAATAATGAGACAGAGCTGTCAGAAATTTTATCATTACATTCAATATTATTGACAAGTTTCTTCTGTATATTATTCTAGGCTTCCTTCCCCCCTGATTTCAAACCCATCAGATATGGCACTTAATTACATTATCTGATAGAAAATGCGCATCCTTTTCATGACTGAATTCATTTTCATATGACATGATTTTTGACGACCTGCGGGCTTGGTGACATGATTTGATCATTGCATTCTCGGCTGACTGATAGATGTAAACTTAGCATGCTGCATTAGTTGCAACTTTCATCTAACATGCTATCCTTCTCATTTATTATTTCTATGTAAATTCTACATTGTATGTGTCTGATTAGACGATTGCAGCGTTGTGTATTATACTAAGCGCCATTAAAAAACGCAAATTTAGACTTTTGGAATTGAATAGAATAATGACTGTCCTCTGCATGGAACCCTGGGACCGAATTCACAAACGTTTTAAGACTGAATCTCAGACTTAGACTTTAAATATTGCAAAAATTAAATTTACAAGCATTTCGTTTTCGTTATATTTAAACGGATACAGTTTTGCATGAATATTCCTTGTTACACCCTCTACTCTTTTGCCATGTTTTATCAAAATATATTGTGTAATAATAACGTAGGAACAAAATGAACATTTACCATTTTAAAGTCTTAAGTCTGAGATTCAGTCTTAAAACATTTGTGAAAACAGGCCCTGGAGTTATTTGATGACTTCCATGGATGATGATAATCACGGTGTTGCTGTTGATGTTTTCAGCAGTGATACACCTGGCCTTTTTCTATAGTGCCCATGGGTCCAGACTATCTATTCCCAAAGCCAAATATTTGTGTTTTTTTCCCAGTTGTAAAAAAAAATGCCAATCAGAAGCACCTACGAAAAATCGTACACTGGAGCAATCTGATATGATCTTGAAACTCTTTGAATAACTCTTGCCATAATTGTCCCTTGTGTCTTAAAATTAAATGTAAGTGGACATTTTGTGCGTCTTTTTGGCAGTTGATATAAGAAACTTAGGTTAGAACGCTTGTTTATATAAAATTTAGAGAAAAGCCTGTTATTTTAACTACGAAAATTCTCAAAATTGGAGTTCAAGCGATTCAAGTTTTCCCAAATTGGCAAATTTTACAACGCATATTGTCCCAGTTTATCTAGAGTATTTTTCCCAAAATAGACAGAAATGGCCTGTGATATATATCTTGCTCTAATAAAGTCGTCGCATTATTGCAATATCTAACATTCTTCTTTCTATATGTAAATAGCTTGCATATAACCTAAGAGATAAATTAGTTCATTATGGAAATGAAATAGGTTGTGAATTAGACAAGCACTTTACATACCAGTACTATTCATTCATTCTTTCAGGACTGAATTTGTTAGTTTGTTTCATCGGGTTTAACGCCGTTTCTCAACGATATTTCAGTTATATACGGCGGCCGGTTCACCTGACCAGTTTTTCCTGGACTGAAATCTAACCAGTACTAACTTACCCTTCCACAAGGAGCCGGCAACTTCTCCACATGAGGAGGAAAATCGACATTTTCATGGAAGGGTATGACCTGCCGCGACCGGGAATCGAACCCGGATCGCCGGGTTACAGGTCCAGCGCACTAACCACTGGACCACAGCCGCGGCTCTGGACTGAATTTAAGATATTCATACATTTTTGGTATCCGGTGTACTGGTACATTTCAATGAATTTTGTACATTCATCAAGGGTCATGTGTAGTGAATTAATTATTGCGAGTGTGTGTTTTAAATTCATGTTGAGAGCATGATAAACGCATTAATAATTCAGGTATGTGTTAAATTGTAAATAAAAGCGACATTTGTCATATTTACTCTGGTTCAAGAATAGGAAATACAAATATTGTGATAATTATGCCTGCGTTTTTTTACATCATGAATATAAACGGCATGTACGTAGAAATAATATATCACAAAGGTTTTAGCGCAAAACTGTTTTGACTCAGTTATGATAACAGAGCTTCAGATAAGACGCGTGAATGCGTTAGTATGCTTTAAAAGCCGGGAAATATGCATTAAATTTTATTTCTGTGCATCATAAAACACATTTGAAAAATCACTGACGCATTCCATGCGTTGAACTTGTATGTTGATATGACAGAGTGATGAAAATGAATATAATTTTAATGAACTTTTGATTGTATTTTATTTATATATTCATCACAGTCATATTTGGTACAATACTGATGCTAGTTCCCGTTCTAAACAAATGAATGGCTGCGTGTGCGCGTCAAAACAAAAGGGAACCACACGTTACCTTAACACTGTCGATGTGACCTCTGAGAAACAAACCTTCCACGAAAATAGTTGCTCACAGTCGAAAAAGAAAGTTCCATGCGTGTGGTGATTCTGCATTTTTAATTTCACTCATTTGTTACAAGAAAAAAGGGGATAATAACTTTTTTAGACCATAAGTCAAGGGAGTGAAGACTCTGGGACCTGACCCTAAACATTATCTGGAATGAAAGAAGGAGTTTTCAAATACTGGTATCGGTGGTTGTCGATAAATGGAAGTACAGTTGATGACCTTCGATCCGAATACTTGATATCATCCGAAATAAATATCAGGTCCCGATGTATCTTCCATTGCATGTCGAATTGAAAAGGGCTAATCGAAACTATGTGATATTGGAAATAAAATTTCGGACCCGGTGAATTCGATTGAACGAGGGACGACGGTATCTAAGTTCACTGATTGCTGTTCATTTCAACTGACCGAGACGTTGAGTCCCTGAACACTGGTACAGCTTGGGCAGTGCAGATTTCAGGGATTTTGAAAATTCAAATCAGTCATTTAACTTATTTAAGTGACTTATTAGCTAGTCCATTTGGAGAAGAAATGGTCATCGAATACCAATCTATATGTGTTCACAATCCACCTTATCGAGGGCTCAGGGCAAGACTATCCTAACTCCTACGTATTTATATAGGAGTTAGGATAGTCTTGCACTGAACCCTTGATACTATTGAAGGCCACCTAGTGAAACCTTTAACACCTGTGATAACCTTTAATTTTTTTGAAAATCCTTTTTTCTGAAAACCTACAAAAACCTGTAAATCACTTTCCAAACCTTTAGATTTTTTCGTTCGGTGTCTTTTGTGAGCAATGAATATTACGTTTATATTGTACTATTTACTTTTGGAAACTGTAACCTTACGATAATACTTGCAAATTTGTGTGTATTTGTGAAGGCGGACTCCCGATCCTGTCGTCCAGGTGGCAGCGGGTGGACTGCTGTCCCGTCTCGGCAGCATCGATCCATCAAATTGGATGGTCAATATAAGCCTTCATTTGCTTTTTATTTTTACAGAAAATTCTCTAAAAAATCTGTATTTTGTTAAATTGCCATCTTTATCAGCCATTTTTTTCAGTTTTAGGGGAAGTATGGCGGGTCCTTTTGATAGGGGAAATTCAAATCATGAATCGCTAAATTTGGGTATTGATAAAGCTTAAATTTTAAATAATTTTACTGAAGGGGAATTTTCTTTGAGGAATGGGGCCCAATTATTGGTCCCTATTTTGCCATTAAAAAGGCCTGCTAAGTCTGCTTCTGCATTTACATATATATCAGGACAATTTATTTTCCATAATGTCTTTATCGTGTGTACAACGAAAAAAGTGTTAGGCTGATAGCTTTGATACTATGAATTTTATTACCTACAAGTATGACATAATTAATTAACAATAATTCAAACAAATTGATGTGATTATAACTACAGATAAAATGACCAGTGTATGTGGAGATGCGTCATGTCATTTATTTCCTATTATATGTTATGTCTAGCTGGACCAGTTTCCACAACACCTGAGGTGTGAAGTTTGTTAAGACCTGTTGACTTTTGATATATTATTTTTTGTCATGAATACCTTCAGGGCTCATCTCTAAGCTTGCCTTACATCCATTATTTATTGTCTAATCTGAAAATTTCATCTAAAATTGTCAGAATATTAATTGCTCCTGTCATAATTAAGAAATTTGTGTAACATAAAGATGATGGATAGGAAGGGATAGGTGGCTTAAGGTCAAAGTCGACGGAGCACAAAATAATCGTCATTCTATCACGAGACCAAAGATGCACTTTCTCGGCGATAGAAAAAGTTTACTGTTTACTAGTACAGATGATACGCCTCAGGCTATTGTATATATTTTTTGTAGTGAGATGAATCACTTATGTAGCTTTTATATCTATAATTGTTTTATGAGAAAGTAAACTTACTATCTGATGTGGTCATATTTTCTCAGCATTGCATGGGTGGTTTTATTGTTTTCTTTTCTGTTTTGCTCTTAACAAATGTTACACTCTCGTTCATTGGAAAGGAACGACATGATTTTTTAGATCTACACGACTTTAGCCTTACTCATCAGGGTTATTACGGGGATGGTTGATTTTATGATGTGATATTGTATTATAGTCTCTAAGTGATGTGATATTGTATTATTGTCATCTCGCCTAGATGTGAAGGAAAGTGATACGTAAAAACAAGAAATGTCAGCGCAACCTAGCTGAAACTAGCAAATTTGTTGCAATCTGAAGATTAAGAACTGTTGTCCAACATAAAAACTGCTGAGATGTTACAATTCCCAGCCACATAATGACGCTACAGTCTATAGTAACGATGATACCTGTAAGGGGAGATCACTGCTTATGAGACTGGATAAAAATAACTCTGTAGTGTGATTAGTCATAGACAGTATAGTCTGTTTCAATATTGTTCACCAGTACTTATTGTATCAGCCGTGAAATCACACATTCATGTTAATAAACTTGTTACATATCAATTTCTCTGATTAAAACTATATGTATTTTCATTAGTGACTGCATGGTACATAAAACCAAGAAAGTCTTCTGAATTCCAACGCTGGACTATTTTCTGTGGGGTTGGCTAACAACACTACCCATTAGATAAATCTTGAAATATACTATAGATCTACTTTCAGACGCAGTTGTTTAGGCATACAATTTTATGTTCATCTGGTTTTCATACAACATTGTCGTGATCAAAATGTTCTATTTATAAATATAACACCATCGCAATAATTGTGCGTATTTCTTTGCTCCGGAAGAAGAAACTATGTAAACAAACAAACAAACCGGCCTTTATGAAAAGTTGACCAATTTGTGTCAAAGATACGAACATTTTTCGGTTAAAGAGAATTCGGTGTAGTGGTTAACGTATTTGATTTGATTGGTTTACACAACCCTGGTATGCAAATAGCAAAACCATGTTAGTACGGCTGTGCCGAATAAATATCTTGCTGTCCTAAATAATCTGTTATTAGGCCTAATATGACTTGTGTTTCTGCCAGCTTACTCCTAATTATATCTGCTTGTACCTCAAAATTCCAGCTTTTACCTCAAAATATCTGCTTGTATCTCAAAATATCTGCTTGTACCTCAAAAGTCTAGGTTGTACCTCAAAATTCCTGCTTGTACCTCAAAATTCCAGTTTCTACCTCAAACTTTCAGCCTGCCCCTCAAAATTTCAGCTTGCCCCTTGAAAGTCCAGGTTGTACCTCTAAAGTCCAGGTTGTACCTCTAAAGTCCAGGTTGTACCTCAAAAGTCCAGGTTGTACCTCAAAAGTGCAGGTTGTTCCTCAAAATTTCAGATTGCCCTCACAATTCCAGCTTGTACCTCAATATCTCGGCTTATGCAAGTCAAAATGTCAGGTTGAACCTCAAAACTTGCTTGTAGTCCTGAAATGCCAGCTTCGGGGCTCATAACATCTCAATGTTTGTAGAAATTTCAAATGAAATATTCAGTGGGGTGTTTGTAACATAGAGCCAATACTTTCATGGGTTACTATTTAGTGAAGCAAAGTTCTGCTCTCTCGAAGTGGTGTACAGTGCATTGAATCAATTGTTAGCCTGTGTACCCTGGACTAGTGCTAGTCGATATTTAGCCTAGCAGCCATCAAGTCACCTGACTATTCAATTTTGTCAAAAAATGTCTTAAACTGTCAATTTTATGATATATCAGTGTAAATTTGTCAAATTAATTACTGAATATTTATCAAAAGAGAGAGAGGCTGGCTACCAAGTTTTGATAACTTGTGCCAGCATAGCTTAATAAAAAATATCAAGAATTATTAGTTTTGTCCTTTATAGAGCCTCTGATTAATTGTACATGTTTGTTTATTTCAGACGTAATGCCTGACACTACTGCGGATGGCGGCTGTTAATGTGCAACAGGAGGGTCCACACGACAGCCCGGGCCCTTCAAAGATGTCAGACCCCTCCATAAATGATGGGGCTTGTAAGTCTAGCGGTGAGCATTCATTCTCTGCTCTCCAAGGTTTAATAATGGCGGAAGACCGGCGAACTAAAGAGAAAGAAATGAATAGCTTCCAAAACGTAAGTATATAATATAACATGTAGGTAATGCTGTCGTCGATATAAACAATTATTGATATTTTTCCGTCGATCGATTAGCGAGACATATTTTTAAAAATCGATACTTACGAATAATAAATACATGCCTCAAAACGACAAATATTCACCCCCCCAAAAAAAATAGAAACTGGTGCCCTGTTGCAAGGCTATGTCTGAAACATCACCGTACCTATCAAATGTGTTCAAGGAAAAATAAATAAGTGATGGTTATTCACAAAAAAACACACGTATGCCATAATTGCATACACTTGAGTGAGGAAACATTAGGTGGTCAAAGTAATTGCATAAAAGCATGTAAAAGACATAACTAAAAGTGAAATACAGTGAAACCTCATTTATAAGACCACCCTTGAGACAATTGAAAACTGGTCTTAATATTGAGATGGTATATTTATTGAGGTTGATTAAAAAGCAAAACAGTGAAAATGGACTCGAATTTTTTTTCTTAATTTTTAGGTGGTCTTGAAAGTGAGGTTTTACTGTATATGAAATCATGACCTGCAAGCATGTAGTTGATACATTTTGCTGAATCAATGACAGCTCCATCTATATAGGGGTTATAGGGGTTTACCACTGTGTGGGATTAGCCCTTAAATAGAATACTAGGAGTTGAACTTTTTTCTACATTATTTGAACCATCTCGATAGTAAAAGTAAGTGAGGTTATAATGCTAACCTTAGAACCCACAAAAGAAAACCACATCTTCACTTCCTCACACATCATGTTAATTTTTGCGCGATACATTAGGTCTAGTTTCGATGTATTGATCAATCTTCCTCTCATGGTCAATGCTGTCATCAATATTGTGATCAGTATTTGCAAGGTATTTAAGTTCTTGTTGTTCTTGTGTTTTTAATATCGTTTTATGAGCCTGAAAGAGTATTTACTCTATATCTAAGTCTTTAAATAACTTCTATTTCCATAAATAAACTATTCTGTTCGCATATTTTTTATTAAGTACCTATTATTCATATTGCAACTCCATGGTACAGTAATATTTGATTTGACCTCATATGCATAAAAAAGTGTTTGGGATATTTGCCTATCGACATATCTTCACATTTATTACCATTTGAAAAACTCATAAAAATGTTAACTTAATGAAAATCGGGAATATGTTATAATGATAAAGAAGTGATCAGATATGGTGGATTTATAATTTTATTGCTGTTATCAACATAAAGAACTTGCACTTCAGTACAGAACCGTGTTATCTCGAGGGTTAAATCAACAATAAGAGGATAAACTGATAAACACAGACTGATAAACCGAAGCATTTTCATCTGTGAAATCATGTTCCCTGGTAGGGGTCCACTAGGGATGACATGAAGCTCTAAGGGGATTACCATACTGTTTCTAAGGGCTTTGCACATATAGTGTACAAGTATGATGATTTTGGCAGATAATAATGTTTATACTATCATCTCTTGTTGATATGTTGTGATTTGTCTGAGCATACAGGAAGTCTGGTGTGGATGGTGGCAGCAGACATGCTCTGCTGATACAATATAGTTCGGGAAAAAATGATAAAAGTGTGTACTTTCTAGAGATAGGATTTTTTGTTTTCACCATTGACCATTACTTGGTGATTTAGTTACTAAGTTGAAGTTATTTTTTTTGTGTTTGTATTTCGAGGGTTCAGTGCAAGACTATTCTAATTCATATATAAATACATAGGAGTTAGGATAGTCTTGCGCTGAACCCTCGATTTACAATTCATTGTTTTGCAAATTTTTCTAATTTTGACATATCGGTATAACTATACATGTATATAGATGTATGAATAATTTTTTGTGGTCTGTAAAATATATTTCTTGATCGGTAAAGCAGTCGAAATTGTAAGGGTCACTCTTGTTCCATTTTGAAATAAATATTTAAATAATGTGTTACACTAGAAGTGCAAGGTTATTTGATGTTGAACTGTGTGGGTTCAGAGAATTTAATGATTATTAAAAACTAACAATTATTAGGCAATCCTTTAAAAAAAAGAGTTTGGCATGACCCTACCCCGCATAATTCAGGTGGGTAGATGGGTAGGCAATAATGCTCATACTAAGTGTTAGCTATTAATACATTGCTAAAAACAATTCCGACTTAGACCCCTCTAATTAAATCCAAGTAGGGGCCATATGTAGGTACTAGTTAGGGGTATGCCAAACGAACATTATTTTAATTATGGCCTAAGTTAAAGTGACAATTATCCAGTCCTGAATTTTATAGAAAATGTGGTTATTTTAATATCAATTACATTGTTGACAGAAACAAGAAATTTGCAACATCATGACTGGGGGAAGATTTATGTTAAAATTTATGTACTAAGTTTAATTTATGCATTACAATAAACTGCACAAATTTCATTGCTCTGTTCTGTTCTGTTCCATTCACAACTTGAATGAATTCTATACCAAATTTAATTACATCAAAGCTAATTGAGTGACAATTTGCAACAGTCCTATTGTCAATTAGTGTTAAGTCTTTGTCGCTTTGAATCAATTAGACTCCATTCACAGACCAATTGAAAAGTAACACATATTTACAAACTGTACGAAATGATGCAGTAGACATCCAAATTTGGTGCTAATTACATTTAGAGGAAGTGGGATTGTAGCATAATTTACACATTTAATTATGTTTCCCTTCCACTGTTAGTGTTGTTGAATGTTTATCATTGGGAAAATGCAGCTCCCTATGTGATCAAAGGGAAGTTTAAACAATTTTGTGAGAAGCAGCTTGTGTAGTGACAGATTGCTAAATAGAAGGGTACACAAGCCAGGTGATTGGGGTTTTGTAAATACCAACAGAATTTGTTGATTGAGCATAAAACTGTGAAAATTCCTGTGAAAAACAACATCATGATTGTCTTGTCTATGAAACAGTATTTTTCCTCCATTTTTTCACTTGCTGTATTTGTTTATTTGGTTATATTTATCGAAATATTTTATGCCAATAAACTATAATTCTATGCTTTATGTTATGTTATTTTGTATTACAATAAAAATATTGTTTTTGTCATTTTGAAAAAAAAAATGTTAAAAATTGATGGATCTACGAAATAATTAGTTTTCAAAAATAATATTTTTTTTATTTCTGCAATTTGAGCAGTACTAGCTATATAATGTTATCCTGTTCCGTACAATAAATACCCCTCAGTTCAGTAAACCTTCCTATACAACTTAATGTAATGCTTTTAACTCAGATATATTTTCATGAAATAATCGCCATGGTTTCATTTACTTGTGTCAATATGAATATTATGTTGTAATTAATCGTTATTTTTTGGTGATAATTAAAAGCAAATTGGCTGGTTGTGTTGTGCTTAAATTTCCTGTTGTTTAATGTTTAATAAGCCTCCTGTTGCCTTTTTTTCTCATTTGTGATGAAAATGAATATCCTCAGTTTTAATTATGCAATTTTATTTATACTTTCATAAAGGATATTGCAGTAGAATCAATAATTTGTGCATTCAAACATAACTGACTATGTAATTATCTCCAATTTAAATTTTATGAATGCATCAAATAGAAAGTAAGATAAACAGGATCAGATGTGAAACATCAAAGCTGTTTGGGCCCTTAGGGTCTTTATGGCTTGGGTTTAATTACATTCAACATGTGGAGGCATTCGTCTGATTTCATAGAAAATTTCATGAGCAGGTGGTGCAGTTGTTATGAATGAATCTAGCAATCTGATTGGCTAGAGAGCCAGAGTGTTAACCAATGAGACGATTTGGTACAGCATTCAAATTGAGCAGAGGTCTTTGTTAGTGACAGGCAAGTTTATCTGTAAATGAATGAAGTAGAAAAGAAAGAAGGATTTCTTCATTATCTCTCTAAATTGATAAAATTGTGACTGTGAATTACATTTGCTGATTATATACTTGCTATGTAGACATCTATACTGTGGATTTAACATTTAAATGTGTAAAGATTTTGTGTTGTGATTGATAGGGATAAACTGACCAGTTCATGGTCTGCTGACCACACTGACTGGCCATTGTGATGGTTTATATGGTGTTTGTGTAATAAACTGACCATCAAGTTTGTTTAGTCTTGTGATGTGTATAGGGAGGACACAGCATATACATGTACTTTGATTCTCAAACATACCACAATTCTGTGTTGAAGATTTGAATGTGGTATTACATTTTACATTTGAGGAAGCGGTTATTATAACCAGACAGTGTGATCAACTGAACTTAACTGTGCATATATCTAGGAAAACATTGTTGGTTGTTGGTGTGTGTTGTAAAGGTGATGTAAAATGTTGTACAGCACTTTGAGTCCTGATTCTACACAGACAGACTCTGAAAAGCAAGACATTCAAAATGCTAAGGATAAACTCAAGAATGATACACTGGATGGACTCATAAAGGAGCATGACGAAGATGCGTTGTTTGAATTTTGCAAACCTAATTCCACGGCTTTCTGTGCGTACCGTGACAAGAAAACGGTTTCGAACTCTTACAGTCCGTGCAAACCACGGCTAACTGTGGACACGTCAAGGTTTAATCGGATCGGTACATGTAAACCAACTAAGAGATCTCGGGATTACGATAGTCCGGTATCAACTCTCGACGAGGTATATAAATATTATATTCACTTAAGGGATGTTGGAATGAAACCCCCTGCTCCAGTTTTCCTATCTGAACAATTTATTGCATGAAGGATTATTAATGTCTAAGGTGGAAAACCAATGGAATGACTGTCATTCATGTTTGGATGCGTTATCAGTTTTTTATAGAATTTCATTCTGATATGGGTTCATTTAGAGGTCTGTCCAATTTTGTCAATGGTTTTTGCCCATCAGGGAAGTACAGGATGCACCCAAAGTATTTGCTGCCAGTAGTGTCCCCTATATGCCGCAAAGCCCCCCCCCCCCTTGTTGGGCAAGGCATCCATTGGGTAGGTGAATACATGTACAAGGGTACTGAATACTTTTTTGTCACATGAGCATGACATGCTCTTGATGACAGGTGACCTAGTAGGATTGTTGACTGTCTGTCGTATGAAATGTCTGTTGTTTCATACGCTGGTATACAACATCTTCTCTCCTAAACCGCTGAATGGATTTTGTCCAAACTTCACAGGAATGATCCTTGAGTGGGCCTCTTTGACAAGTTTCATAAATCGTTCCGGTCTGCTGTAAAAAAAGTCACAGGAGAATTGATTTTTAAAAGTGTTAACTAATAGTGTTTAATAAGGTGCAGAGCTTTGATATTTGGTGTGTAGCCTCGTGTTGTGGTCCTCTTCCAAGATTGTATTAATTATTCAGTTCCGTCGAAACATGACCACTAGAGCCTAGGGGACAGGTCTTTGTGGCAAATCAATGACATCACCTCATGGATTGCTAAGTGGTTTTGACTGAACATAGACCAATTTATTGGCACATTAGTCTAATTTTAGCTTAAGTTGCAGTGTACTTGGGTGAGTGATACAGGGCCATCATGGCCCTTTAGTATTATATAAGGATTATTGACCTGATTTCTAGCTCCCCTTTGTGTTAAGGCCTTATACAGGAGAGGTGACTGATGCTATCCCTAGGGGGACATGTTAAAATTGGTATTCTTCTTCATTGCCCTATGGTCTAATCCAACTGTTTACACTCCCAAAGCTTCCAACAGGAAGGAAATGTATGCTAACTGTTGCCTTGCATTGTAACAGTTGATCCCTGTGACTATAATTTATTGTCTAGCATTTATCAAAGTCTAGGGGACAATTATTGCTGGGGCTAGGGGCTTCTGGGTCACATGTTTTATATGACCGACTAACCACCTGTTGCCTACATCAAAGGATAAATCTGGGTCTTTCCATTCATAGGGGCCCATCTGTAGGGGCTGGAGGTCTGTATTGTAAGGATTGTAGTGATGAAAACTTGCTTTCTTGTCAAATTTTCATTTATAAATAGAATTTTCATTAAATAAATCGTTCACTAACTGAGGCATAAAATCAATTACAATTATTTAATCATGTAAAATCTTTCTCACTTGTGATATGAATGTTTGAATGGCCTTTGGTTGCAATGCTTATTCTTATGATAAATATGACCCAGAGTTGATGAAATGTATTCAGTAATCTATTGAATATCAGAGTTCAAGGTTACAATTGGTGATTATTACTTTCAGTTTGACTACACACATACTCAATGTATCTCGTACCCTTAAGGCAGTATATCACACTTTTTTTTGCATACAGGTGGTTATCAAAATCTAAGAATCTAATTGTGACCAGCTGTCACTTCAAAGGGATTCACTGATAATAAGGGGCCATAATATCTCCCCTTAGATAATGTATGGAGTGTGTACACAATCCATCATCTTACATACCAAACTGATTTGTTATCCTAATGCTGATTGTCAGTGGTCCTAGCCATAGGCCGTGTTGTTTTATCTGTTAGCTTACACATACATTGGTATCTTAATATCACTGGTTTTATCTGTAATATAAGTTTGCATAGCAAGGCACTGCTTCAAATTTATCTAGGTTTTTGATAATTGAAATTTAATTATTGGTATAAAATTATCTTATTTTCAATGAAATTTCCCTCCCCAATTTTTTTTCCTAACACATTGAAATGTTGTAACATTAAACATTAGTTGATACCTGATCATTTTATGTATCAAGATTCACACCTTGATAACATGATATTTTGGGTTACAATGATTAAAAATCCTCTAATGGTGATTGAAATTACCAAAAAATAAGGGCCAAGTTTGTTATGTAATATTTAACTAGATTTAAAAAAAATTCTTCCGTCTGATTTAGACATTTTTGTATTACATTACTTGTACACAAGATATACTGTTAAACCTCACTTAAAGACCCCCTCAATAATATGAACATAATTTTAAGTCCATTTTCACTGTTTTGCTCTTCAGCCAACCTCAATATTAAGACCACATCAATAAGGATAGTCCCAAAAGTCTATAAAAGTTGTTAAATTGGTCAGACTTTTGCATATCTTCATCTTTCATTAATATGTGGGACCCTAAAAAATATTAAGGACTCCCAAATGACTGACATACGACGCCTGTTTGAAAAGTTTTAGGGAAATTCTGGCCCTAGCCTCACTCTGAGTGCCTGTGTTAGTGACAATGTAAATCAACTACATGCGTGTGTACAGTAAAACCTCACTTAAAGACTACCTCAATAATAAGACCACCCCAAAATTAAGACCACAATTTTCATTTCTATTTTCACTGTTTTGCTCCTTCTTCAGCCTCAATATTAAGACCACCTCAATAAGAAGACCAGTTTTCCAAGAGTCCTAAGGGTGGTCTTATTATTGAGGGTTTACTGTATAAAATAATAATCACTGAATTTTATACATTTTCTTTAAATTTGAACTTATTATGAATCAGTCTATGTATACATTTCAGTCTTAAATTCTGAGATCTGGTTTATAAAAGGTGGTCTGATTTTTTGCATAGAAACCGGCTGTCTGGCTTCTTGGTTGATGAGTTTCTGAAATCTTAATTTTCCAATCAACAAGGCTCATTTCTTTTGAAAATTGATGGCATTCCGGAGTGGATGCTTTGATAAGCCATATGGCTTTCTGTGTTCTGGAAATAACCCGATGTACCTTGTAAACTTTGGTGAATAAAAACATAGGAATATTTTATGATGGCAAATTGCAAACAAATCATTCATATTAGCTTAGTTGTATGTGGCATGAATACTTCAAGTCAAAAGAATGTAGTGGCAGGTATTTCCCTGACACAGAAATCTTGAGTTCCTGACTCCCTTTTCTCTCTAGGGACTCCCATTTTCAACTTACTGTTCATCCCTGGAACCCCCCGAAATATTTTTTTGTCAAGTATAAACTGCATATCTTGGACTCTACAAATTTACTAAGGACCCCCAATTTATCAAACATGAGGGTCCAAAGACACGTCAGTTTTGTTTACAAAAAAAGGCAGTCTCGATTGGTTAGCCACATGACAGGTTTTTCGGTAGTATTCCGGTATTCGGTTAGTCGCGTGACCGGGCGTTGGTGTGCTTTTTGGTACTTCTTTTTGGGAAATTGGTTTGCAGAGTTGGAAAAATAGAAATTTTCGAAAATAGGAAGTAGTCTTTTATCAGCCTTTGTTTTACCTTCTGTTTGATGTTTGTCGATCAATCTTAAGAAATAAGTGTTTTATTGTTGTAGAAAATGTGAAGTTTTGTGTTTAAATGCACTTGGAGAAAAGCATGTTTTATGAATTTTCTTCAATCTGTTGCCATAATTATTATCTTGGGTTAAAATTACATGCAAGATAGATAATCTCTCGTCTTTGATGGATAGATCTGCAAGCAGAATCAATTAACTTTATGTTTATTTAATGTTCTACATTCTCGTTATGTCCACCATATAAATAGCTGGTACGGTAGCATTTTATTCGTAGCGTACATATTAATCATATTTGAATAAAAGTTTTAGAAAAACAAAACAGATTTATGGTTTCTCAACAGCTTGTACAAAATCTTCATATTCTTATCGTGAAAAGATGGATTTCTTTTCTACACTTTAACTGGCAAATTAGTTTTGTGATTCACTGTAAAAAAATATTTGCAAATCTTTATTATATTGAATTGTCATGTGAGCTTGTGTCTCCATCTATACACAGTAAAACCTCAATAATAAGACCACCCTTGGGACCCTTGACAACTGGTCTACTTATTGAGGTGGTCTTAATATAATGAGGTTGAAAAAAGAGCAAAACTGAAAATGGTCTTGAAAGTTCTTTTTCTTAATTTTGAGATGGTCTTATTATTGAGATGGTTTTATTATTGAGATGGTCTTATTATTGAGGTAGTCTTTAATTGAGGTTTTACTGTAAATTTGATACAAGAATGGCTTGATTGTTCGTTTGAATGTGCCGGTAGATGGAATCTTCTCTTACTTTACCGCAGGGACCTGTAGGCATTTCTCACTATTTTTGTTATACCATTACACAAGATGATAAATTTTAAAAAGGTATTAAGAGTAAGACACACAGTCAGGACCAACACCAGTATTTATGTATTCATTTATTTAAACTGGACAAGTTCTTTGGATCTTAAAATTCATCAAGAAATATAAATTTAAATTGATGCTGTACGATTTACTCTGAGGCAATATGATACTATGTTTGTTCACGCCAAACATCTTGCCCTGTTCTGTTGGAATATTCAGTAAGGTTTCTTGTTATATAGTTTACAAGTCTATTTCGAGGGTTCAGCGCAAGACTATCCTTATTCCTAAGTATGTATATAGGAGTTAAGATAGTCTTGCACTGAACCCTCGATTTGCGGTCTTGACACAATCATGCAGATCCAAACCAACATTGGAATACATTTAATGCTATAAACAGGGGTTCCATTTGACCATTGGGTTGACCATTTCTCCCATGGAATTTCCAAAATTTCAAACCTTAGAATTCTGACTGAAGGGTCAATTTTCCTCTAAAATTATAGGTAATTTCGCTATATATAAGATGGTAAAATCCAGTAAAAAATTAACAAAATGACCCTTGAGATTCAGCCCCTAGTGCAACCCCTGATGAAATATTCACTTCAGTTGTGCGCTGATCAAGCTTCGTATGGCTCCCATGGCAATATATGCACACCAGTATGACACTTGCTATTAAATTCCAAGACATGATGTGTTTCGATATACCCCGAAGCCAAGCAGTAAAAATTTGAATATTCAAGACTTCCAATGAGCATGATTGATACTAATCCTGGTAGAAATAAGGGAAGCTTCCATTTGGATTTCTCACACTTCGACACCATAGTGAATTTGAATGATTAAACGGTAATGGATTCTGTATGGATTAAGCCATGAGAAATTTTGTTGACCATCCACCTTTTAGCATGAGTAATTACATGTTTTAACCTTACTAATTGTCTATCATGTTAGCATAAATTGACTAAATTTGACATGGGGGAGAACCCGGGTTCTTGTTTGTCTTTAAAAAAACATCCCTCCTCCACCCGGAAAACTTGAATATTTTAATCCTTTATCGTGAAATTCCATCACACGAATGTGAGAATGCTCTTGCTGGCCTTTTATGTGAAATAAAAGCCATTTTAATAACAACATTTCGTAAATGATTTACATCAGTTCTCGTCGTGAACAACTCGGGGTTTTCTTTGTTGAAACGCAGCCACTGTTTAATTAAAATGTGACCTTCCATTTTGAAAGGCTACCTGATCCTCTCAGGATGGGGAATTGTAAGTGGGAAGGGACGTGATTATTTGCGATTAATTTCTGTAAACTTCACCGCCCCGATCACGGGTCTGCAATCAACGTCTTTGTGCAAAATGACAAATGACGAATTCAGCGATAATGGACTCTGATTATTTTAGTTTTCAATGAATCTTAAAGATATGACCCACTAGAGATATCTTGTATAAATAAGGGTAAAGAAAAACTTGTTGGATTTTTAAAGCCTTGACCAGATAAGGTCTGTCTTCATAATGGTCAGTCGATGATTGACGGCTCAGTGTGATTTATGACTCAGTCGAAAGTTAGCGTAAAGAATTTAAAATATTTTCCACTTCATGATTTCGTCACCACATTTTGCTCTTGAAAACTGTATTTTACCATTAGTATACAGAATAGATGCTTATATGGGCTTGAAGGTGTGTTTCGTGTCATTGTATAATGAATTAGGAAAAGCACACAAGCTATTGGCTTGATTGTATAATGTACTGTTGCTGTAAATTGAAAAGTATTGAAGTTTATTTTGTTAACCTTGCTACCCAGGTATTTCAAGAGACAAATATTTTGAATTTTGTGTGAATTTGTAATTTCACCTACGTATGTTTGGACTGGCGACCATGGGAACGAAAATGTTTTTATAAGTCATTTAGTCATGTTGTGATCACATTTCATACTGTGTCACCAATATCATAATCAGTGAAATTTGAACGTATGGGATTGGGACATAAGGAGTTTTAATCTTCATTCTAGAAAGGGGATTCACGGAAGAGAAAAAACCTTGTGATAATAATAATAACGACTAAAAACTATTTAAAGAGGCAACACAGTTGGGCAAGCCCAGTCATTCCTGCGAGCCCCTGTGATGTATACATGTTTACATCATTATGTAACACAAACATTGATAATAGGTATAGATATACAGACAATTTAAAATTTACCTGAAAATAAAACAACAAGAAATCATACACAAGTATATGAGCGCTGCTGTGGGATTTACAACCTCTTCTGTAAGTGACGTCATTTCAAGAAAACGCAACATGTGATGTCACTCTTCACAAGCGGGAAACAATATTTACATCATATGGTCACTTCGTTTATAAATTGCCATTATGGGGCTAATATTGCTTACTGTCAGTACACGATGATGATGTCACATTTGACGTTTTCTGGCAATGAGAAGAGGTTGGAAATCGTACAGCAGCGCTCATATGGACTATTTATGGTAAAAAATAATCAAAACCAAACATACGGTAACTTACTAAAATTACCTCCATTTTTAAAGATTTGGAGTTGCATTAAAATCAGGTCATAATGACTGTATAAGCTGCATAAGTTGGTATGTTATTTTAAAATGAGAATAAAATGTATCGAAAGTTCCCATAGAGCCGAGCTCACATATGGACGTCGGTAATGTCACACTGTAATATCTGAGAAATTGGTTTTACATTGATGAGACGTTTTAAACAGTGTACACATATATTTGCGGTTCACTTTTGTGTTTTACTATTTGTCATTTTGAACGATGCCTTTCTCGGTGGGGTCATTGGGTGTAAAGGAAAGTGTTTTGTAAATACGAGTCTGTTTGTCATTGCTGTGTAGAATCAATTCCCACTCTTGTTAAGAACGGAGGCTGTTCTAGATAGTGTGAATAAATAAATGATACGATCAAAGCAAACACATGAGTGGAGTTGTATTATACATGCATGCCTGTGTCTGTTGTCAGAGACATATTATGCATGAAATTGATCCATTAATATCTACGGCGAAAAATGTGCAGTTCTTAAATAAATTGTTTTCATATTTTATTTATACAGCGCCATGAAGAAGATGTTAATGGAAACAAAAGTCATGTATTCTGTATTTTTGAAATATTGAGTATAAGTTGGTTTGCGGGTGAAATATTAATGATCCCTTTTGGATGCATACTGGACTGTTAATTCACTTAATGGATTGAAAAAAATCACCCCAGTGCATCATGGGATGATTATAACACACAGCCATTGTTAAACAAATGTTTTATTTGCATAATTTACAATTCTAATTTGGTAAAAGCTGTGTTGAAATTACAACAGCGGAAATGCAGATATCATCTATGGACTGGTTTATTGAATTACTCTCTAATTGGTAGTGACACTTGTTCCTGTAGCCTCCAGCTTAGTTGATGATTGTGGCACAGTCTATACATTGTAAATGCAGAAATACAGTCTAAGTTTCGATCTTGCGCTGTCCAAGCTCTTCTTAGTAGTCAGTACACCATAATAGTGGTCCAGGCATACTTGTGGTGCTCAATTTGGTTGTGGTTTTCCTTGTAAAAGGTTAATCATTCTGACGTTTTCTTCAGTCAGTCAGTTCTTATGGTCTGCAGGGTTTAGTGAAATTGCTCTTTCTCTCATGTGTTGAAGTAAGTAATACTCAAGGTTTTCCCTCAAACCTTTCAAATAGGGGTCCAAGGAGTTGAAGGACCCCGAAGTCAGCCATTTTGGGAGCCGCTGGTAATTTTTGAGGGTCCCACACATTAATGAAAAATGAAGATCAGGTGATGGATGCATTAAATGTTATTCCTGATATCAAAAATGCAAGTGTTGGAATAATATTGGCAAATTGAGTTTCCGAAAAGAACGGGAATAAGCTCAAAAAATAATTCTAAAAGGTGGATTAGTCAGATTAAACGCGAGTCCTATCTGCAGCCGGGAAATCCCTGATCCTGAACTCGAACCAGGTTCAGTCTGTCGCGTCATACTGAATATGTTTCGTCCATGTCACATTACTGAAACATTCAAGTTGATCGGAACTAGCATGGGATGGGTAGATTTTATCTATATGGCAATTTAATTCTTGCTAATTTAATTAAATTTGACTCTGTGCATAACTAAGTATGTTGTGTCGAAATTTTATTGCAACAATTCAATATTGCATGCGTTCTTTTGCATAAAATGATACTTATTTTCCAGGTTGATGTTCAATGTATTATGAATATATAACCACTCTGACAGATTATTTTTAATAATTCATCAGTCACATGACGCTCAACTGATTTACATAATTGTCATTCAGATTTTTAGTATATATTTATACGGGTTTGAAATTATCTGCAATTAATTTGACATGCTTGTTATGGGCTTAATTTTTTTATATTAATTAAGGGAAATGCGAAATGATTTCTGTTTTGGATGAATACTGTTGCTTTATGATCGGGGTCTTTCAGGTTGATTAACCGGTTGATTAACCGGTTGATTAACCGCGATCCAGATGTAATTGATATGTGATGCACAATTTATCGTAGGGTTTGGTGTAAAATAATTGTAACTTGGGTAATAGCAACATCCTCAGTACCCAGGTTATTCATAACATATATATGATAGATACCCTGGGCAAACTGACTGTATAAATCTCATACTCATGAATAATTAATGAGGTGAAATCCAGCCACTTGATTGGCCGCATGACACACACCTTATGCGATACAGAAATTGGCGAGGAGTTACAGACGAAATCGCGGCTCTGAGCGCTCCAGTGAGATCAAGGCTTTCAAATCGAGTTAGGCAGCCAATATGTCAAATTTACTGATAGCTCTTCACAAAGGAGATTCCTTTTTTTGTTAAAATCCATTTCATTGGTCGAGAAATGGTTGAGAAATGCTAAGGAATATTCATGCATTTCGAAGTTTCGCTAGCCAATTTGCCCAGGGTTATCATATATGTTACGGATATCCTGGTCATTGAGGATGGGTAAGCAATAGCTTGGCACCAAACCCTTAAGATTAGGAAGGCAGCAACCAGCTTAGGTCCTGAACGCACAATCTTGGGTCTTATCAGCTGTATACTCTCGGCATTAGGACTGATGTGTTGAATTGCACTTGAATAGAGAACTTTTATTGTTTTACTATTGTATCAATGTACAGATGGGGGAATATTTATGGCCTTTGATACTGTAAGTCATAAAGCCATATCTCATCAGCTCAAAACTGAAATATTAGGGGAACATATATAGGACAATAGATAAACATGGGCCAAGCTCCATGATACTTACCCTGGTCTGGCTTAGGGTGCTTCTTTAGATTACCTGAGTTGTAACAAAATTTAAGTGAATTTAATTACATAGCTTATTTAAAATTTTAAATTTTAAATCGCGAAGTTTATTGTGCATACTCCGATTTTGCGTGATAATATCATTGAATTGTTGCCAATGAATTAGATGCTACTTGTGATTGTGTGATGGAGAGTTTGACTGATGACTCTTGATAGTTGGTAGCCAGATTTGATAAACTTATTCAATTCTCATTACGAAATTGGCTTTGAGTCAATTTCGGGAATTTTGGTGACCTTATTAGTGCTGCCCTGCGTTTAGTTACGGCTAACAGTTGCGAGCGTTACGAAACTGTTTTGTTTTGTATCCTTGACCCACTGTAAAGCGTTAAATGCACGCGGGGAACCAAATTGCAAATGTTACGTAACATCAGCCGCAAACACCTTTACTGTACACAGGGCTAGTCTAGCTATGCATCTTTTCTATAAAAACAAGTGAAAATATTACGTGGCTGATCTAAAAGTTGGACCACATTGATGCAATATGGTAATTTGACACAAGGCATAGATGACAGAATTAAGTAGATTGCTGTATATTGCTGACACTGTCAATTAAGATTGTATATTGGCACAAAGTGCCGTAATGAATTCACAGATGCCTTCATAGCCTGGGTTTTAAGTGATGCCAACTTGCGTCACATCTGCAGACTGCATTATAATTGTAGAGGGTTTCGATGGTGAACTATTTTTGGAGCAGATATCACCTACTGGGGTAATAACATCCAGCTATTGTGAAACAAAACTGTTAATTGTTTATAATTATCTTTTATATAATCCTTTAGTAGCTCAATCAATGCTTCTAACTCATTAGGATACATATATAGCTCGTTATAATCAGACTGTATTTCTGGATTTGGCTTTTATAATGTACATGTATTGAATTTCTGAAAGTGATTCAAATTGTTTTTCGTTTTTACACGGTTATTATAAAGAGGTCTTTGACTGCTTGTATTGAAATTAGGAATATAGTTTAATTGTTAAAGTCGTGCAGATTACCGGAAACTTTCCAAGTAGGTAGTAGGCATCTCTTGAATAGATTTAAGTAGTGAATGAAGAATCGTGATGCTGTGAGACGCTGTACAAGTGTGTCTGTTAGAGTAATGGTGTAAGATTTGATGGTGAGACTGTGTAGGAGAGATGGAAGTGTGGGAATATGATTTATCGCAGTCACTGAGTGGTCTACTGTGCCTATTGTCTTTTATCGGCTTCCTATCTTGAGGAGGTACAATTACAAACTATGTCATACATAGGCCGCTGACCCACTGCCCTGCATTGTGCATGAAAAAATACAACCTCCTTGTTAATATTCTTCATATCCGGGTTAATATTTTTGTCGCCTATAATTGTTTAATTTTTCATGTTTTATTAATTAATTTAATGTTTAACAATGATTTGAGAACAAACTTGAGTGGGTCAGGTTGATAACATGTTGTTAATAATTATGTATATCACTTATGTTCACTTGTATTCAGATTATGTCTAGTGGTTCGTAATCTGGGTTACTAGTATATGAGATAAAAGTTCATATGTCTTAGTTGCATTGTAATAATGGGAATTGAATTTAGTCTTGTTTTTCTGATTCATCATTATCTACTTTCAGCTGATGGAGTACCGTGAAGCCCCTGCCAGCCCCTCGGCATCGTCTGTGACAACAACTAGGTCACTAGACAACTGCGGATCGCCAGCCACGCCTAACTCGCCGCCAACTCAGGATCAGCAAGAGATGGACGACGAACGGCTTCCGAATGAGCTCCTTGATGAGCTGTGTGAAGACATTGGTATGAAGGAGGGAATGGAACTTGATTTTGTTGAGTTTCTTATGGAACAGGACATGGTTGATCCGCAGCAATACATGACACCGGAAGCTCTACGGTCGTCTGGGTTTCCAACTCCAACAAATCAGTCACAGGCTAATAGTGCTTTAAACACTCCTACTAATAAAACAACTAGTGAACACAACTGGGGCACTAGGAATTGTGGTTCTCCTTCTTATTCTATAGCTTCAAGTACAAATGTAACTATAGCAACATCTAGTGGATCTAGTAGTCCGGTGAGCAAGCGGTTTCATATGTCAAATTCAGGGCCACCTAGCCCACCACCATTGACTCATATTAGTGGTAACCATGTTTTCAAGGCTCCACAGACTCCGCCTACTCCAAGAAGACCAGCTCCAACCTCCCAGGGTGCCATGTCTCCAAGGTCAAACCTGTCTGTCAGCTCAAATCAAAGCAACCATAGTGATCACAGTAGTCATAGCAACCATTCTAGTATACATAGCAACCAGGCTGGTAATCAAAATGTGCCACAAAGGTGTTACTCACCAAAAACTGTTGCTGGTGGCGCCCCCTCTCCACAAATGCCTCACAGTACGACGGGGGCTCCTGGAAGTTTTCATAAGCCCCCACCCCAGTATGGGCAGCACCAAGGTCAAGGTCAGTGTCAGAAGCCCGCATTAAATCAATCATATCAAAGACTTGGAAGACCAGTGCCGCCAAATGTGAATGTACAAAACTTTCAGCAGCAACAAAATAGTAAATTTATATCAAATCAAGGAAACATGGGTAACCAGTCATGTGCTATGAACAATTCTGGTAACCTTGGTACCATGAGTATGCAAGGTCAAACAATGAACTCTCAGTTTAGCCGTCCAGTTGATTCACCGTTAGATCAGGGATACTTTACTTCGTCGGACTCTATGAGCACGCGTAGTTTGGATTCTGCTGCGTCTACAGTGCCGTCTAGTGTTCCGAACTCAATGCAAACTGTTGTCTCACAACAGAAGATGACAATGAGTGACACGCCTCAGAAATCAGTTCATTTTGCTGAAAATAATAGTGCTAATTGTGCCAGACAGAATGGAGGATTGCCATATGAACCATGCTATAGAACAAATGTACCCGATTGTGAATTAGAGGAATATAGAAATAGCATACAAAAAATGCATTCTAAAATGATGCCTCGATACCACGTAAAGCCTGAAACAGCCCCATATACTGTGCCTAACAATAATGGACAGACTACTATGAATCCTTTTGAATACTCAAACAGTTCTGGAAATATGCAGCCCTTTGATTACCAACAAAAATCGTCTTCCAGTAGCAGTTTTGGAATGGACAATAATCAGAACTTAGTAATGCCAGCATATAACGACAGTATTTCAACCCAGTCAAATATATCTAATATGAACTGCCAAATGCCTAATACTCCAATGGGCCCTATGCAACAATCCCAGATGGACCCTTATAGGGGTCAAACAACATGTCAGATGCAGGACCCTTCAAAAGGGACTGGCATGTATGACCCAATGGGTATGCAGAATTCAATGGTAAAAAACAATAATTGCCAGTTTTCTGGTTCTTCTCAGGGTAATATGAACGAGAACTGTGGCATGATGGGAATGAACCAGGGGGTTATGGGTAACGGAGGTCAAAATATGAATCCGAACTTTCCGAACGGTCAAAATTTTCATGCTATGGGACAAAATTCACAGTCAGGATTTCAAGGTCAGAGAGCAATGCCTGTTAATATGGCATCGACTCCTGGCAGTAATGGAGTTCTGGGATATGATCCCCAGTTTGAACAAAATCGTGCAATGCCGGGAAATATGAACAACATAGGCATGAACAATATGGAAAACGGAATGTTTCGTCAAAATCAGGGAAATAATATGACTGAAGGCATGGGCTGGAATGGGGGTGTACCCCAGAATCCTCAGCTTCACCAAATGGGGGCTACTCCTCAATCAGCCCCTATGGGTATGCAAGGTCAGGGTATGGGAATGAATCAAGGTCAGTGTGGACAATTAACGGGTGTACAGTGTACTATACCGAACTGCAATAACTGCAAAAATGTTGGGTCGCCAAATCGTCCTCCTATGATGGCGTCCCAGCAGCGATTTATACAACATCTGATTACTGATAGATCTAATGCGTTCAGATCTCATCCCTTATTCCCTCTATTGAGGGACCTTATTATCGCAGATATGAACTTTAGTACTCCAAACTTTCCTTATCAGCTCATTTCGAACTTGCCAGCGGATTTCGATAGATTGTTACAGAATTTCTTACATCGGAATCCACCGGCCGGAAACTACCAGACGAACCTGGCTGTAGAAAGTGTCGTTATGGATGCCTTGAAGTACGCTCACCAGTGCTTGATAGGTAGGTTATATCGCCGTTAGTTACGGAGTTTAAATCTAAATTATACCTTTTATCGGATACTTCGAATTCTTGTAACTTTTCATGTATTTCACCACATTCAACCTTATCAAATGTTTTGCTAGATAACGTAAATAGTTACGATTCTGTTGATATACAGCTTATGACCCTGAAAATCTCTCAAAAGCAGGTTTTTATGTGATTTTTGATAAAAAAAGAAATTTCATGTAGTTCGTAAAACATTGGGGGATTTTAAAACTGCGTTTGAAATTAATTTAAAGTAAGTATTTCTGATGGTATTGTCCCATATATTGTCCTAGATTTTTATGTTCGGTGAGTTCCTTTTGTTTGTAGGTTCTAGCTTGCGGCTATGTGTTTTATAGTTTTACATTTCCTGTGAGAAAATGAATTTACTTATTTTACATTTATCAATGTCTGTAGTTTTAACAGTAATAAAATATTTACTTGTAACAATTGAACCATTGTTTACAAATTTTCTGCTTTTTTACTGGGCAAAAAACGGTAAAATTGTCTCGTTGTTTAACAATGTGTAGAATTATAATCACAGTAATTTGTTGTTTTATAAATATGATCATGTGATCATAATCGTTATTCAGCACTCAAGTCAAACTCTCAAATCTCAGGATCACTCTCAAATCTCGGGTTCATTCTCAAATCTCTCAAATCTCAGGATCACTCTCAAATCTCAGTTTATCTCTAAAATCTCAGTTTCTCTCTCAAATCTTAAGTTCTCTCTCAAATCTTAAGTTCTCTCTCAAATCTCAGACTCACTCTCAAATCTCAGATTCACCCTCAAAGAAAGTGGAACACAAAGAATACTCGGCTCTTTTTAAGCATTATAGATCCACTCAAATCTCAACACTCAGCTGAGTAAATTTTGAGTGCTGAGTATAGTTGCTCCTCATTTCTGCGGTACCCATATTTCCGAGGTACTCCCAATTTCCACCGTAAACGGCGCAAGGTAGCCCTCAATGAAATTCACTGCACTCTTGTTTAATTCTGTGCCATTTGATGATTAAAGACTGATAAAATTTGTACTATAGTGTACTTCTGGTTAAATCTGTTTACAAAAATTGATTCGCGAAATTATGCCTGGATCTAAACATAAAACTCGATTTAAAACGCATCTTTATGTGATCGCAGACGAGAGTTTGCATCATTTTGATGTCACTATCTACGTAATAATGATTAAAGCTTGTGAACCGTATAAAATCACTATTTGGAGTACTGGTAATAGTGGACTAGATTAGGAGTATACGACTGAAATATTGTGAACAACCTTTAAAAACATGGGTGTCGAACGGTGTGAACATTTGTCATACCTTCTTCGTAAAAATTGCACATTGATAATCAACGCAAGCAAGGCGGGGTGGGGGGAATATTGTTGACACTTTGGGAAATTATTGATGTTAAATATTAATTCATTGTTGCTAGTAAAACAAAAGCGTTATCTAGTTGAATTCTAAGTACCGCTGAAATACAAGGCCCCTGTATAACAGTTACAATCACAGACTATGATATATAGCTCGGCGTTCATTAAGCCGACGACCTGGTTACTGTATTCAGGCTGCCCATACATAGAACGTGTTTTTTATCATTTAAAACATTAATGGAGTTGTTTGAAATATATCCAAAAAAAAAATTGATAGGTGTTTTATATTAATCCTTCGTATTTCAGAGAAAATTCGTCAAAAACAAGATCAAGACACGGACAAACACAGCAAATCTACATCTAAATCACTTAGTGCTATTGAAGAATTCTGTGAGAAGTTTGATCAATCTGTTCGTAAAAGCTACATTAAGGTAAGTTCACTTAATCTATCCGTTAGAGCTGTGAAATTAAGTGGGTTTGAGTGGAGGGGGGTGTGATAATAAGATATATATTAGAAAAATAAACGATGTTGCAGTTTCTTGTGTTAATTTCAAAATTAGGCAACATTTTGACAAAGTGCCCAAACTAGTTTGTCTTACGCCTTCTCTAGCTGTTGTTTGTCTTACGCGTTCTCTAGCTGTCATTTGTCTTACACCTTCTCTAGCTGTCATTTGTCTTACACCTTCTCTAGCTGTCGTTTGTCTTACGCCTTCTCTAGCTGTCGTTTGTCTTACGCCTTCTCTAGCTGTCGTTTGTCTTACGCCTTCTCTAGCTGTCGTTTTGGATATTACTGTCGGACCTTGTTAATTCGTCAAACTTCGGTCCGAATATTTGGTGTCATCTGAAATAAATATCAGGTCCCATATATCTTCTTAGGGGTATCTGATTGAAATCAGCTATTCGAAACTATGCTTTTTTGGAAATAAAAATTTTGGACCCAATGAATTCGTATGAACGAGGTTCGCCTGTATATTTAAAACTGTTCTTTGGTTAATACTACATTGAATGGTCAGCTGTCATCATAGGTCAGTTTCTGGTACAATTATTGCCGTTCGTCCACAATAGGTGAACATGGAATGTATTCTAAATAGTTTCTGACAATTAGTGATTGTTGTATTTCCATTGTTGGAAGTGATTGGACTGTAAGCTTAACGTTGAATCACTAATTTTAAATGAGCATAATATCATCATCACTTTAAACCCAATTAGTTGGAATTTACTGAATTTGATAATTTATCTTTGTTTGGTTTTGTTTGCGGGAATGAGTGCATTTTTTCTTCACATTCTTGAATATTTCATTGAGGTAATTTGAACCGCTCTACCTAGGAGGTCTGTGTATAATTGATATGGCGGAACAAGAAACATCTACAGTACTCTATTGTAGTGTAGTTTCACTTGACTTGTCCAAGCTCGTCATCTCATCGCCGACTATTTAACAAAACACGCAACTTTAGTGGAGGTAATGAAGTTGTCATCTCGGCATTCATATAATATTATTATCTGTCATATAAACATTATTTTCTTAAAGTAAATTTTAATGTAGATGTCCCAATATCAGTTTATATGATTTTTTTTGATTTTGACAAACTTATAGCTACAATTTGAGTTTATATCAATGATATGCAGGGAGTTCCCTGACACAGAAATACTGAGTCCCTGACTCCCTTTTCTTTCTAGGGACTCCCATTTTTAACTTAATGTGCATCCTTGGGACCCCTAAAAATATTTTTTCCCAGTATAAACTGCATGTCTGGGACCCTACAAATTTACTAAGGACCCCCAATTTGTCAAACATTAGGGTCCAAGGACCCCTAGCTGAACAATCCTAGGGAAAACGCTGAATATGCACGAAAAAGTTAAACATTTTTTGTTAACTTTTATTTTATTTTCAATACATATTGAGTTAGTTTCTTTAATTAATTGATTAATATTTAAAATTTAATTTGTGTATATTCTGAATAATGAACATTCATAAGCATTTAAACTTAACAGTTGATATTTTATGTGTCTATAAATGACTTGTTTTATGAATATTAAATTTCTAATTAAACATTAAGCTTCGTTGATTGTATCAATTTTAATGTATTATTTGTTTTGGCACGTTTTTTCCCATGGTAATTTCTGGCAAAGATCTGTAAGCTTCTGATGGTTTTCATCAAAACTGAAGAAATATTACAATTTGATTTGCCTCAAAGGTGTTTGTTGAAAACCAGATTTTAAAACCATTATGTTCGAATTTCATTCAAAAAGCTTTTAGATTTAATTTTCCATTAAGTTTTTAAGCACATGGCGACTTCCTGCAGTGTTTGGTAGTTATAGCCGAGGTTAAAATGTAAAAGCAGGAAAGTTTATTTGAAAATAAAAACATGGGTTTTGAAAAGATTATAATTATGGTGTAGGTTTTGAATCTAGAAAATATTCTGATTAGAAGTGAGTTCACCAGTGTTTGGTTTTGACCGTTTGGATTTTACAAGGGCTCAACGCAACACTGTCGTAACTCCTATATAAATACATAGCAGTTACGATAGTGTTGCGTTGAACCCTCGATTAATGCCTTCATACTGAATTTACTCGTTTTTGTTCTAACGCTTCATTCAATTTATGAAGAACCTGTTATTCATATAGCTAATAATTGTGGCAGTCTCTGAGATTTTTTGGCCCAAATACACTGAGCCTCGTTTCTGAGAAAATCGCAATGAATAGGACGTCATGTTTTCCCATAATGATGTAATGTTTTCACATAAATTTTAGCAGTTAGTTGAAACATTTCAGTAAAAGATTTATGATTCAGCGGTGAGCCGAAGCAAAACAATTATTGGTAAACATTGAGACGGCCCCTTTTCTTAAGGAAATGAATGATATACATTTATTTGTAAAATATTGTTGTATCAGAAAATATATTTGCTGTATATTCGATTAAGTTTGTGAAACTCAGAAATGCTAGGGCTCCTTGGAGCCTCCTGTTTGATAAACTGGGGGTCCTTAGTAAATTTGTCCCAGATATGCAGTTTAGACTTGACAAAATATTATTTTTGGGGTCCCAGGGATGCACAGTAAGTTGAAAACGGGAGTCCCTAAAAAGAAAAGGGAGTCAGGGACTCAAGATTTTTGAGTCAGGGAAATCCCTGTATGTCATTTGGGCCAAAAATCTCAGAGAATGACACCAATCTGCTTATCATGAGACTTCTCCATACTAACTTCTCTGACTATCAGTGTTTCTCATACTATGAGAATTCTAGCGTCTAGACCTTACAGACATCCTCATCATGCAATTCCATCTAATATATTTTGATCATGCAAATTATCACCAATATTCCGTGAGCTCCATTTCAATTATTCAATTACTTTCTGCACATAGATGATGTTCTATGTCGTTAATGTAGCTATTTTTCTCCATTTCATGTAACATTTAATGGTAATGAGATTTGATGGGAATTATGAAATGTATTTCCACAATTTTTAAGCTGGTCGGACGTATGTTCAGTAAATAACCTTTTTATTGCATGTAAGCTTCTTTCTGTCAGTTCTCAAGGCCTGGAATTATAACCAATAATGGCCCCTCTTTATCAGGCTGCGAATCCGTGGAAATTCGCTGATTTCGTCGCCATCAGGACTAGGGATTTCCCTGACGCAGAAATCTTGACTTCTTGACTCCCTTTTCTTTCTAGGGACTCCAATTTTCCACTTACTGTGCATCACTGGGACCCCTAAAATAAACCTTTGTCAAGTATTAACTGCATATCTTGGAACCTACAAATTTACTTACGACCCCCAATTTGTCAAACATGAGGGTCCAAAGACCCTTGGCTGAAAAATCCTAGGGAAAACCCCGCAGGACCATTTTTGCGATTGACATAAATCTGATATACCTGGCCCCCTTGACCCCAATAATTGTTTCCTCTTTTTTCTCTGCACTAATGTCCAAATTTACTTAGTTGAATGTGACTTTGAAGATTGAGTGTTTGATGTGAATAAAACAATAATTACTTAGTGTTGAGTATGTACTTTGATATTTGAGTAGAGATTTGAGTATGAATTTGAGATTTTGAGAGAGATAGAATTGAGTACAGCCATTATACTCAGTGCCAAATCTCAGAATCACACTAAAATCTCAACTCAAGTCTCAAAGTACGTACTCAAATCTCAATGAAAATCTTAAAGTTCATACTCAAATCTCAATGAAAATCTCAAAGTACATACTCAAATCTCAATGAAAATCTCAAAGTACATACTCAAATCTCGATGAAAATCTCAAAGTACATACTCAAATCTCAATGAAAATCTCAAAGTACATACTCAAATCTCAATGAAAATCTCAAAGTACATACTCAAATCTCGATGAAAATCTCAAAGTACATACTCAAATCTCAATGAAAATCTCAAAGTACATACTCAAATCTCAATGAAAATCTCAAAGTACACACTCAAATCTCAACTCAAATCTCAAAGTACGCACTCAAATCTCAATGAAAATAAAAAGTATATGTATACAAAAAATGCTTAGCACACGTTAAGCACTCAGAAACCAAGTCACTGTTTCAAAATTGTTTTGGCTAGAATGTGAAAATCGTCATTGAGCACGTAGACTCAGTTTTGCATATTTTACTGTCTATTTTAAAATTGTGTATTCCTTATTCTGTGGCCTTACGGAAGTGTGAGTCACTCAGAGAATGACATTTAGCATTAAACAATTTACCCTTGAACTTTCCATACTAATGAGATGTGTTTCAAAATATAAGATTGTTATTTCAACCAGAATTGGATGTCTTAAATTACATATTGCGGTTAAAACAGGTTTTATACCAATAAATAAGCTTAAATGTCTAGATAGTGTCTGTTTAAATGTGTTAAGAATTAATAAGAATTATTGACTGGGATGAACATTAATTCATAATGCCTGATTAGTGAATACAAAAAAGTCATTTCACTGTGGACGATTGAGCGTTTATTTCTGAATTAATGAAACTCTGATAAACATTGCGAACTGAAAATAATATTTAAGCGCTTAATTCTGTAGCCTTGTAGAAAATAAACATATGTTTGTCTGTTTTACTGAAAGCATATCTGATGTATAACAATTGTAAGCTTATCAAAATTGGGTCATATACTTAAACAAAGAGAAGATCATAGATGTATGTGTGTATACGTTTGTAACATTGTTGCCGTTTGTAACATTGTTGCCGAAGTGTGAATGGATCCCACTGGTATTATATGTATAACTTCTGGTGCCAGATATGTTTCCAGTCCATGATTGTATTTATGAGGAATCTGATACTTATCCTGATTAGTTAAGCAGACTCTCGAAGGCTTATCAGCAAACTAATGGTTTTAATCACCTTACAATTTCTCGGAAAAAAATGCAGGTACCTGAGGGTTAAACTGCTTTGTTTTTGCAGGAAAAATCCACACGTTTTTTTCTGCAGTGAAAATATATTGCTTTTCCATGGTTGCTGTTAGATGGTAATATTTAGCGACAGAGTCAATATTGAAATCCTATTACCCCCCCCCCCCCCCTCAAGTTCACCAGATAGCAGCATGCACGTTTGCTTAAGCACTGCATATTGTTGCATACAACTTATTATGGCGCCTGTGTTAATTAACTTCTCTTTACGAGCATTATTTTAGATATTTGTAAATATTTACACGGCAATGATTGGCTAATATACGCACCAGAAACTGGATAGACAGTGCAGTATGATTAGACGCTTATGTAAGCAAACATATATATTGTATGGTAACTTGATGATAAACGAGCTAATCGTTTAAATATTCATAATGTTTTATTTAGGTCTTGTTATGTAATGATTAAGTTTTCGATGAGACGTTTCCGTCAGTGAATACATTGTCCGTTATTTGCTCAATTAAATCATTGCTACATTAATTTTGATCTATTTATTTCTCAACACTGATGTTTCCTAAACGTTCTTATTGCTGCAGAATTTGTTTTCAATACCTTATTGACATGCGTTCAAAATACTTATGACTTTTTTCAAGATGAAATTTTATGAAATGTTTTCCGGCATCCAATTTTTACGATATTGCGCAGTTTCTATCCTAAGAAACATTTTACTTAAACCGCCGTTATTTCTGTTTCAGCCTGCTACTCTTCAGATTGGTCCTGGTAACCCTGGCAACATGCCAAACGGACCCCAGATGGGGCCAATGGGGCCACCTGATATGGGGACCCCACAGAAAGACATGAAGTTCTCTATGGGGATGGGGAATATGATGGTAAGTACATGACATTGAAATATGGAAATCTTGGTTGTCATGGTAACATGTCACATTTTGGTGAAGTCTGGCATTGTGCTAGATTACCTGAATATTTTAATATAGATCCAGATGATTTTTTCGTTACCTCTTTTAACAATGATTGAATGGTGATGACAAAATATATGTAAAGAAAAGTTGTAGAATTGTGTTACATGTAGGAATCAGCTTTCAAACTTTCCGTGGATGAAGATTTCAAACTTCAGTGAACGAAGATTTAGCGGAACCAAATCTGTTCCATTGAGTTAGTTGTTTTGTGGTATTGTGGTTTTGGATTTTTTATTGGCTTATCTTGATAAAAAATGACCTTATCCTGACCTCAGTATAAATTTCTTCGACAAAAACTTGGGTTGAATTTGTCTAAAACTTGCCTTTAAGTACTATTGAAAAAGGCCCTCCATTAGAAAACCTTTTTATTCAACAAACCCCAGCCATTAGTCTAAATCCCCTTCATACAGCCTGGGTTAATATTATGGTTTATGGTTCGAGATTAGCAAGTATGAATCACTCGTTTTATTAACCAATTTGTCAATATTTGTATTTAAAGAACACAAAGATTCAATTTTGTTAAGGGGTAAGTTAGAAAAATATTGATTCCTACAGCGTTATTGAACTTTTGGATTTCGGTGCTGGCCGAAAAAAGATTAAAATCTTTAAATTTAATATGAACACATAAAGTATATCGAGTCGTTTTGTTGACAGTAGGGGTTGGCAATCAGATAAGTTAGTTCACGGCGTTTGAATACGGATAAGTGCTGGTTGAATACATTCTGTGATTCGTAATGTAGATTGTATTGTCCGACAAAGAGGAGTACTAGATGAACTGCTGTCTGTCAAACATAAGTCGTAATTCAACTCTTCAGGTTTAATCAAGACACATTTTGACGTGTATTTAAATGGTGCATTACACGCTAAACAATCGAAGGCGCTGTCAAGTGGGATTTCGGTATTTGTTTTGTGGCATTTTTTTGGTTCATCTTAGAAGTGAATAAATATTGATTAACCCGTTAATTCATGGTACATTTTTGCAACATAATCTCATCATCAGATTTGGGTTATATGATAGCTCAAAATTTATATAAAAAAAATGCTCTAGTCGCAAATTGACATAAACCTTTTTGATTGATCTGGAATCGGTCTGTTACGCTGGAAGACCCTTTTTGGTTGCCCTCTGCAATTCTAATGCATATTTGTCGAGATCTTCTAAACTCCATTTTGTGAAGGCCTGTGTTATTGCATTTACCTCAGACATGGGTTTCAAATTTAAATTTATCAAAGTTTGTATAAATTACATGAATGTGCAATGTCATCTCTTGAATTAGAAGGAAGCATACTCTGTAAAATAAAATTGCGAAGTGGTAAAATTCTTTCGTGACTGAATCGTTCCAAATGTTATCTGTGCGTTGAGGGCTTTGTTGCGATTAAAATTTGGTGACCTCGTGTCGGGTACGACTGTTAGATTATTACAGAGATTATTAAGATTGGGGATGGTAAGGTTTTTCATAACATGCCAAAACTCATTGGAGCAACAATGGCATGCATTGTAGCCCTGAATTTTCGACAAATAGATTTTTTGTGAAATTTCGGTAAATTAAAAGCATTAGTTTGTTTATGAAGAGAAATTTATGATAGATTACCGTATGTAGGAAAAACTTAAGAATATTTTATGCAATCATTATTACTTGAGTTTTTTTACTTGCACCAATACGACTAGCTCATTTATTCCAGTTTCTTGTACAATAATTGTATGGCAATATATATTTTTTTGAAATCTATTGAATAGAATAAATCAGCCTGGTTATAATTGGAATGAGAAAAAAAAAATTCAGCATTTTTAATTTTACAATGAATTGAATGGACATAAAAATTGTGTATAATGTTGAATATTTGTTCTGATGTGCCTTCAAGCACTCAAATCAACACTAAGTTAATGTCGATAAAATCATCATTTATAGTCCATAGTCATTTCGTTTTATGGTTTATTCAATAATTTTATGGTTTTTAAAGTGGACATTGATGGCTGTATCATGATTTGAGCAATTTTACCGTAATTCTGTTGTGTTCTGATAAAAAAAAAAAAAAAAAAAAAAAATGATCATTGATTAAGTAAAGGTTTCGTATAAACCATGTACAACAATTTTAATTAATTCATTTTGAATAAAAACAGCAAATCGGTGTTTCAACTTCCGTGCCATAATTAGTTTACCATGGATTGGTTTAAATATGGGTTTGAAACTTCCCCTCTAATCCTCCGGTACAAACAATAATATACCATTAACATCGTGCTCGAATCGCAATGAAAACAAAGACAGTATTTTACGTCTGGCTGAACTTCAATGGATCTAAATGAAATTTTGTTTGTACCAATTTTTAGCGAATTCCGGATTTCATCTATTGAGTAAGTCATTGGAGTTTTGCACTAAACCTTCGTTGACCCAGTGCGCCTATATTGTTAACTATCTGATCATCCTGGAGTCATATACTGTAAAACCTCATTTAAAAATCACCTCAATAATTAGACCACCTCAATAATGAGACCACATCAAAATTAAGAACATCTCAAAATTAAGAACACACTTCTCAAGTCCATTTTCACTGTTTTGCTCTTTATTCAACCTCATTGTTAAGACCACCTCAATACAAAGACCACTTTTCAAGGCTCTCAAGGGTGGTCTTATTATTGAGGTTTTAGTGTATATTGAGGGTTCAACGCAAGACTATACTAACTCCCTATGTATTTATATAGGAGTTTAATAGTATAGTCTTGCACTGAACCCTCGATTATTATGTAACACTAATTTTAAATACTCCCCATCTTTATGATTTATGTTATATCTAACCCAGTAAAGTTTGAAAGTTAATGTTTATGTTTCGACATTACTTTGTTTCACATTTCCACAACAATTTAGTTACCATGGTAACCCGTACTTTTTGTGGTATTTTTGTCAGGAAATCTCATTCGGTCATACTATAACTAGACAAAACAGATAATGAATGCAAGATTTGTCTGTGCGAAGTCGGTTTATATAAGTCGGTTTATAATGTAGTTACACAATGTTAACTGAGTGTTTTTGTGGTTTTCCGTCCCATAAATGACATTTTAAAACTTCAACAAAATGAAAATTTAAGTACGTCTAGTTGATTATATCTTTTCAATTTTGTAATTTGCACAATTTTGTATAACTCTATAGATGCACATTAAGCTAAAATTCAAGATTTTGTGAAGACACATCACATTTTATTGTCATACATAATTTGTTATAATTGATATTAAATTGTGAAACACATTTGCACTTTGCCTAAATTCCTACTCTAGATATCAATTTGTATTAAAATGTTTTTTCGCCGCAGCCATACTTACATGGCTTTGCTATTTGCATATCAGTGTTGTGTAAACCAATCACATCGTTAGCCACTAAACCAACTTCTGTTCAACCGAAATACGTTTGTAACCGTGATGCAATGGCTATGTTAGCTTACTGAAAACACTGAAATTCGGTACCGAAATCCATTTTGGATCTTGAGTGACCAGCAATTGTAATATCTCGGTCTTTTTGTATGTTGCACAACAAATCTTAACCTTCAAATTGCGGCGACCATCTTTTTTCAAGATGTTTCTTGTAGGTATGCAGTCTACACTTGACCTATACTCTCAAAAAGTAGACATATTTTAAATTTACTTGATATGTGGTGAAATTGAACTCGAGATTCTCTGCTTTATAATGATAAATAAATATTGAGGTTTAAACGCTCCTTATGGAAATGATCAGATCAAATTTCAAGTCTTATTTTATTTTCATTCAGTAGTGAAATTTGTTTAAATTAGTGTATTTGTCTGAGAATTGAACTTACAATTGGGGTGGTCTGTACACCTGCCAGTTAGTTTTCAAGTGAATGTCTGTCTGAATTTGCCATTAATTTTTTTTATTGCATCTAGACTCGAGACGGTCTTTCTCAAGCTGAAATGATATGCGTAAATACTTACACCACTAAAAACACATGTTAAGATTTTGCTACTTTTGAAATATCTGCCTAGTATTTATTTTCATGAGAAAATACGAATAAAGTCTGTGAGTTCTCTGACATGTTTTTATACAATATTTAATGGAGTATTTCTTATTATCGAAAAAAAATTTTTTTTAGTACAGTCGGACCGACCTTGTTTATTTGACAACTTTCTGTCTGAATACTAATTGGTATCATCTGAAATATATATCAGGTCCCGATGTATCTTAGGCACATTAAATTGAAATTGGCTATTCGAAACTAAGTTTTATTCGAAATAAAATTCCTGGTCTGATGAATTTGAATGAATGACGTCCGACCGTATATTTAAACCATGTTTTAGTTTAAAATTATCGGGAAATGTGAGAATTCAGTTTTGTATTTCTCCGCATTTCTGTTCCCTTGATTACATCTTTATATAAATAACTTCAATGTGGGGTTCCCTTCGAAATGCTGTAAGTGTAAAAATCTGTGAGATATTAATACCGTAGTTTTTCTAATACAAAAAAAGTGTTCTCTGCCTTTTGACGTGCCGTGTCTCGCTGCTACTGAATTCCGTGACTGTTCTAGATTTATAGGTAATTGAATTGTTTACTCTAGTTTACTCTAAAATACATGTTTATGTATACAAAGTAATAATCAATTTAATGTAAATTCTTGAAGTCACGACATAGAGTATTGCGAAGTGTTTGACCTTTGTAGACTCTCACCTGGAGTGAAAAATAAGGACACAACTAATGTAGGACAGCTTTATCATATTTCCCTTGTAACGGTGAGTTTGGAAAATAATTTGTTTATATTTAAACAGCTCAAAACATCATATATAAGGGCAATAAATTGAATATTCGGTCGATGAATTACCGTTGTTAAGTGCGCCCCCCCGTATCATATGTGTACTGGTAAGCTAATTAAATTGTTGGCTTTAGTTAAATTTGATGCCAAATAGTTGTCGACTTTTTGTTGAACTTGGCATTCTAATGGACTGGTTTGATGTGGAAGCATACTGTTTTTGCTGAGTATTTCTGGTGTACCAGTCCGGGATTTCCCGCATTTCAACATATCTTACACCCCCCATGTAGGATGAGCCTCGTGCTGATGATGTCATGTAATGATGTCACATAACATCAAATAATAAATTGAATTAATTAGGGGTTCTTTGACCCTGGTGTTTGACAAATTGGGGGTCCTTAGTAAATTTGCGGGGTCCCAGATATGTAGTTTATACTTGACAAAGGTTTATTTTAGGGGTCCCAGGATGTGCAGTAAGTGGAAAATGGGAGTCAGGGACTCAAGATTTCTGTGTCGGGGAAATCCCCGATACAATATAAAATGGTATACGGTTAATAGAATTAATACAGTACCATGTTGTAAATGTACTATGATATGAAATCTAGCTATAAATCAGAGACTTGATCTTGAATTTTCAACCTATGGTAAACTATAGTAAACCAGACGCCTCACATCTGTGAGTTTTTGCATTTTGCTTGTCAAAAAGCTTACAATTTGTTTTTATCATGATTGTTTTTATATAAATGGCGTGTAAAGCAGACATGAGAATGGGAAGTTACTAGGCCATGTGGTTTCTCGGCTGTAACAATTATATACTTGTATTTTTAAAATACAGTCGGACCTGGTTTACTCGACAACCTTCTGGACTCGGTATCGATCATCCGAAATATATATCAGGTCACGATGTATCTTCTTAAGCATGTCGAATTGAGATCGGCTATTCGATGCCATGTATTTTTCGAAATAAAATTTCGGACCCGACAAATTCGATTGAACGAGGTTCCACTGTATCTTGGAATGCTACGAAACTTGAAATATTACCGAGATGCTGATGTCTTTGTGTGGACCATGATATCTGTTATGTGTTCCTTTGTTTGTGAGAATTAGCCTGAAGCTCGCTCATTGTTTTGGATAATATGGTGATAAATTATTACATATGATATAGATCAGGCGTGGCCCTACCTGAAAATGTTTATCAGCAGAATTTTAGGTTGAAGAACATCTGATGTTCTTGTTTATGAATAATGCGGTCGTAAATTATTGAATTTGATTTATGTTATTATTTTAGCCCTTTTCTAAATATGTGGAACTATCAGCAGTTTTGTTGCTTTTTCGTAATTTTTTTTTCGTAAGATTCTTGCAGCAGATTAAGTTCATGTATTGCTCAGATTGAAGGGTGAACGTAAAACTGGTCTATCTGCTTATGTTTCTAGCTAACACTCCTCCAATTTCTGTTATTTCCATTGCTTTCATATTGAGCAAAAATGCTTGCAAGAATGAAACAATTTGTTGAGTAAGGCCAAAAAAAATAATATCTGTGTTTAGGGTAACGGTCTCAAAAATGCTAGGTAGGGTAGGGACAAAGTTTTTTTTTTTTTTTCAAAAACAATTAAAAATCGAAAAATAATTCTCCAGAATCATAAAAATCTCTAGGGTCGGGGTTTTTCGACAGGTAGGGTCGGGTTACCCGAAACACAGATATTTTTTTTTTAGGCCTAAGTTGGTTGATATACAATAGTTTAGGCTTAAGGGTGATTCTGATATAAAATTTGATAAAGATGTAATACTAAGGTATCTATAAATGTTTGTGGGAGTTCACATCTGCGTCAGGTTGTTTATTAATGAAGCCCCGAGGTTGGGGGGGGGGGGGGGGTCTGTGGTCGAGTGGTTATGGTCGCTGACTTCAAATCACTGGCCACTCAACATAGCGTTAAGATTTCGTATGTGATGAAGGTATCCAGCTGGCTTACAGAAATTTGGTGTTTCTTAGCCAATGTGCCCCGTGACCTCTGCTCAAAATAAGGAGCACTCAAGGTCTGCCTCCATCCTCATGATTGGAACAAGTCTCTATGTGACCCTGGCTGATCATGTGACTTAATAAAACCCCATTACAAAAAGATAAAGTACCCGGATGCTACTCCTAAAAAAATTTAAACTGATACATAATCCTACAATACCCCTAAGACCAGGAGCAATGATACATAATCCTACAATACCCCTCGGAGCAGGAGCAAGGCGGAACACTCGAATCATTCCTTTTACAGTTAGCCAACCGTGATTTGTATGTATGTATGTATGTATGTATGTGTGGTAGATGGCAGGTGACTTGTGGCAAAATTATTTCAAGTTTTTCATAATGATAGGATTGTTATGTGGATTTTCTGACAGTTGATTGAGTGGCGGAAAGGAAATAGCTGGTATGTAACATGTGCTTCTTGTGTTAATGTTCACCTTCTCGTGGGCTATCCGTAAAATCTATATATCTTCAAGATGTATGTATGTGTACTTTACATTGCCACCAAAACCTATGTTTGACCATCCTTAGTTTCATTCTCGTGATTATGAAGAACAAACTTCTTGGGAATTTCAGCCTGTGCAATCGAAAGGTTGGGAAGTTGTGACTTCTTCCGCATGAGAAAAAATTAGGTATTTGTTCTGATAATATAAAATCATTACCCGTATCTACAGGAAAAAGAGCTATAGAGAAAAATATACTTGATAAGTTTTGACCCGGGTATTACCATTTTATAACTAAAATTACCAAGTTTGAGAAAAAATTACCCTTCAGCCAGAATCCTGATAGTCAAAATGTGGCTTTTCGGCAATTTCAGGGGTCAAAGGGTCATTTCCAGGGTCAAACAACCCATGGAACGCGAAACTACCCTATCTGCTTTTTAAATACGGATAGACTGGTTTTGCGTTTACTCCCTGAGTTACTGAACTGATGTTTTAAAGTTGTTTATATTTTGCATTTTATGTAGGAAGTATTTCTACTTTCTGTTTTTTTTTTGTCTGAGGGAGCAGGTGTTAAAATATGTTATAAAAGGAGCAATAGGCAACACAGATGTGTATGGTAAATATCTCAAGTTGAGGTGTCACTCTGTAAAACTGAGTTTAACTGCTGGTAATTTACTCGCAATGATTAAAAATCTGTCACAGTGCTTTTATGACAAGAATCTGCATTTTGCTGTTCCTCATCATGGAAAAACAGTCTGAAATAAGAGTTTTGGCGAATTTGTCAGATCGGCGCAATAGGGGCTGTTTGTTTAAGATGGTGTCATCTGGATTCTTTAAGGTTTTTTTTGTCATGTTTTGAATGATTCTAGCTTGTTATTCATACATCTTGCCTAGAGGAAGGAAAATTGCTTTAACACCTGTTTAACTGACCACGTCAATAAAAACGTTAAAATTTACGTTTTCAAAATCCCTTTAAATCTGTCTATTTCCTTACACAGTCACATACTCGAATATTTTAAACTAACAGTGTGGTCAGAGAAATGACTAGAAAATGCAGAGTAATTACTTTTATTTGACAAATTACCTCCCTTTGCTAAATTCACTTTATTATGGCTCAAGAGAATTACCTCCCCTTCCAATATCAATATGATGAATGTTTTATGATATTAAATCTCAGCCTGTCGCCAGAATGGTGATTCAAGTAGTTTTGGTAATTCAGATTGCAATGGTTATTAATAAAAGATGAAAACTTTGTTACGTTCTGAGACCAGAATATGCTTTTAAAGTGTTATTTTCCTGCTAAATATTGAATTAATAAGCGCCGGCTAATAGAAGAATCAATTTTACCCTCAAATATAATGGAAAATCAATCATATCTGAGCTGGCCTCGAATATATTTCATCCGGCATTGACAGTTTTACTATTCCGGGTAGATATTATCGTGATTGATTTCGTAACTAAAAAATTCTCGGCAATAGATTGCGATTGTGGACTACATTGGACTTTATGTTTGATATGGTATCTACTGGCGCCATGGCTATTTATCGTAACTACTGCGAAAATAGATTTTCATTGAAAGCAGAACAAAATGAGATCAATTCTGTTAATTAGTTTCAAGTTTTATATGGCTTACGATGCATTGAATGCAAGCAGTGGCTGTACCAGGCATTAGTGACCTGACCCCGCGGTGATATGTAATATAATTATCGTCGAAGAAAAAACAAACAATTGTGCATGCAACTTGGTTATAACTCAACGTCAGTTGATGACATAACTATCAAACAATGTACTTTTTGAAAACCCATAAAGTCATGTTTGCTTCCAGATTGATTGGTACCCAGTCTTACTCCTCTTCAGTGTTGAAGGTTGTTTTGTTGTATTGTAAATTAGCCCAGTGTGTGTGTTTAAACGTCATTACGAGATCAGTCATATTTTATTCGAAAGGCATTATCTTATGATTTACGATGTATTTTCATTATTATCGTGTTGTGAAATAGAATACTGGTAATTCACTATCATTTAGTTTTGATCTCTGATCCAATTGTGAAATGGATTTTTTTCCCCGTCATGTAATATTAGAATTTCATCTCATCAAGCTTTCAGTTTATTCTATTCATATTTTATATGCAGTATCATTAACATAATTGTATTGAATCAAAGCCTTGTTGTGTCCGCCGACTTCAAGCTGATTATTCCGCTGTTATTTTAAAGGCTCTTTGTGTTTTAGGATTCGTAACATTACACAAATCGACTCATAAATCTTGGGCTTCGAGTGCAGGGTTAGTCAGTTCATTAATTATGATTTAATGATATACATATTTATTCAGAGGTCTTGAATGTGGACAAAATAGTTTGTACTAGCTTTGCTCAATACATGTCCTTTCAGCATTGTCCCGAATGAAAACCTTGTGTTGGTTTGTTGATTGCGTCTATAATTACCGGTATACATGTACCGTTAATGTAGCGGATACTTAGTCTCGGTACATGTACAGTCGGACCTTGTTCATTCGAAATTCGTCAGGTCCGAAATTTATTTTGAATTATTCATGGTTTCGAATAGCCCATTTCCATTCGACACGCATTAGAACATTCATCGGGACCTAATTCTTGTTTCGGATCATACCGAGTATTCGGATAGAAGTTGGTCGAATAAACAAGGTCCGACTGTATATGCTTGTTGTTGTACTAAGTTAGACTAGGCTGTCACTTTACTTGTTGCAATTCTTGTTGAGTTACCTCAAGTATTGAGATATTAAAAATTGTTTTATAAATGGGAGCCAGAGATCTGGACTTTAAGTACCAAGTTTGCAAATAATCGATAAACTTTTATTCTCTGCATTGAGAAATTCTGTGTAGTTAACAGTCAATACGGCTTGATCAATCGCTACTTGTGAAAGCAGGTATTGAACATGTTGAAATTGCTGACTGTTTTTTACAAGTGTTATTAATTAAAAGGCGACAGGTTACCGGTTTGTCTCTGTTCGGCGTTACAATCAAGTTTGCAATGATTCAAATGACGGTATTATTGTAGCTTGTCTGTTAAGTGATCTGTAACGATCCTGGTCGAGAGATATGCTGACATATTTTAATTTTCGTATTAAATCCTTTCTGCAAGCTATTGGAACTAATTGCTCCTAATGTCGAACTCGCCGTGTCCTGTAGTTTATGAGTTTGATTTGATAAAGAGAATATGATTGACATTTTTATTTATCGTTTATTGGACTGAAATATTCAATATCTGATATCTCGTTCAGATTAGTATGGATGCCTATAAAGATTCTATCACTTTGCTTTCAATGCATGTCAGTATTTTTTATACTTCTATTAGTTCCACGCAATTGATGTTCCATGACAATATAAATCCAGTCGATGCAAACAAATTTTTTACGATGAAGTCACGTGCAGGTGGAATTGGGAATTTGTTTTCCTCTAAATATTGCACCTAAAATATTTCCTTGAAATTACAGCGGTGTAAAAATGTTCATTCTTCGCAATCTTAGTGTCAGTTTTATTAATAAAAATCCTGTAAGTTTCATGGAAATTTTTAGACAGCGGTTACTTTTGTATATTTTTTTTTCCATTTCGACCTCCCAAAGTTCTATCCTGTAGGTAAAGCTTTCATTGATAGAAACGATATCGATGTATCATTAGGGGTTCCACTAGTTGCTGAATCTCAAGGGGTCATTTTGATAATTTTCGACCAGATTTTACCATTTTAAAGTCAACTTACCTATAATTTATAGAAAAATTGACCCTTCAGCAAGAATCCCTTTTGGAAATTCAAGGGATCAAAGGGTCAACTCAAGGGTCAAATGGAACCCCTTTTGATATTGTTATTCTTCTGTTGATCGATTATGCATTTTAACATCGTTTTGTACCTTATCTTTCCAGATGCCTGGTGCAATGTTCATGTCACCACAAGCCAAAAAAGGGTTGGAATTCGGCGGAATGATGTCTCCAAATTTTAAGTCGATGGTTGATTTCGAAACAGGAAGTGAATGTGGGAGTATAGTAAGCAGTAGTAGCCATCCTAACAAGCCGGAATCCAAGAAACATCCAAGTCTACCGAAAGAGGTATGCTAAGCATTTAACCATCTGGGCCCGTATTCACAAACGTTTTAAGACTGAATCTCAGACTTAGACTTTAAAATTGCAAAAATTAAATTTACAAGCATTTCATTTTCATTATATTTAAAAGGATAAATTTTTGACTGAATATTTCTTGTTACACACTCTTCACTTTTGCCATGTTTTATCAAAATATATTGTGTAACAATAACGTAGGAACAAAATGAAAATTTACCATTTTAAAGTCTTAAGTCTGAGATTCAGTCTTAAAACGTTTGTGAATAGGGCCCAGGTCCCGGGATTATACGTTAACCCTCGGCACTCAAATCTTAAATAAAAAAAGAAAATTTACTGTTAATACTCTTATTTGTTTCATTTTTTTTAGAAAATATTGGAAAATATATATATTTCAATTACATCTCAGCACATTTCTTCACAAAAATTATTTGTTCAAATTTTCCAAATTCAAACTTGTTTCAGCTTTGGAGACATTTACTGCCTGTATATATATAAAAAATCTGTGCGAGTAATATTTTTATTAGATACATGGTCTAGTTCAGAAAATGTCACGAAAAGACTAATTCGTCTACCAAATGGTTTTAATTGGACATACTAACTAATACAGGAAATACCAGGGCAATTCTTGGTCTAATTAATGTTGTTAACATCTTGTTTCTAATTAATGTCGTTGAAAATTATGTTGTTAATGTTGTTAATGTTATATATTTCAGGCTGTAGCTATAATGTTGGACTGGTTACGTCAGCATAAGGACAACCCGTATCCTAATGACGATGAGAAAGCCATGCTTATCAAACAGACTGGTCTAACGATTAACCAAATCAACTATTGGTTCACAAATGCCAGAAGACGAATCCTGCCAAAATGGGCGCAACAGTGTAAAACATGAGAATCAGTCCAGAGTAAAATAGACCGGTGCTAAGTTATTCTCGGTTGAGATACGCCATAAGTTGAATTGTTGTGACACAGTCAACTTTCTGATGCCATTCCTAGGCTTAGTTGGTGCTATCATCTACCCCCCGCCCCCCACCCACGCCGTATAATGTGAAGAATATGTGTGTGAACTGTCGACTGACTAAAGAAAAATATCTTCCAAGTTTATTCAAATCCAATGAACGACATCGCAGTGAACTTTAAGTTTGGAGTTCAAGTTTTCTGATTTTTTTTTGCAGATTTATTCTTACTTGTTCGAGAAACCATAAAACAACTGGAGTGGATGTCATACACGCTAATATTAACCCGTTAAACTTACATATGTTATTTAATATTTATTAGGTAAACATCTTGATTTCTCACTATTTAGTGAGTCGTCTCTCCCTTTGTACAACTCGTGGATTGTTTTTCATGTATGATATTAAACAAATCCATTACATACATTAAGAGGGTAGCAGTGGAATGTTTGTTTGGGTTTTAGTTATTCGAACGGGAATGTTTTACAGTATTAAATCTCCGGTGGTATTTTCTTGCCACTTTATGATGCAAAATATGCAGGTGTTTGTCGAACTGTGAATGAAATTTGTAAGAAAAGAAGTTGAACTGTGTGCGTTCAGATTGTATTAGATTGAAACAAATTGTCATCTCGATTTTATTTGATATCTAATTTATGACATTTTTTCGACCCTTACAAAAAATTACAGTATCAGATTACAGTTTGTTTTAAAACAGATAATGTCTGAATTTCCAATTTCAGCTTTCCTTTGACGGCTCACAATTCAACTTATAAATATTGTATTTCATTTGCATTTAAGAAAGCAATACGATTTTTTTTGTAATAATGAATAATTAGAACGACATCGTTAGCATGACTGTGATATTCCGTAGCTGACCTAGTTTCATTTAAATATATTTCGTGACTAGAGGCATTAAATTGAAGCAGGTGTTGTCATTGGCTAGATTTGATGTTAATTTATAATGTCGACTTTTGAGAGAACTTATGTATTTTTTTTTTTCGAAAAAATATTAATGAAGGGATAGCTATATTTTTTTTTCGGAAGTTTGAAACTGATAAAATGTGGAATTCTTATTCTAGTGACTCAGAAACGTTCTACATCTTTTGAACAGCAATAGAAATACTTAAACCCATATTTTGCTGATGAAATTCTTAACTGACTGCTGTATGAATTAAGTTATGAAATAATAAGATTTGTAACGGATTCTGAAATACGTTGATTTCTGTGAAATTTGGAACACAGAGAAGAAAAACAGGTTGTTTACTTATAAGCCATTGGGTATAGGTTGTATCAAACTTGTCCAGTGTATTCAACAGTCTAGGTTGTATTTAGTGGATTTGATGTGATTTGAAAAGTTTGATATTTGTGACGAAATGATCTGCTGTGAGGAGAACAAGGCAGGGGAGATAATTGTGGTTGTTACTAAATCAGTCGGTGGCCAGTAATCTCTCTTTGATAACGAGAAATTTTTACATCAACATTTTTCATCCGATCTCTCTGTAAATATGTTTTTAATTACAAAAACTAACAATTACACAATTAGTGCTGTTGTTTTTTCACATGTTTTTGTCATTATCGATACAAAATGTATTCTGATTGCGATATGAAACATTTTTACTTATGAAGGTTGTTTCGTGAAATACCATGAATTTCATTACGTAAAAAGCTGAGTATAGTCGCTCTTGTCTTAATTCTAATGGCATTGTTTTACTTTAATATTTATTTAAATGCTTATTCAATGAACTGTGCCTTCTTTACGTAGCTTTCTCGGTACGTATTTTGTAGTACATCGCTACCCCTCATTTCCTAGTGTGCCTTTTCTATCTTCTTGTCCTCGCTCTCCGGTTGTGTTTTAATGATGTGCCTTGTTTTAAGGGGTTGTAAAAGGGGCTTTTCCCTGTGCTGTGTTAATGTACTGATTTGCATTAATTTTCATGCAGTAATTGACACTGAATCATGTTGTAACCATTGTCATACCTTTTTTTGGTAAAATCTATGCATATTTTGTTCTCAAAACCTGCTTTAAAATCACAAAATTGTGTGATTAGCAAAATTATATTTTCCTGTCATTTTTTTATTATTTGATCATGATTATGTAATCTTTGGCATTTTTGTCTGCAATATCTTTAAATCTCGTCTACCATAACTTAATCAATAAAGTGTCATGGCAGAAAATATTATTTCAGTAATGGAATCACTTTTATTTAAGAAATCATAAATTCATTTAAGCAAGTCATTTATTATATTAATAAATTTATTGCTGTGTTTTCTTTCTCTCTCAATCTGCCTTTCTGTATTCATCTATGCATCTACGAGGGTTCAGCGCAAGACTATACTAACTCCTATATAAATACATAGGAGTTAGGATAGTCTTGCGCTGAACCCTCAAAATTATACACCATTGTTTGCCTATGATACGAAATAAGTGCTCTTCTTATCCTGCTTCCGCCAAACTGTTTTTATTTTTGTTAAGCATCAACCTTGGTTCGTGAAACATAGATACCTATTCGGAAAAAAAACCACACAAAATCGTTATCTTAAAAAACAAAGCTGTTAAACGATGTATCATTTCACATGTTTTTAATGAGGTAATCATAATAAAAAAATATAATTAAACATCATGTTTCTTTATAGAACTTTAGAAATTCTTACTGACTAGTTTTCACTCACTATTTTCAAACATGCAAGTTAACAAAATATTTACGTACGTACAAAAAACATACGTAAGCGGTTACTTCCCTTTGCATTTTACAAAAAATACAAAAAATATTTTTTTGGGCTCAACAAGCTCAAAACCAAGATGGACGCTTAACAAAAATATAAAAAATTGGCATGGCCTTATTTATCTGTGTCATGTGACATCTGTGTCATGTGACATTGTATATTTTACGCATTTAGTGCCCTCCATTTAGAATTGAATACAATGGCAACTTCAACAATTTTTCACAGGCTATATAACGCTAGATCTTTATTACATGTATTAACGAACATGTTTTTGTAAAAAAGTTTTTTTTTGTGATATGGGTATTTTGAACAAATTTTTTTTTTCTCGATAACTGCTGAAGTTAGTTTGTGCATCTCAACTCACTACTGTATTTCTGAGATATGTTTGTATTGGTACTTTGTCTGTTCATATTTTAGTCTGTACGTCTACAGTTATTCACCACCTGTATTTCTTATAGATCAATGTTCTATTTTACGACGTACCAAATATTGTATGGAAAGGTCTCGATATTACTGTGAAAAGTATGAAACTTCTATTCTTCATTAAGTTGTAAGGCATTGAAATAATGTGTCTGTTTCCTTAAAGATGCTGAAAAGTGGTCGGATCGGTTACATGGATTATTTATTTAAAAAAATGCATACATATCGGCGCTTCAATGACAAAACCTGTATTAGTGATGTTGGATTCGACGTGGATATAATGTAGAGTATTTTTCAATGAAAATTTGATGCCGCATACTAGGTGCTTTCTCGCAAATGTCTTAGTTCGCTTAATTTAGATAAATAGAATTAAATGAAAATGTTGAAACTTGTTATAAATTTTTTTTGTTCCCATTTGAATTTTTTTTTTGAGTAAAGCGTTTTTTTGGCGAGACATCATTTTGTAGCTTACTTTCACATTTTGTACTTAATATTTTCATCGATATAAAAAAAGTAGACATTCAATTTGAATCGTTCTGGTATTATGTGAAACTAGAAAAATATATCTTAGAAAGTGTAAAAACTCGAAAATGGATTTTTTTGTAACTAGTACAGGTTTTGTTGTGGTAACGCTCATATGTATTTGGACTGAGGTCACTTTATCTGACTTACAGAATTTTAAGCCATGAAAAAATAATGGTAGGGGTGAAATGTATTGGTGGGTAGGGTTACTAGTATTGGATATGATGTTCTTACTAGTATCAAACTGATCAGTATTTTTATGTTATTCAAAATTTATATTTTATCATAGCATGGAGAATAATTATGTTGTGTCTGATCATTTAGCATGTGTTGTTGTAAATGGTTGATTGTGATCAAAGTTACAGTTAGTGAGTCTTGATTGGTTGTAAATATTTGTTATACTATTTTGTTAGACAAAACCCGGCTGAAAGCCTGTGTAGATAGTTACCTTTGACAGTGTTTTAATATATTTTATCCTCATTTTATGTTTAAATATATTTTTGGTAATATTTTAAGTTTTCCATATCTGTTTTTGGAATTTCTTTCTGCTGAAATAATTTACAACTCATACCTTCTTATGTTACGATTTACGTAACACGGCCCGCAACTTCCTGTTATAATGGCGTTTCATTCCTACAAACTTTGCAAATCGTACACATTTTCTATGGCAAACTTTTGATACCTTTTTTTCGCAAAATTACTCAATGGCTGTTAATGATTTGTTTCGTCAAATCAGAGCAAGAATTGATTCATTTCTTCATGCTTTCATAAACTAATCTGGCAATCCATTTATGATTTGCTTATATTAATACATGCCGTAGGCTTTTTATCCTGTACAAAGCTGTCCCAAATATTTAATCTGATTTCTGGGTCGGAGATTATAGAACTGAGCTTAGAGAGTAAAAACTCAAGCTGCTGATTGGTTGGTTTTGAACTTTGTCTTATGATTGACCAATAGGAAGGCAGCATTCTGAGTCTATTCTCCGGCATCAGTTTTATAGTGTCAGGCCCTGGCCTTATAATATATACCGATATATATCTCCTCTATGGATTCATCAGTTTACTGTTGGGTCAACCTTTCTGTGTACATTTATACTTTTATGCTTATAATGCCTTGGTATGCTTTGTTCATTTAGATACATTTTTACTTTGATATGATTAAACATTTTAAATTAAAACGTGAAAAATAAACATTATAGTTTTATGTAAAAATGAGTTTGTTTTCCATTTTCTGTACATATTTTTGACATTTTCTGCAATAGAGATCTTAAATACAAGATTTGTTGGAATAACGGCGTAAACACATTGACAATAGAGATCTTGAATACAAGATTTGTTGGAATAGCGGCGTAAACACATTGACAATAGAGATCTCGAATACAAGATTTGTTGGAATTACGGCGCAAACACATTGACAATAGAGATCTTGAATACAAGATTTGTTGGAATTACGGCGCAAACACATTGACAATAGAGATCTTGAATACAAGATTTGTTGGAATTACGGCGCAAACACATTGACAATAGAGATCTCGAATACAAGATTTGTTGGAATTACGGCGCAAACACATTGACAATAGAGATCTCGAATACAAGATTTGTTGGAATTACGGCGCAAACACATTGACAATAGAGATCTTAAATACAAGATTTGTTGGAATGACGACGCAAACACATTGACAATAGAGATCTTGAATACAAGATTTGTTGGAATAACGGCGTAAACACATTGACAATAGAGATCTCGAATACAAGATTTGTTGGAATGACGACGCAAACACATTGACAATAGAGATCTTGAATACAAGATTTGTTGGAATGACGGCGCAAACACATTGACAATAGAGATCTTGAATACAAGATTTGTTGGAATGACGACGCAAACACATTGACAATAGAGATCTCGAATACAAGATTTGTTGGAATGACGGCGCAAACACATTGACAATAGAGATCTCGAATACAAGATTTGTTGGAATGACGACGCAAACACATTGACAATAGAGATCTCGAATACAAGATTTGTTGGAATGACGACGCAAACACATTGACAATAGAGATCTTGAATACAAGATTTGTTGGAATAACGACGTAAACACATTGACAATAGAGATCTCGATTACAAGATTTGTTGGAATAACGACGTAAACACATTGACAATAGAGATCTCGAATACAAGATTTGTTGGAATAACGATGTAAACACATTGACAATAGAGATCTCGAATACCATATTTGTTGGAATAACGACGTAAACACATTGACAATAGAGATCTCGATTACAAGATTTGTTGGAATGATGACGTAAACACATTGACAATAGAGATCTCGAATACAAGATTTGTTGGAATGACGACGTAAACACATTGACAATAGAGATCTCGAATACAAGATTTGTTGGAATGACGACGTAAACACATTGACAATAGAGATCTCGAATACAAGATTTGTTGGAATGACGACGTAAACACATTGACAATAGAGATCTCGAATACAAGATTTGTTGGAATGACGACGTAAACACATTGACAATAGAGATCTCGAATACAAGATTTGTTGGAATGACGACGTAAACACAGTGACAATAGAGATCTCGAATACAAGATTTGTTGGAATGACGACGTAAACACAGTGACAATAGAGATCTCGAATACAAGATTTGTTGGAATGACGACATAAACACAGTGACAATAGAGATCTCGAATACAAGATTTGTTGGAATGACGACGTAAACACAGTAATAGAGATCTCGAATACAAGATTTGTTGGAATGACGACGTAAACACAGTGACAATAGAGATCTCGAATACAAGATTTGTTGGAATGACGACGTAAACACAGTAATAGAGATCTCGAATACAAGATTTGTTGGAATGACGACGTAAACACATTGACAATAGAGATCTCGAATACAAGATTTGTTGGAATAATCAGCTTTTAGTGTATAATATTACCTGGCACCTGGGTTGATATTACTTTCCTTGTGTAAAGATATGCACAGTCCGTCTCACTGCCATGTGATATTTTTTATAAAAAAATAAAGTGAAGTAACATGTTCATTTATAAGTGTCACCCTATTTAAAGGGACTGCCATTTCTGACTAATGAGTGCGCGCACACTATCTGGCAAACAGTTAGGCAGCATTCAGTTGAGACTACTGTATGATTCAAATTCTGTACAAATTATAAGAAAAAGCAAGTTTATTGTGTAAAATACTTTAAGTGATTCCATCAATGACAGGAATACAATTAGGTGATACATATATTACAAGACCTTGTTTTTTAAAATAACAATGCTATACAAGGTGCATAGTTAAATGCATCAAATTTCATAGATAAATATAATAATCAACTACGAAAAAAACGTTTATAACAAATAATAAATGTTATATATAAAAGTTGTGTATAAAATTATCAACAGGAATTAACAAATAGAACCAGTTATGTTAATCACAATGTTTTTAGAGAACAAAGTTTGTCAATACAATCGATATTGTGTAACATGTATGTCGCAATAAATAATTTAAAACACAAATATTAAAAGACAGATTCAATGAGCTATTACCCTAGACTTTAAACTTGGGCGATAGTTCCCTAAATCGTCCGTGCACTGAGGGTGATAATTTTGTCTATTGACCATGGTGACTTAAAATGGCGAGTAACTTTTATGACATCCTCAGTACCCAGGCTATTCATAACATATATGATACGCTGGGCAAACTGACTGTGAAATTCTCATACTCATGAATAATTAATGAGGTGAAATCCAGCCTCTTGATTGGCCCGCATGTGCGATACGGAAATTGCTGAGATGTTTCGGATGATATCGCAGTTCTGAGCGATCCCATAAGATCGCGGCTTTCAAATCGTGTTAGGCAGGACATCGATAGCTCTTCACAAAGAGATTGCTTATTTTTTGTTAACGTACATATCATTGGTCAAGAAATGCTAATGAACATTCATGCCTTACGAAGTTTCGCTAGCCAATTTGCCCAGGGTATCATATATGTTACGAATAGCCTGGGTACCAAGGATGCTTTTATGAGTGCTTTTATCAATAGACTACACTCCCATTCCTGGTGGCATTTGATCAATCATACAAAACCAATAATTACATCAACATTATGTACTAAAACAGTAAAATAACGGAAAAGAAGATATCACAAAAGAAGTATGCATGCACCTTCAGTCAAACACAAACATCTTTGACCCTTAACATTCATCTTCAAATTTTCACAATAAAAAGCTGCGTAATTATTTGCCAATACAACAAAACCTGCAATTACTTGAATTTATTTTTCTATCAGGTAATTTGAAATATGCTATATAATTAAATACTACAAAGCTTGTCAAAAATTTGTTTACAGCAAATATAAACGGCATGATGACATAATTAATTTTTTTCTGATAATCCAAAACGAATGTAATGGTATGATTTCATCTGGTTCTGCGTTCAAAATCTGCATTTGGAGACCAGTCTCAAAATTCAAGCATTTGATTGGTTGGTTCTGAGCACAGTATTTAAACTGACCAATGGCATGACTGCATTCTTGGACTGGTCTTCAAACCCATTTTCATAACGTTAGGCTATCATTTGTCATAGAATCAAGTCACTACAAAGAATCAAAGGGTCAATAAGACAGGATGTTACATCGCAATACAAAATAAATAAAATTATGATAGACACAATAAAAACAGGTTGAAAGACATATTGTACCAGGGGCCGCATTTCACAAATATTTTAAGATCGAAATTCAGACTTTAAAATGTTACATAGACTTTTTTCTCCTACATTGTTATACATGTATAGATTTTAATAAAAATTGGTAAAAGTGTAGAGTGGGTAACGATAATTATTCAGACAAAATTTCATCCCTTTAGATTTAACGAAAGGCTGGTAAATGTAACTTTTGCAAATCTAATGTCTAAGTTTTGAGCTTCAGTCTTAAAATGTTTGAGAGTAAGGCCCCAGTTATCATAAATTGATATAAAGAATAATGTAATCACTCGGTGATCAATATACTGGACTCAAATCATAAAATTCTGTACAAATACACACTGACTTAGTTCTGAAGATGTCTCCCATATGGGAAACCGGTGGCGATGATAAATAAATGCAAATACAAAGTCTGAAGACAGATGACATCGAAACAGAAAAACATACAGTATTTTGTAATTATGTAGCTATGAACAATAGCTTTCGTTTCATGGAAAAAAGTACACATACATTGTACACACTATCACATTATTTCCTCACTTTCTAACTTTCATTCTCTCAACAGTGACATTTTCAAACACATTATATAATTCGAGAAAATTTTGAGGGCTCAATGCAACACTGTAGTAACTCCTATGTATTTATATAGGAGTTATGACAGTGTTGCGTTGAGCCCTCAATATATATGAGCTGTCCACGACAAAACCTGTATTAGTGACCAAAAAATCCATTTCATGTTTTTACCGTGTCTAACAGATATATTTTTCTAGTTTCATTTATTACTTTATTTTAATAGTAATTCAAATATTAAGAACGAAATGCAAAAGTATAACACATTACTCTAATGTACATTTATTCCGAATTTTTTTTTTCTGTACAACAAATTTTTTTTAATGGAAATAACTAAATGGAAAGAAACAAAATTCATATCACTTTATTTTCAGGTTCGTTTAATTCTATTAATCAAAAGCAACAAAGATACTTCCGAGAATGCACTTAGGCCACACCAAATTATTTTTTTGTTCGTCAGATTTCCCCCCCCCCCCCAAAATGGGGCGAGCGAGCGAACAAAAAATTGAAAATATTTTTTTTTCAAATCCTGATAATTTGGTGCGGGAAATCCGACCAAGGTGAGATCAATTTGGTGTGGCCTTATATATAGTTTGAGACGTCAAACTTTGATTGGGAAATTCGTCATAACCAACGTCTCTAATACAAGTTTTGTTATGTACATGTCCATATATATCTATTTGTACAACATAGTGAAAATTAGAAGAACTTAAATAGGACTATGTGCTACAATTGATCACAGTGACATAAAAATAACATGACGTAATTTACACCAAGAGACATAAAGTGAGCAAATTAAACCAGACATGAGAATTCTCCGAGGTTCGCAAGGGCTGTTTTTGAGATCTCTGCAAGTTCAACACAGCATGTACGGGGTGTTATAACAAAGTTTGTTCACAAAGTTTGAATTTAATTGCTCATTCCATCTTTGTCGCTATATACCAATAGTTTACTTCTGCGTGAGAGTTCAATATACTGTGAAATCATTTTTATTCGCGCAGGACGAATTTTCGCGTATTTGGCGCCAGAAACGAAGCGCGAATTTTAGTCCACTCTAATATTAAACTTTCCGAAACTTATATGACTATCCGAATTTTTAACTGTCCGAAATATGTGTATATGCACTTTCGTCTGATCCTTCATAATATGTCGCTGTTTTTTCTGACAATCTTGGTGGAATACTGTCTTGGAAACATGAAATATTTTGTCACACTTTGATTACTAGTACGTAAGAGTGGTTTAAATGGAACATTTTTGTATAAAGAACATACGGACGGCTGCATAAATAAAACAGATATTCATGAAAAAGCAGCAGTTTTCATCATGCGAAATAAAGCCAGTGAACACAGCATTGTTTTCATTTTATCGAAATTCAAACTTTGTGAACAAACTTTTTAAACACCCTGTACACATACCCCCCCCCCCCTGAACTCCTTCCATGAAAAATTCCGCTGATATAAAACATCCCATTCTCATGCCTGCAGAACATAGCTACCACAATATACATATATTTAAACTTACAGCATTCAATTTATAGGCAACTTCATATAAAACTAGTGTTAGCTACAAAATAATGACGACATAATAATTCTCGAAAAAATTGGAAAAAATAATGCAATAAATATTTCCATTTACTCATCTCTTATCAGTATATTGGTAAATATGAACATAAGATTTCAATCACATTAATTCATATCATGTCACTGGTACATACTGTAAATCACTATGAAATCACAGGTACTGACCTTAAATTTTGTGTAATCAGCCCTTTTTTACCTTCTTTTAATTCTTGTTCAAATAAATTCCCAAAATTTAGCAAAAAACTAGAAAGGCGCAAAGAAACAGTAACCTACAGTATCCCACTTGGACTCACAGCATTACAAAATTTTAAAATTACTGTATAAATTGTATATAAAAACAAATAAAAATATGCAATCGAAAAAAAATATGCTCAAGTTCAGATATGACTTCAGTTACAAATAAAACACATGTACATTATTTTCAGCATATCTGAGAATAACTCTAAAAAAAAATCATATTATGATGTTAAAGTGATAAAAAGTATTACTGAATGCTATCACAGCAAAAATAAGCACAAACAATATAATATACAAGCTTGTGTAGCAAAAATAAATAATAAATAATTCATAAAAATTAGTAAGGCAACAGGAAATGCACTATATGATTCCATCGAAGACGCGTACAAAAAACTACAGGCAACAAAAAGTAAGTAACTGCCGAGTGACGGAGTTTCCTTGATTCTTCAAAATCAGCCAGAAATTCATCACTTCTTTCAAGTTCAAATCCAGCAGCTGACTATGAGTACAGGCTGTCAACTCATCTCTTGTCGAAAAGTAGGGATAAAGTAGGGCTATTTGTTTTTAAAAAAAGTAGGGATTTTATTACCTAAAAGTAGAGATAATAGGGATGATTCCTCATGTGCCTCATGCAGGTGAAATAAATATTTTGAGTTATCACCTCAGAATTGATAAAAGTAGGATTAGTAGGGCTCTTTCAAGAAAAAATAGGGAGCAAGTAAAAATGTAGGGAAAAGTTGGGCCCACTTGACAGTCTGATTTGACAGTCTGACTTGACAGTCTGATTTAACAGTCTGATTTGACAGTCTGATTTAACAGTCGCTATCTATATACATACAATGATGATTACACAAACAGTAACTGGTTTAAGTGACAGAGTTTTCTTGAATCTTAGAATTCCGCAAGAAATCATCATTTCTTTCACTTTCAAATCCAGCAACTGTATACAGTCTAACCGTGTTGCCAATACTTGGGAGTCTGGTACCCCATGGAGTCGCATCTAAAGCAGGGCGGGGCTTATAGTACCATGGAGTTATATCTTAACTTCTGGAGAATCAGAAATTGATAATTTTACGATGTGTAGATATTATATACTGATTTCGGCGAATCGCAAACAATTCCGCACGCAAAAAGTCTGAAATCGGCAATTCGCAGATTTTTCAACACATGATATTTTTCACTTATTCAGTATGAGTACTATCCATTAACCGACAGTTGAAACTGTTACCACAGGCATAGTAACTATACCCTGTGTGACGTGTATCCGAGAAACTTTCAAACTGAGCATTGTATCAGTCAATCACACTCCTTAGTTAAACTACAACAATCTGTCTGAAGTATTTATTTCTATGGTACTAAAAGTAAGCGTCAAGTTTATCACAGACTATCTTCAAGATATGTAAATGGGATCCATGCATTGTCATTTTATGTGAAACTGTAATCCATGAGGCGAGGTCAACGGTGCCACCAGCCTGAAATACAAATCATTAATTTTATAATCACATTAAGTTTTTATCACAATAGATTTCACGAGTTCCCTCCCTTTATCCATTCTTGATTTTGCTCCCTTTATCCATTCTAGAGTTTGCTCCCTTTATCCCTTCTAGAGTTCGCTCCCTTTATCCATTCTAGAGTTCGCTCCCTTTATCCATTCTAGAGTTTGCTCCCTTTATCCCTTCTAGAGTTTGCTCCCTTTATCCCTTCTAGAGTTTTCTCACTTTATCCCTTTAAGAGTTCTCTCCCTTTATCCCTTCTAGAGTTCGCTATCTTTATCCATTCTTTAGTACTATATATACATATGCTATCTATAGAAGAGATAAAGAGAGAGAACTCTAGAATGGATAAAGGGAGGGAACTTGTGAAATCTCTAGTGGTTTATATAACTAGAGTTTGGGTGCTCATCTGAATTTAGTTGAGAATATAATATATTCAGTACATTTCAACCACATATCTTTGTACCTGTGTTATGTCTTTTAATTTTCACGATAGCGTGTTTTAATACTCATTTTGATATGATTTGCCTACATCAAAGACAAACTCATTTGATTCACACAGACCAAGTCAATGACACAGAAGATAAAGAATAATACAGTCGGCCCTCGTTCATTCGAATTCATCGGGTCCGAAATCTTTTTCAATTGATACATAATTTCGAATCACCCATTTCAATTTGACGTGCCTAAGAAGATATATCAGGACCTGATATTTTTTTCGAATGATACCAAGTATTCGGATAGAAGGTCCAACTGTATTTCATACTCAGGTCACCACATAGAAATTATTTTCTTACCCGAAGGTTGAATTTGTCAAGGATTGTCCCATCGTTGTCATGGTAACTATAAGCGACAGTTTCAATCCAGGCATTGTCTGTATTTCTAGGATCATCGGCGTAACCTTCGTATACCTGGAAATATAAAATATCTGAAGTTCAGGCTGTCAACTCACCTCTTTTCAAAAAGTAGGGATAAAGTAGGGATATTTAAAAAAAAAATGAGAGCAAAAAGTAGGGATTTTATTGTCTAAAAGTAGGGATAATAGAGAGGGGTCGTTACTTTTGGAATATCAAATGGTAAAAATTCACGACACTTTTCATTCTCCATGATTAAACCTCTGTGCTTCGTGCAGGTAAAATAAAGTTTTTGAGTTAACGCCTCAGATTGTCGGGCTTTGACTCATGACGCTCAGATCAAGAGTCAGACACCCTACCCCTCGACCACTGCGTGTTTGTTTACCCACAATGCATACCTTTTCTCCTTTCTTCCATAATTTCTTCAATTTTTTCTGCGACGTTTTTTCGTCTAACATATGCGCCAAATCACCCATGGCCTCCTCAGTAAATTCTGCTTTCAAATGATCTGCTGGTAATGAGTCGGGTTTTAACATCACCTGAAATGTCAGAAATACCGACATGTAATAGGCCTCACCATTTTACACCATGCCTCGATTTTCACGAAAATACTCAAGTCTGAAGTAAGTAACTGTCGGACTTCATTCGAATTCATCGGGTCCGAAATTTTATTTCGAATAATGCATGGTTTCAATCACAGGTGGCCGGTGAGTAGCCATGACATTTAAAACCCGCATTGAAATTATTTTTTTTAACTCTGTTCTTATTGTTAGATATCTTACTATAAGAACAGAGTGAAAAATTCAAAAAAAAAATTCAATGCCGGTTTTAAATGTCATGGCTACTCACCGGCCACCTGTGGTTTCAATAACCCATTTCAATTCGCTGTACATTAGAACATACATCGGGACCTGGTATTTATTTTGGATGATACTAAGTATTCAGATAGAAAGTTGTCAAATAAACAAAGTCCAACTGTGTTTATCAATTGTTTAAGCATGTGTTATCTAAAGGTTTGGAAGTTTGACTTCTGTTTATATAAAAGAATCAACAGTATCTACAGACAAACAAGCTATACAGAAAAATGCACTTGAGTAAATGCCTAAGTACCTTTTATCCATCATAAAAGGTACAGTCAAACCTGTCTGTAAAGACCACCCATGGGAACAGCAACATGTGGTCTTTGTTTACAGGTGGTCTCTATTAACATTTAATATCATTGAAAATGGTCTGATGGGAGATAAAATTGGTGGTCTTTGCAGACAGGTTTTGCAATAGTGGTCTTTGTTCACAGGTGGTCTTTAACACAGGTTTGACTGTACAAGTATTTATAAATAAATCATTAAAAAAGGGGAAATATTGTCAAATTATGCTGTTTTGAGTAATACTATAAATTTCTAATATGAAAACATAGGTTTTAAGAAAAAATCAGTTGTTAGCTAATTAAACTTATTTAGAGTTTTTTGCAAGGTTAATTCAAAACTTAAGTATTTTCAGGAAATCGGGGCCACATTTTCTGTGTCTTGATAAAGGGTTTCCGTAGCAAGCCTTCGTTGTAACAATTCAGAAGTAGCATGTTTATCAATTAGGTACGGAGCCCCTAAAATGACATTCCATATTCTTTATTTATTTCGTAAAAACGTAATATTATTTCGTAAAAACAAATTATCCTTTCGTTAAAACGTAATATTATTTTGTAAATACAAAAAATAAGAGTGTAACTCGAAAATAAAAGTATGGAATGTCACTTTAGGGGCTCCGTAACTTCTTTAAAAACTTATTTACTTACAAGATCTGACCACTCACATCCCTTAATGACTGCTTCATGGGCTAGCAACCAGAACTCATGCCTTACATAAGAATTGTGAAAACCACACAAAAATCGTCTACGACAAAGTTCTGACTGATGACCCTTAAATCAGGAGTCTGAGCCCTATCCCTTGATCACCACAACAAGAAGACTGGTAACAAGAGTACTTACCCCAGGCAGAGCCCACATACGATTATCAGAACGCAACACAGCAATGACCTCGAGTACGGGCTTGTTCTCTTTCATAACTTGTTCGCCATCCTCCAGCTTCCATCTGATGGGATACATGTATATAAATTCAGTATAATAATTCAATACTTCTATTCTCAGGTACAATGTACTTGTAAATACAGTAAAACCTCACTAATGCGACCACTCTTTGGGACCGTTGAAAAACTGGTCTTAATATTAAGGTGGTCTGAAGACCAGTTTTCAAGGGTCCCAAATGGAGGTCTTATTGTTGAGGTTGTACTGTAATATGATTTTCCATAACAGACTAATACAATAGCTGGACATAGAGTGAAAATGGATAACAGTAAAACCTCAATAATAAGACCACCCTTGGGACCCTTGAAAAACTGGTCTTAATATTGAGGTAGTCTTATATCAAGGTTGAATAGCAGACAAAATGGGCTTGAAAAATGTGGTCTTAATTTTGAGGTGGTCTTATTATTGAGGTAGTCTTTAAGTGAGATTTTACTGTATAACAGGGCACAATATAGAAGGGGAAGATGTGCATCAATTGAACGGTTCTGAGCGATAGCTCTTCACAAAGGAGATTCCTTCTTTTTTGTTCATTGGTCGAGAAATGCTAATGAATATGCATGCATTACAAAGTTTTGCTAGCCAATTTGCCCAGGGTATCATATATGTTATGTTTGTTTGTTTCATCGGGTTTAACGCCTTTTCTCAACGATATTTCAGTTATATACGGCGGCCGGTTCACCTAACCAGTTTTTCCTGGACTGAAATCTAACCAGTACTAACTTACCCTTCCACAAGGAGCCGGCAACTTCTCCACATGAGGTGGAAAATCGACATTTTTGTCAAATTTTCATGGAAGGGCATAACCTGCCTCGACCGGGAATCGAACCCGGATCGCCGTGTTACAAATCCAACGCACTAACCACTGGACCACGGTCGCGGCATCATATATGTTATGAATAACCTTGGTAACGAGGATGAATATAAATGAAGAAAAAATAAGTCACCTTGTCACTATGGGATCACCAGCATGGTTTGGTCCCCAGCGCCCAAGTAGACCTCGTCCTCGCAAACCTGTACGTCCTATAGGATTAACTGGTAAGCCGTCAACAACATCGTATGTTCCTGTGTAACTGACCCGATTCACTTGGTACAGAGTGTCTTGTTTGTTAAAACTTGCAATGGCTTTCTCACGGTCATCTGTAGACCTGAAACAGGGTATGTCAGAAAGATATGAACTGCAAAATACAAATATAAAAGAAGACCCAAGTTCCCCACAATTTCTCAAACAGAACTATTTCTCACTTCAAATACAGTCTAACCATGTTCAGTCAAATTCATCGGGTCCGTAATTTTATCTGGAATAATACATGGTTTCGAATAGCCGATTTCAATCTGATGTGCCGAAAAAGATACATTGGGACCCGATATCTATTTCGGATGATACCAGGTACAGTGCAAACTGCCGGTACTGACACCTGGTGATAACGACAAACTGCTGCATCCGACCTTTCTAGTCGGTCTCGGCAAATCAGCTATATAATCTATATAAGTTTTATTGTCTATGCATTCTAAATTTTGAAATATAACTTGTTAAGAGACAACAAATAGAACTGAGCACTCAGTAAGCCATGTAATCAACTTCGCTCACTCAAATCTACACACTAAGTCTCAACAAAGTAAATGTTGAGCTTTGCGTGTTGAGTGCAGGGGTTCCACTAGATGCCGTATCTCAAGGGTAATTTTTGACAGGATTTAACCATTTTATAGCCAAAATACCTATAAATTTAGAGAAAAATGTATACCCTTCAGCCAGAATCCTAAAGGTCAAAATTTGGCCTTTTGGAAATTCCAGGGGTCAAAGGGTCAACTCAAGGGTCAAATGGAACCCCTGTGAGTGAATGTTATTTTTCTGGTCCCACACACGATAGGTGTTGGAAAATCAGAGCAAAGGATGCAGACTATACTGATATACTGGTTGCTTGTATTTTCGCGGTACTAAAGAAATAAAGTAAGGGAAGTAATTCTTACTTAAGTTTCTTCTTTCAAACATTTTACAGTTAAGTTATGCTGACATTACAATATCATTTCTTTTTCATATTTTCCCATTATGCCAAATTGTTTCAATGTATGTTTCATTGTCAAAATACCAAAATACTGCGAAACCGGTAGTAACACAAAAATAGCAACAGACTCTATACTGTCAGTTTGTAGGACAATTAATTGAACACATGGAACATTGACAGCATAATAAAGCCCCTATTTATGATTTCTATTCTACTAGAGTGACGAATTCTGACCTTATATTTTTAATACAAAATCAAATATACACAAAAGAAGAAAACACTTACATATCCATGAGATCTGGATCGGCCCATACAGGCATCTGAAGCACACTGTTTGCGGTATATATCGGTGGTAAGTACCCGGGGTAATCTGTCTGTAAGGATATAACAGTATATATTACATTGTTGGTTACAGTAAAATGATAATGGTTATTATACACCCCCTCCAAACACATGCTTTGCATCCAAATTGTGAACAGCGATATGCAGTGCAAGAGAAAGTTTGGTTAGTTAAAGGTGAGTGTTGTTATATATCTTTTTTTGTACTAAAAGCAGTGTTTTTCAAAAATCGGACAATTAAGTACCATTTTTAAATGCATAGTCTTGATGCAGAACCTAGTCTCAGTTCGTAAATTCATTCCTGGGTGGCGCTGCACTGAAAACTTGATTGCGGAAAAGCGCGTTTATAGTAGAAACAGCAAATACTGCAGTGTTGGGTTGCCATGGTTATGCTCAGTGTAGATCCTGACTAGTAATAAGCATTACTTCATCAAAATATATTTCATGGATTTATCAATGCTGATAAGCAAATGTCATATTCAAAAAGACAGTTGTTAAAACAATTACATCAAATACGTGACAGCATTACTTACTTTCCAGTCAACTTTATTGTCTGGTACAGGAAATCTTTCAACATTACTGAACTGGTAAGGACTTGTACGAGCCCTATAATGAAGATCAATCCCTTTTTGCAACATATCAAACACCATTCTATTCAATTCTTTCTGTTTTGTTTCTTTTCGCTTCTTTTCTGAAAGTCAAGATAAGTAAAATTACAAACACAGAAAACTGATGAGAATTGTAAATATCCAGAAAGTGCAAATATTAACACTGATAAGATACGGTTACAGTATATGGAGATGATAGCCAAATAAAACTTACCTTATCATTATTAATGCATTATCAAAGAGAGAATAAGTTGCTACAGGGAATGCCACATACATAAGACAATACCTCTCCACACAGACCGCTGGGAGAACAACAGTCCATACAACATCAGGCATTTGAGGAGGTGCAAGGGCATATCGAGGGTTCAGTGCAAGACTATACTAACTCCTATATAAATACATAGGAGTTAGTATAGTCTTGCGCTGAACCCTTGATATGTGCAAGGGAACAGGGGTACAATGAATGGCCTGGCCGACCATATTGGACAACACAGAGAATTAATAAGGACAAACAGGGGGGGGATTTAATGAATGGAATACATCACAGGACAAGTCAAGACAGCTGGAAAAATAGGCCAAAGGGGGGGGGAGTCTTGCACATGTTCTAAATAGCCACAAACATTTCGAAAGGTCGAATTTAGCCAGTAAGAGCACTTATTTCTATTTTACTTTTAAACATTCACTAAATTACCAAAGCTGTGGATGTGCCATAAAGTACCATACAATCACTTTAAATAATTTGGAAGTACAGGACTGAAGTAGCGTTCTGAATAACAACAGCCTGTAGACAAAAATTATTTTACACAGAATCAAAATCTATTATATACAAATCAAATGTATATAGAATTATTTCAATAAAATTGTACAGCATACGGCTTTCAAATTTTTAAATAGCTTGCAAATTTATTTTTAAAAATAACAACCTTTCGAGGAGTGAAAAGTCTGCTTCTAAAGATGTACGCAGATAGACCAGTAATACGCTCACTGTTGATACTACCCGAAACTAGTAGACGACTATAAGTCAGTCAAGGTGATCAGTATTGTTGGTAATGTGATAGCTCCGAAGTACAGTCGGACCTTGTTCATTCAAATTCATTGGGTCCGAACTTTTATTTCGAAAAAAAAACAAGGTTTCGAATAGAGATACAACGCAACCTGACATGAATATTTGTGATGTTGAGACCTCATTGCGCAATGTACTTATGGAAATGAATATATCGAGGGCTCGATGCAACACTGTCGTAACTACTTTATATAATACATAGGAGTTACGACAGTGTTGCGTTAAGCTCTCGATATACAGTCAGATCTCGTTCATCCTAATGCTTTGGGTCCGAAATTTTATTCTGAATAATACATGGTATTGAAATTGCCGATTTCAATTCGACATGCCTAAGAGATACATTAGGACCAGATATCTATTTCGGTTGATACCAAGTATTCAGATAGAAGGATGTCGTATAAACAAGGTCCAACTGAACTTTGAAAAGAAATAAAATAAAATATATCAAGAAGTCAACATTTTAATGTTTATCAATTCTTGACCAAGAGTCGCTAACAAGAATAACGAACACGAAACAGATTACAATTGGAAAACATTGAGCATAGAATCTGTGGTGATATACGTGATACTCTACTGGACAATCAACCAGCATTGATAGTAGCCTGGATTACCTGCCCTTGCCATTACATTATAGGTGCAGAGTATGCTGGGTACCAGACTACATTGATAGATGCTGGTTCCCAGTAGACGTGAGGATAGATCAGGCCTCAAACAAACATTGAGCATAGAATCTGTGGTGATATACGTGATACTCTACTGGACAATCAACCAGCATTGATAGTAGCCTGGATTACCTGCCCTTGCCATTACATTATAGGTGCAGAGTATGCTGGGTACCAGACTACATTGATAGATGCTGGTTCCAAGTAGACGTGAGGATAGATCAGGCCTCAAACAAACATATAGGATAAATGTGTAACAAATATGACTTGCATTACATAGTAGTAAATATATGATTATATGCAATGTATAATGCATGTATTCAAAAGAATAAACAACAGCTAGACTAGAAATAAAGAGACTACATAAGTACACAGTACAAAAGAAGATCCCTTTAGGTTTAAACTTATTCACTAAAAGATGATCATGAAAATAAGTTCTTACAACTTATACTAATCACTCACAATGACTGTTTCCTGGCTTAAAAACCAGTACTATAGTGATCCATTCAATGATCTTGAAGATTGTGATCAAATCACACTCAAAGCTGGGCTCAAACTCACAAAAGACTCTTCTTAATAGTTTACAGAAGAAATTTCCTACAATACAAGCTGCTGAGACAAGGGTCTAAGGCTGTTAAACTGATTTGTAGAACAATTTCAGAATCTAGACTTATGATTGGTTCAATTTTAACTCAGATCTCAGAAACGACCAATCAAATGCTTGGGATTTAAGATTTGTCTCTAAACCCAGTTGTAAAACCTTACACAATGACTGTAAAGTCACCCATAAATATAACAATAAAATTTGAGAAAAAAAAAAAATATGTTGCAAAAAAAATAAACAAAAACTATCACAGACATAAGACTATGACAATTACAAAGTTTGAAAATATTTTCTACATTTAAAATAACTGCAAAAACAATAAAAAAGCCATCATGGCATCCTGCAATATGTACAACATAAATTATTACAAATTCAGAAAGAATTGCACTACCACTACACACAGCACTGATAAAAACTTAAAACAGAAATTCATGTCATAAATAGAACAATAATTTATTGCCAGGAATTAAAATCATTCCTCAACACTCCGACACCAATATGAACAAAAAATAAAAAATATTTTTGTCAAATATCACAAATAAAATATCACACTGAGCAAAGAAAGTATTATGTTTTATTTAAATAGGTTTTATAATCTACAAAATGCATGAATAAATATATAAAAAAAACAACATGCATCAATGTAAAATCGCCTCTTGCTGGACCCGAACTCGTTGGGACTAATGAATCAGTTTGAGTAAAGTGTAGTTCGAGTCAACTTAAATTGTGTTCAGTATACAATTTATTATAAACACACAGGATAACGACAACAAGATAATTCCGAAATATCAGTCTGTGGATTTATGACATGAAATAAATAGAATATTCTACCAGGTATCTATGCTATATTTGTTCAAAAGTTTCAGCAAGATCAGGCTAATATTGACCCAGATACAGTCATATTTATACCTGGACACTTACAAGTTTTGTTAAGTGTATAAACATTGTACACACTGTATAACAATAAAATAAAAAACACAATTAACTTTATTTTGATATATTCTACTAGGATAAGTGCGTTCGCAGTTTGATGTTTTTATATTTAAGTCTTAGAATTGAACTACAGATGTATTTGCGTTTATTTATCGTCACCACCGGTTTCCTATATGGGCAACGCCTCCTGAAGAATATTAGTCAGTGCATGATACACAGAAGATACCCCAGTTCCAGAAACACGCCTGGTTCGCTTTACATGGGACCTCGGTTTTTGTCTCATACGAAAGACTAATAGTACTGTTAGTGGTGGAGCTGAGGATCGAACCTGCGACCCCTGGATTACTAGTCCAGCGCATTACCACTGGACCTCGGATCCGCTAAGAACTACTGTACAATCATATTTCAAATTATCCATTGAGCAAATTACTGCAAACGAGTGCATTTTTAACACAACTAATTGTTGATTGTTCACTTTTCTCAAACGTGTCAATATTACACTTACTGTGTCAATATTGCATACATTTAAGCTAAGCCAATTTAGAGGCGAATAAATGAACTTGTTCCACCTAAAGGCTTGAATTACAGAGCGTTTTCAGTACAAAGACATTAAGTTAGGGAACAAAAAATGGTCATTATCCATGACACGAGAGTTGACTGCAATTTAGGGAACAAAAAATGGTCATTATCCATGACACGAGAGTTGACTGCAAGTGAGCTTGACCAAAGTTTTTAAATGCAGAAATAACCGTAGCCAACATAAACGGAAACTTACAGCATTTAGTGTAGATATTTATTAACGAAGGACTGACTGTGGTAGGAAAATCCATTTACTTTTATTGAAATTATACGTTTTAAAAATTAGTGATATAGTCAGTGCGAGCGCAAGATCATTGAAATTTCCTACAGTCACGTGATTGAGGCCAGTATTCTACATTTTTTTCAAACATTCCAGAAAAACGACGGGTAGATCAGATAAAATAAAGAAGTACATTTTTTCTCGAATGATTGGCGGGAAATCATAGTATTTCATGCCAAAATCTCATTACAACGAGAAACTGCAATGATCTGGCGCTTGTACAGGCTACATCGGTATTTTATATAAGTATGATTTCATTACAAATAAACAAGTCTTCTGAACACACTTCGTTTGTTTAAAAAGATTCTGCATTAAATGCTATAAATGCCATTCTTTTTTTGGACTGTGACCATGGTGGTAATGTTACCATTTCATTAAAATCATACATGCAATCTGCATTAGGGTTTTAAGCAAACCATAAAAAATACAAAAACAATTCTATCCATTAACAAAACAAAACGTTCTGATACATTGATATGACATTTATGCACTCACTAATACACAAAAATAACAACAACATATTATCAATAATAGAGACATTTTATGATGGCATTTTATAATTGGATTGTGAAATTGTGACAATCAAAATACATGTAGTTAACAACCGATGCATTATTTCCAGAAACCCATAACTTTTTTTCTATCTTTTCAAGAAAAACAACTTTACAGTTTTCCTCTCTTGATTATTACCTACAGAGTCGTGGAATTGCATTTTATTTAAGTTATGTGCATTCCGGAACAAAAAGGTAGTACCGATAGAAAGAGTTTGGAAAGACAGTTTCAATGATACCAAATACTCAAAACCGCCAAAAATTGAGAAACGGGGTTCTGGAAATAAGGCGACAAAGTTATGAAGACTGAAATCCCATTTCTAATGCTTGATCATTTCATCCGTGTCAAATGATTGATAACAGGTAGCACATGCAGAAAGATGATAACGGCAAGAATATCACTATCAAATGTAATTTGCGCGAATCACTCAATCAAAGTTTATTTGCACGAATCACTCTAACGAAGACAACAGGCAAGAATCACTTTTACATTTGCAACAACATAAAACACCATCACTTCCTTTGCCCTGAAAAGCAACAGAATATTTTTTTTACATTTCTTAATACATTAAAATTTCTACCGATGTAGTAATATAGAATTAGGTAATGTTACTGCAAGTGATAATATAACGCAGGATATAGCTTTAAAGTCAAAACACAGCTGTTGTCGGTAAATGTGCTCACTTACTAGTTCATTAATTATTGTAATAAATTATCTATATTGATCCTAACTCCACAGATTTCTTGATTAATTTAACAGTAATCTTGAAACAATAACGTAAGTGATGTTTTATCAGAAAATAAATTGTGTTTATCACAATACAAGTTATGTTTATCAGAATACAAATTATGTTTATTAAAATATAAGTTATGTTTATTACAATAAAAAAAGTATGTTTATTACAATACAAGTTATGTTTATTACAATATAAGTTACGTTTATCACAATATAAGTTATGTTTATTACAATACAAGTTATGTTTATTACGATACAAATTATGTTTATCACAATATAAGTTATGTTTATCACAATATAAGTTATGTTTATTACAATACAAGTTATGTTTATTACAATATAAGTTATGTTTATCACAATATAAGTTATGTTTATTACAATACAAGTTATGTTTATTACAATACAAGTTATGTTTATTACGATACAAATTATGTTTATCACAATATAAGTTATGTTTATCACAATATAAGTTATGTTTATTACAATACAAGTTATGTTTATTACAATATAAGTTACGTTTATCACAATATAAGTTATGTTTATTACAATACAAGTTATGTTTATTACGATACAAATTATGTTTATCACAATACAAGTTATGTTTATCACAATATAAGTTATGTTTATTACAATACAAGTTATGTTTATCACAATATAAGTTATGTTTATCACAATATAAGTTATGTTTATCACAATATAAGTTATGTTTATTACAATACAAGTTATGTTTATCACAATATAAGTTATGTTTATTACAATACAAGTTATGTTTATTACAATATAAGTTATGTTTATTACAATACAAGTTATGTTTATTACAATATAAGTTATGTTTATCACAATATAAGTTATGTTTATTACAATATAAATTATGTTTATTACAATACAAATTATGTTTATTACAATATAAGTTATGTTTATTACAATATATCAAGACTTTAAGCAGAGTAAACTTTGCTAGAAACATTGGCATCTTATCATGAAATTTAATTATTTCAATTACAAAAAAATTAATAAGAATAAAGAACTTATTAGGCCAATTTGTCAGTACCTCTTATAATTACAAATTTAAGATGTATCTAGCCCATCTGAATGCAAAATATTTGAATAATCTTCATCAAGTGTTGTCGCTATATTGTCAAAAACATCTTTAATAAGAACTATTGCAATGTATGATAGATTCAAAAACTTTTTTATCATGTTATGCAGAAACAAAATTTGTAAAAATTTCCATTTGTTAAAATAATATTTTTTTAATTTACGGTCTTACAAATTTCTTTTTTCAACAAATACAGAGGGATATACTATCATACTATTATTTCATAATACATATTAATTGATGTTTTAATTTAATGAAGTAAAAATAATGAGCTTAATATCACTTCAATAATACTAAATTCCACTACATAAGTTTAGTCACAAAGAATGTTACAAAGTAAAGGGGGTGGGGTATTACTGGTAAGTAAGTATAGGTAGTGAGGGACTTAAGGTTTTAAATTGTTTAAAGATTTTAACATGGGCACATAATTACATATATCCATGTCTATATACTATGCTAAAGGAATCAACTACATATATGTACTACTGTATATTTTGTATTTGGCATTATTTTAGAAAAGTGAATTAGTCAAGGAAATATGATAATATCTAAATATAACAGTATATGAATTATCATCATTTATAAATACATAATATATATATTTCTGGGCTGAAAACGATGCCTCACTCATTTATGTATACTAGTTTTGAATGAGTTCACATGTACTTACCAAATAAAGTATTTAAAGTATAAGCAACCGAACATCAATTAATGGAAATTAAAGTTTACTGAGTTGTACCGTACATTATTAAAAGAAAATTTAAATCAAACTTGACATTCAGTACATTTTTCAAGTGATTTTGGACGAGCATGACTTTGTATACTTAAGTGCAAACAAATGACACCAAGTGACACAAATATGGACATGCATCGTTGTTAATACTTCACAGCACGACAAAAAGAGACTTCTTCACACCAGCTGTGTGTTATACACTGGAGATTTACATGAGTTCTCTCCCTTTATTCCTTCTATAGTATATGTATATTTAGACCACGCCCACAGCAAACCGTCCAATCAGCGGTCTCTATTTCAACCGACTATATCGTATACACAATGGCCCATGAAGTTTGTGTGGTCTAAGTCAGACAGACAATTACTTGGCATTGTCTATCCTATAAATAGAATGTACTATATAGAACAGATAAAGGGAGAGAACCCTAGAAGGGATAAAGGGAGAGAACTCGTGACAATCTCCTGTGGTGATAAACAAGTGCATTAGTGAAGACTTTCGGCCATTATTTGTTAATCACAACATTTCACACAAATATAAAATAATGAAAAAAATGTCAGTACCAAAATTAGTTGAGAAACAGAAGAGATAACCTTAAAATAAATCCCCCGACCCCTTGGTAAACAAATACAGATGATCGTCCAGTAATTTATGCTTATGTATCGAATATTTTCGGTAACAGACACATTTGCAGTAATATACAGTCAGACTTCGTTCATTCGAATTATCGGGTCCGAAATTTTATTTCGAATTATGCATGGTTTCGAACAGCCCATTTCAATTTGACGTACATAAGAAGATATATCGGGACCTGATATTTATTTCCGATGACACCGAGCATTCAGATAAAAGGTTGTCGAATAAACGAGGTCACACTGTAAGTTAAGTTATTCACAGGGTGAATCTGTACTGAGTTTATAATTATACATCGAAACCAAAATTGGGCACATGATCAAGAAAGTATGTCATACTTTCTGCCTGACTCTGTACGAGATACGAATTGCATATCATTAATTGCCAATGAAATATTTACCTTTTCCCCGACAGATGAAATACACGCTCAGGTAGTTGTTGCTTGTTGCTGTCAAGAATTCTCCGTTGTTTTACCGTATTTCATTCATGGTTTGGTTAAAATTTCAACACTAAATTAATACTTTTAATTCTAAACAACTTGAATGTACTTAATTAACAAATAATGACAAATCTTACGCATCACATATTGAAATACCCGTACGCTGTACATATACATGCAACATAATTGGTTAATATAATTATACCAGCAAATATTGATGAAAAAAAGAAGCTAATTTGGATACACAAATAATCAAGATAAACATATACAGATACAAACGCTTATACACTGTAGTTGGAAGTAAAAGTAACAAAAAATGCAAAATACTAAAAACTAACATCAGAAAACAATATCAATTTATATTTGCATTCAGGAGAATATATACAACAACTACGAAACACAGAAAACTGAATTGGAACACAATGTAAGAATTTAAACATTATAGAACAGAATGGAATAGAACATCCGCTTGTGCAACCGTTCTTGTGATTTCATGCAACACTTGTGTCACTGAAGACACTCGGGTAAGGTGGTCACATCAAATTTGTGTCTAATCATCCATTGTCTTAACCTTTAACCTTTTAATTTTTTTGATTAACTACGGTAATGTATAAAACTATACAGGAAAAGGGAGGTAATACTAAATGGTTTTAATTTCATAGTTCCCACAAGTACAATATTTACCTCCCTTGTTCTTAATCATCAGCCATTTTGATAGGCAAAACTGAGCACTTATATAGGAGTAATTCCCAAAATATGTGATAATTGAGAAAATACCAAGAGAATTTGCATGTGACATACACTTTTTCTTCGACTTTCAGAGCCATCTGCCCACATGAGCATAATGAATAAGTAACTTTTATATATATCCAATTATTTTATCATCATTTACATTATATTCCCTATAAATTTTACGGAAATTTGCCTATCAATATGGCTGACTATTCAGAACAAGGGAGGTAAATATTGTAAATGTGGCAACTATCTATATGAAAATGAAAGAATACTGGAAAGATATTAATGCACAGCAAACATCGGATAACATGAAGATTGGAGATTTATAAGGCTCAACACATATTCTAGTATGAATGACTAGCTCTTGTAACAGTGATTCAAAACAAAGGAATCTTGATTTGGTATCATTGCCATTGTACTAAAAATGAAAGTATACTGTCAGCATTTACATTTTCTAGGAAATAGAAGTATATTAATCTTTTATGAAAATCAAAAAAATTATCTTAATTTATTATGAAAAAAAAATTATATTCATTTATCATGAATTTTTTTTAATGAAAAACAAAATAAATTATATACATTTATTGGTATGTTGACTCACATTGTCCTGATTTCAGGCTTTTAATGCAATTCTTACAAAGACATTCTAACAATAATGTTAATCAGACAAAAATAAACACAATGGATTTGTCCTACTTTTCAACTTAAAATGGTATTTTTGTTGATATAAAATTTATTAATTGTCATTATGTTGAGCCTTTAAAAATTAAGTCATGCTACACACATGTAAGTAGGAAACAGGCTTCAATAATTACCCTCTTCTTCTTCTGTTCATTTTGTACAACAACAACAAGACAGACAGACATAAACATACATGTACACAACATGATTTTCAGAAAGCAAGACTTTAAATACGATTCAAGAAGTTGGTCCAAAATGCTGACACTCTCGCTGACCAAAATTTTGTTAGTAACCAAAAAATCCATTTTCATGTTTACATTTTCTATCAGATACATTCTTAAGGTTTCATTTAATACCAATCATATTGGAATCGGACATCCACTTTTCCTTTTATGGCAATTCAAGTATTAGGTACAAAATGCAAAAAGGAAACTAGAAAATGAAGACGCGTCAGAAATGCTTTTCCCAAATGTACAGTAACTCTTAAAACATTCTGTTTTTTAAATGGAAAAAAAAACAAATAACTTAATGTGTATAAACATTTTCATGTTTATTAAATTCTATAAATCATGGTTCTGCAACCAAACACACTTCTGAAAAGGCGCCAAGTTTGCGACGTCATTGGGAAATACCCGATGTCATAACCACCGTCACTAACACTGGTGGAATGGTCCACGTTATAGCTATAGTTATAGCTTTTCCTACAACCCTGTAATTGCTAGTAAACTTCTCTACCATTTCAGAACAGTTTCAACATTATTACCATCATACTGTAAGCACAGATATTTTTGCAAGACCAATATTTCATGAACCATGAAAGGAGAAAAAAAAAAAAAAAAAAATGAACCATGTTTTCAGATAGTTTCACATCGTTCAATGTTCATAAGTTTCTACTTCTTAAATAAATGCAACAATATTTAGCGAGCATTTATTGTTACCAATATAACGATCTAACAAAAATAATGAAAAACTGAAGTCGTCAAGTCGATTGACGATGTTAAATGTTCGTGAGTTTCTACTTTCAACTTCGTCGTAAAATTGACACAACAGTATTTAGCGAACATTTATTTTATAAATAGCGAAATTAATCCCGCATGAATATTTCTGATAAGACAACCATTGTGTCAAGGTAATGTCCAATGAAATTTACAATAAAATTGGTCCTTCTGTCCAGTGGATCTGGGGGGGTACTAAAGATAGCAATGACTTGACATCATTTTTGTTATTACCAGAAATTTCGATATGCTCTCCGTAATTTCCGCCATCGATTTTCATTGGCTTTAACAAGTTTTTTAGGCAAATGTCTTCGATTGTTGCCTATGAGTGAGTATATCGCTCACATAAATGGTCATGTTTTCTTGTGCTATTACAGCTTTAAAAATGGGTAACAAAATACATTTACATCTACCCCTACGTTCTTTAGGAATTCGGGGACAAGAAATTCTCGGGTACCAACAATTGCACCATTTGCACTCAAAACGAAGTCTATCATATAAAGTATAATAAAACGGTCTCGTTCTAAGGGTGGTTGAAATAAAGACGACAAAAAACCTACAAATATATTAGGATAAGGTACAATAATATCAAGATAAAACTCACAAAAATTATCATCCATTTCGGGCGAGTAAGGTAGAAATTTGGTAAAGCTCGTTTGGGCTTGGGGAAGTTCAGAAAAAGCTCTATAAGTTTACAAAGTCATGAGAAGGATAATCTAATCAAAATTTACCTTTCTTCTTTTTTTCGTCCCATTTGAATGACGCGTACGGAGCTTGTTGGTCACTCGCTACTTTCCCCTCTTGTAAAACATTCATTATCCAGTTTAAGGCATTATGGGTAGCCTCCGTCTGTAATACGATTGGTTGAAATTTAGGTATTGGTGTTACGATTGGTTGAAATTTAGATTTTGGTCTTATGATTGGTTGAAATTCAAATAACTGTCTCAGAACTGGTATTCATGTAATTTACTTTGCAATTTTATTATTCAAGGTCATAAATTTTTCAATACATACCTGACACAATTTATAGAATGCCAATGGGACAATTTGACAACATCAAGGGCCATAACCACGACCTTACAGATTGAACAGCAAATCAAAACCCAACAAGCGCAGCTTCATGTAGCAATGAATATTTCTTCAAATATTTTTTAAGCTTATACATTTTACATTGACTGTGAATCAACTTTACTAAATACTCTTGATGACTGCTTCCTGGGCAACTAACCCGAGTGCTCATACCAAATTGTAAAAATTGTGAAGTGGTCGAACCTTGACAAGGCAGGATTTGATCTCACGACCTTCAGATTATCCCTACATCACTACGCCTCTCTCTTCAAAGTGTTATAACTCTAAGTCATACGCTTCTCAATATACCTGTGTCACACTCTCCAGAATGGAGGTACAAAACGGATAATCAAACTGATAATATTAAAGTAACGTACGTGTTTCTTCAACTCTGACTCCAGTGTATTCAATTTTTGCTCCAATTTTGTCGGCATTTGGACGACTACATTTGAAGGTGACTTTGGTGTCATAGGTATAGGTACTGGCATGGTTTGTACAGTGCGATCCATTGGCAATGCCATAGACTGGTGTTCTTGTAACTCATCAAGTCTGATTGTCATGTCGTGCATTCTGAAAACAAAGAACCAGTCAACTAACTGTTGAAAAACTATTGAATTGAACAGAGATTCAAACTTTGTACTCAGAAAAAGAATTTTAAAGCGCTGGTATCGACTTTTTAAATGCTTTGAGAAACATAACATCCTTATTAAAAGAGAAGGATTAAGTTGCTATAGGGAACGCCACATACATAAGACAATGCCTCCCCACACAGACCTTCGGGAAAACAACAATCCATCAACATTAGGCACTTGATGAGGTTAAAGGGTACATATGTTAGGGAACAGACGCGTAAGGAATGGCCTGGCAGACCATAAGAAATAACTAGGAGAATCAAAGAGGACAAACAGTGAAGGGGGGAAATCAACGGATGGAAAAGATCACAGGACAAGTCAAGACAGCTGGCAACAATAGGCTGAAACTGGGCAGAATATAACCGGAACAAAGTGAAAGAATTGCTAAGGGAAAGGGAAATATAACATACAGAATGTGCTATTTGAAATAAATATTTCAATGAAAACACTCAAACCTGTACTTCTTCAAAAGGTTCACTTAATTATCAAGAGATTGCAAATATAAAAGAATAAGAAAACCTCTCCATGTTATGAGCAGCCTTGCCATTGGTCAATATTTAAACAGAGCTCAGAATTAACCAATCAGATACCTGAAATTAGGGCCTGATCCCTAAACTCCATTTTATAACCTAAAACTGCAAGTTTACTCACTATAAGGAGTTGAAAGAGATATTCTATAAATGTTACTCACAAATTATACGTAGTGTTATAAATGTTACTCACAAATTATAAGTAGTGTTGACTTTATAATCCATGCTTTCAGTATCCTTGAGTTCCGATTTCTGATGGAACGAATCAGCAATCACATTCTCCCACTGCACTAATTCTCTCTCATTCTTATATTTACGGCCTGAAAAATAACATCAGAAAATGAAATTAAAGTAATATTATGCTAATATTTTGTTTATTTGTTTACCTTAACAAACAAATATATTTCCTACAGCTAAAACATCAATAAACATGCATTAACAAAGAATGAACTCATAATGTATTGATCCATATTTGTTGAAGAAAGATGTTTGTACATCATAATTTTTTTTTAAACTTCCATTTTTTTAAACAATCGGGCTATTTTACAAGTTTGTCTGTTAGTAACATGGTTAGAAAAAGATATTTTCAATCAGTTATACATTGGAATGGTTCTTATTAGAGATGTTTTAGCCAATGTAACAACAATACTGGATGAAGCCAATTCAAACGTTTTATGTTCAGATGAGCTACATATAAGTAAAGGGGCCAAAGGACCAGTTTCACTGTCACCTCTCCAAATAAGAACATTTACAATACATTTTGGTGATCAGCATTAATAAAAGTATAAATGAACATATGTACAGATTCGATTTATACGTCAAATACTTGATACAAAGTTGAAATGCAATCATTCATTCCTTCGAAACTAGTTGAGTGGCCCTAAAAAGTGCCGTTTTTTGTTAAATGCAATCGTTAATTTCTGTATTAAAATCAAACGCCCAAATACACAGCGTACAACATTAAATCTGTTGGGTGGGGTTCACCACAATTATCTAAAGCAAACAAAAAGCACACGAACATCAAAGGCAATAGAAGAATCAAGCAAAAATAATATGCAGACCACTGCATACTTAACAATAAATACAGGTAATTAACAAACAAAACATGATCTAACCAATTTAATCTAAACAGTCTACACTGTTTTAAGAGACCTTCATAGGGAATCAGCCGATAATGTCACATATGACAGAAAGTAATTGTTAATACAGGCGGTGACTTACAACCACTTCCAAATACAATGACGATTAAATGTATTAAACTTGTGTTTGTATAATAAGCATTAAGTGATCATTTTTATTTTTTATTTATTAAAATAAAATACTTAGTGTAGCGAAAGTACATGCATCACATAGATTCAGGAACAGTAACTCTGCGAAAATCTACCGTTTAAAAGTGATGTTAAACAGTGTACAGTTGCGTATGGGCGACAATTTTCATGGTCACTTATCGCGTCAGACAGGGAGTCGTTCAATTCAGTCTTACAATATAGGAAAACTCAACAGGGGCAACATTTACAGTCATATATGACAGGGAGTGGCTTAATTCAGAGGGTCGGAAGGGCAGTGTAGACTGTATTCATTTAATAACTTATTAGATGGAAGGATAGATAATCAGAACATGTTCCTAAAAATATTTTAACAATAATAAAATATAATGTGATTTTAAGAAATATTCCTATAGTGTACGAGACTGAAATGGGCAAACTTAGGCACAAATTTGCCGCAATCAAATCTCAACTGAAATAAGTCACATGACCTATATCTGATGCCAGCACCATCGTGCAAAACACGAACATTTATCTGCTTGTACATGAAAGGCATCCTTGGTACCCAGGCTATTCATAACATATATAAATTATGATTCCTTGGGAAAACTGACGGTAAAAATTTCGTACTCATGAATAATTAATGAGGTGAAATCCAGCCGCTTGATTGGTCGCATGACACACGCCTCATCCAATACGGAAATTGCAGAGGAGTTCCGGATGAAATGGCTATTCTGAGAGATAGCTCTTCATAAAGGAGATTCCTTCTTCTTTGTTATCGTCCATTTCATTGGTCGAGAAATGCTAATGAATATTCATGAATTACGAAGTTTCGCTAGTCAATTTGCCAAGGGTATCGTAATGTTAAATAGCCTGGATACCGAGGATGATATAAGGTAACTTACGGAAGTCGTCATGATGAAAGTCCGAGAGTTTTCCTTGACAGCAAGTATGTGTAATTATGAACTTAAATAGCAGGTAAACATGAGCGAAGAAAATTAATGGCGGACATAGCACGGGTCGAGTGTAGTACTCGTAGATCAAAGAGTAACGTTGAAAAAACCAATGCTTGTCGGTATTCTCCTGGACGGCATTAAAGGTGTAACTGAAGAGGAAAAGATAAAATAAAACATGAAAAGCATTTTGCGAAATCATAGAACTGAAAGCGAAGGGGAGAGAAAAATTAAATCATAATCGCAAACAAAATATCCACAGTTGTCTTGCGTATGTGAATCCAAGGACGAGCTCTAGCAGCCACTTTCAGAAGCAAGAACTTTACATGAACTCTTGCCATAAATGATATGTTAATTTAATTTTGCATTCCTTGTATGTTTCCTTGGAAACACTGGCTTTCATAGGTAACTACCGAAATTTCCATGAATTTTATCAATTTGAACACTTCCATTCTGTTATTAAGATGTAAACATCTTAAACAATGACTTCAAGAATTTCCAGACAGTATTTTTTTAATCAGGGGTTTCATTTGACCATTTGACCCCCGAAATTTCCAAAAAGGCACATTTTGACCCCAAGGATTCTGACTGAAGGGGTCTCTAAATTACCACCTCCTTACTGAAGAGCAGTCAACAAGTAAGTGGCCCACAGTGACCACCTCCTTACTGAAGAGCAGTCAACAAGTATGTGGGCCACAGTGGCCACCTCCTTACTGAAGAGCAGTCAACAAGTAAGTGGCCCACAGTGACCACCTCCTTACTGAAGAGCAGTCAACAAGTAAGTGGCCCACAGTGACCACCTCCTTACTGAAGAGCAGTCAACGAGTAAGTTGCCCACAGTAACCACCTCTTTACTGAAGAGCAGTCAACAAGTAAGTGGCCCACAGTGACCATCCTCCTTACTGAAGAGCAGTAAACAAGTAAGTAGCCCAGATAGTTTTAGTGAATAGAGCAACCTGTCAGCAAGAGGTACCATACCCAGTTCAAGACATGGCCTGGCTGAACAATTTTATGGACAACACTTTGTCATAAAGGATCTTATACAACGGATGCAAAAAATAAAAAAAATATTAATATCAATATTGAACAGTAAGCAAATACTACAGTAATGAAAGTCATAAATGCAACCAATATATACAATGTAAAACGAAAACAAAACCAGGAACAAGATACTAACAAATAAATAAAACAAACAGTACAGAATAGGACATCACTGCTAACTTGCACATTGCTACAAAAAGGAAGTACACTTGACGGTTATCAGCAATATATGAAACATTTCTACAAAAATAAAAGCAATTTACCAGTAATAAAGTCATTGATTTCAAGGGAAGTAACAGTTTTATTGCCCTTCATTTGTTCTTTGAATTACCTCCCTTGAGTCTATGCAAAATTATCTCTATTCATGGAAACTACTAAATTATCTCCCTTGAAGTGTTTTAATTACCTCCCTTGATGGATAATTTGAATAACCTCCCTTGATATGCCAATCTATGTTCTATTTCAGAATAGAAATATGTCAATGGATAGGAAAGACAAGACAGTTCTGGATCGGACAAGAATGACCATATTCACTATACTGTACATCGGAAAATGAACAAAGTTCAATCCTTCACTGTGACCTTGACCTATGGAAACAGATTTTGCACGCAGCACATCGTAACTTTATAGTGATCATTTGTGTCAGGTTATTTCAAAATTTCACAAAAGACAATAAAGTTCTATACAGGACACGAATAACCATATTCACTATAGTTTACATTGGAAAATGAACAAAGTTAAATTCTGCAACGTGACCCTTGACCTTTTAGATATGGGCACCATTGTTGCAAGCGACACATTATCTTTGTATGGTGATAATTTTTGCCAAGTTATTTCAAAATCCCACATTAGACAACAAGGTTCTGGGCCGGACACAATTTTGAGCACACACAGACGGACACACGGACAGGGGTTATATATTATAATTTCATGGCTGGGGCATGACAAAACTATGTATTTCACATTTCATTTCAGATGTATAATTTTATCTAAAAACAACATATTTATGAAAGAGTTAGAGTAAATATGTGAATCAGCATTATAAGGAATTATTTATTTAACATTACTGGTAACGACAAAATCAACGTAACAGAAATCAATGACTTTAATAATAATTACAATTATTACCTCTATAATACACAATACACATCTACATCTATACATAAGCAATATACGAGACAATTGCTAAATATAACATTAAACATATACAGCAAAACCCTCAATGATAAGACCACCCTTTGAACCCTTGAAAACAGGTCATCGGATTGAGATGGTCTTTATATTGAGGTTGAATAAAGAGCAAAACAGTGGAAATAGATTTGAACATTGTGTTCTTAATTTTGAGGTGGTCTTTAAGTGAGGTCGAACAGATGTCCCCGCACAATAATAAGGGTCACATTAGAAAATGCTTAATTTTTTTTCTTCAAAATATTCATAGATCTTGATCCAACATGACAAAATTCATTTGACCCTCTGGATAAGTTTTATGTAGAATGGCAAACAAACTTCAGTCAAATGTGTGTAAAATAGCACACGGAAATGATTAATATAACAAATTATAAATCCTAAGGTATTATTACAGTACTGCAAGTAGTAGACAAGTAAAGGAAAGTTCAATATAATTTGAGTTGAAGATCGATGTTTCCTTGAATAAGCAGCATAGCTCTAGCAGAATGCGTTTGATACCATGTTTCAAGCTATATGAAAAAAACCAAGCCAGCCTAAATATGAATAAACTTTGATAAGTAGCTAAATATTGGCTTAAGCTGAAAAATCAAAAAAGAATATGGAGTCAAATCGCTAACTAGAGGGCCGTGAGGACAGTAAATAGTTTGTAGGTTTGGCGCTTTATCGGGGCGCTATATCGAAGCGCTATATCGTACTTTCAAACCCAAACATAGATAGAACATTATCACATACATGGCACCGACATACATAACGAGGCTTTAGTGCAGAACTATTGTAACTTGGTTACGGTAAAGAAGCAGTAACAATACTTTTGCACCAACCCTCGATGTACACTAAAGACTTACTTAGAGCGAATTGATCGGACTTTTGTCTCGACCCTCGTTTTACTAGGCAGAGAAATAGATACCCAATGTGTACAAATAAACTGAAAGGGGGCACAACAAGGGATCTGCTGCGGTAGTGAAGGATAAATTTTAGTCGCATAAATTTCCAAATTGGATCTGTATTCTGCTGCGTAAGTTCAAATGTGTAGCTGAAAACCAAGATAAATAGTAAAAGGTTATATTAACATACTTATGTGAACATAGTGAATATATTGTCTACTGTAGTAAAATACGGTCAGACCACATTCATTCGAATTCACCGGGTCCGAAATCTTATTTTAAATAATACAGTTAAACTTCGATTACTCAAGCAGGCCACAACTAGAGAGAGAACCCTGGATTTGTTGAGGAAATGGCAGAGTCCCAGACTTTATTTCTTCTATTTTCATATAAAATATACTGCCGGTAACTCAAGCAGAAGTAAGTCGAAAACTCAAGCACCCTTGCCGGTCCCCAGTACACAAACTATACACAATAGCTAAATGGTAACTCGAGGACACGACATGATGGAAACTCTGGGTCACTCGAAACATTGGGTAACTCGAGCTTTTCAGATGGACCCCAGCATCCGCGAGTTATCGAAGTTTAACTGAACACGGTTTCAAAAAGGCCATTTCAATTTGATGTGCATAAGAAGATACATCGGGACCTGATAGTTATTTCGGATGAAAACGAGTATTCGGATAGAAGGTTGTTGAATGAACGAGGTCCGACTGTACACGTGACTAATTCATAACACGATTAGACTCATAGCTACACTAGGGCAAACAGAGACGCTTTGCCGCAATCAATATGTTGAAGGTTCCTATAACACAAGAAATGACCCAATAACATTGTACCATCATTTGAGCGCTGCTATGGGGTTTACAACCTCTTCTGTAAGTGAGGTCATTTCAAGAAAACGTAACATGTGATATTACTATTTGCAAGCAGGAAACAATATTTACTCCACATGGTCACCGCATTTTCAAATTGCCATATGGAGCAAATATTGCTTACTGTCAGTACATAGTGATGACACTTGTGACGTTTTCTCGTAATGATGAAGTAACAAATGCACGCAGATGTTTTGTAAAATCTAATGTGATTGGTTGTTTTCAGCGTATCTACCAATGAACTAATTTGCATCTGTTTTAAGAGCAATGAATTAAATCGTACTAATATAGAAACAATAACAAAACCAGTTCATATCGTAATCCCAACCCTAAATATCTACAGACTCGTTATTAATTAAAATATGCAAGTTCCGCTGAAAAGTTTGAAATCAGTTAATCAGTACTAACAGAAACAAGAGTAGTCAGATGACAAACAGTCAGTCCTTTGAGTTTTATTTCAAAAACTGACACTAATCGACTTGATTAATATAGATCAACAAGAGACAGTCAATAAGAATGCACAGAATGTGACATGTAATTGTAAAGGACATATATATATATAATTTTGAAAATAATCATTTTTTGTCTCCATTTCTTAAAAAATTGTCTCCCCTTTTTGAAGATGACCAAAACATTTGTCCCCCCTTTTTTCAAAATTTTGATAGAACTCTGCCTCCTTTAGACTGAAAATCAGGCTGCAGGCATAATGATAAGTATACTATAGGTCTTTTCCATTTTCCTGATATTAAATTAAATACCAGCAAACAATATGAATACACCATTATAAGAGACAGTAACCTAATATGAAATATAATTTCAATTGATATAGCCACCAAACTAAATCCTAGAAGTGTTTGTAAGAATATTTCGAGAAAACTAGACAAGTATACAGTCAGTGAAGACCAAGGAATAATGTCAAAGTCTCTAAATGGACCTATAATATATATACAGTCGGACCTCGGTTATTCGACAACCTTCTACCCGAATACTCGATATCATCCGAAATAAATATCAGGTCCCGATGTATCTTCAATACATGTCGAATCTAAATGGGCTATTCGAAACCATGTACTATTCGAAATAAAATTCGGACCCGATGAATTCGAATGAACGAGGTCCGACTGTATTTGTATACCGAGTAAAACTTCTCGCACAACGTTTGGGAAATTTCAATTACCTAAAATGCAAAATATCCACATAATATGCTGATACACGAAGTGGCTTGTCTACGAAGTGGCTTTTTGAAATTTTGTAATTGAGACAGTATTGACTTAAACAATTACACGTGCGTCTCATTTTTATAGTATTCGTAACATTCCTGAATATTTTGCTTTATCTTTTTACCAAAAATAGTAAATTATTGAAAATAAATGTTCTCATAATTTTGTACATAAAAAATTGACATTTGTTAGGGCATCAGACCCCTGCGCTAAATTGTAAAACATTTATTCGCCGATTGGGCAAGAAAATTTGTTATTCCATCGAATAAACTAAAGAGTAAAAAATTTACGTTGTTGCGTTAAAAGTTCTGCTCAGTATAGGATATAATAATTCAGAAATGAATCTACAACTGGATATTATAACCTACAGCGATAAAAATGTATACAACTTCATTGAAAGATTGTACGGTGAAACCTCAATAATAAGACCACCATTGGGTTCTGAAGATAGCTGGTCTTAGCTGTGAGGTGGTCCGATTATCGAGTTAAAATATGGACGGAATATTAAACATTATCTTTTTGTTGAAATATCCCAAAAAGGGTATCAATGCAATGTATGGTATAAAAATTCACTCAAGCTCATTTGTTGCATTAAAAGCTCAATAATGGCCGACATATTGAGCTCAAGCTCATTTGTTGCATTAAAAGCTCAATAATGGCCGAAATATTGAGCTCAAGCTCATTTGTTGCATTAAAAGCTCAATAATGGCCGAAATATTGAGCTCAAGCTCATTTGTTGCATTAATAGCTCAATAATGGCCGAAATATTGAGCTTGTGTGAATTTTTATACCATACATTAAACATTAGTTCATGAAAATGTGATCTTGTTATTGAGATGGTCTTGATTTTGAGGTTGTTTTTATGTGAAGTTTTACTGTACTATATCGTATATAACCATATGGTACGAGGGCTGATCAATGATTTGAGGAAAAATATCTACTTCCATATTTTTTCAACATTACACTGCATGTAAATATGTCTCATAGCATGAAATTCTCTATTTTCTTCGCAGTTTCTAGTCGAGCTAAAATTGATGTCATGACTTGTTGTTAAGTGTTGGATGTCTTTACATTACATAACAAGAGATGTTTGTATAACATTATGCCCCCCTGTGACCCCATGACCCCAAAATCAATAGGGTTCCTCTGCTACCCAAGTTGAATGTGTGGACTAAGTTTGAGGATGATAGGTCAAGGAGTTCTTGAGTTATTGATCGGAAACGAAAAGGTTACAGAACGATAGACATACCAACCGACCGACATGTGCAAACCAATATGCCCTCTCTTCTTCGAAGGGGGCATAATAAAAAATATCACTAGAAATCATATTCATGTACATTGTACATGTATATAGTTTATGAAAACTTGTATGCAGATGATATTATGATAGAATGACTGATTATGTTAATAAATATTATAGGTGATAGATTGTAATGCAACAGAAGATTCCTTAGATTCAAACAAAAGCTTTATTGGTTTGTTCTCGAACTTTTTGATCACACCTCTTATATACATGTTCGAATAAGATTCAGGCTCATGCAACCCCTTTTTTAGGGAAATAAGGGTGGAAAGGGACAGATGAGGATGATAACCATGAAATAAATTTATTACAGCCTTACTAAAGAAATCTATAAAAAAAATGAGTGGATACCTGAACATCGCGATAAGGAGATTTAGCAACAACACATTGGCTAACAACATGTACACGCCCATCAGTATGGGTACAAACACCTTCCCGGTATCCGTGGGGCAACGGGGCTGGGTACCGTTTAACCACAACATTTCATCATATGTACAGTCTGCACTTCCTGAAAGATGAAAATAAACTTCATTTTTACATTACAAATGATCAATACATTACATGATCTACTAAAAAGCTCCTTTGTCAACTTCAAGGCAACCACTACCAGCCCCAAGGTTCACAAAAGAACTCAAGATTGTACTCAAATTATGTTCAACTATTTTTTTTTATTATTCAAAACAAAATACACTGCAACTCCGTTACACCGCGGTCGGATATAGCGCGATATCCATTATAACGCGATGTCGTCGTGGCTCCCGATGATTTTTAAGAAAAATCCTAAAATTTGTCAAAAAAGGAAGAAAAATTGATCAAAATCGTATTTTTTCGCGATTTGCTGTCTGCTCTTTCGCGAAATCACGTGCTGTTACGTTTACAAGTTTATTTTACTAAGCGATCGCGAATCAACAAGATTATTTAAACTGAATTTACACACCAAAAGAGATATATGTCCAATTATGACAACCATCAATATTTACACAAATGTCACCTTCTAATGTTTTTCAACACATTTCATAAACATCAACGTAATTTGACCTTGGATTGTGCTGAATCTATGACGTAACGAGAGTAGCTGATGTTGAGTCTAACACGCCCACGTTCAATTATTCTCCTTACCTTGACCAATTAGATGATCGCGAACCGGCGAGATTTCTTTTAATTGAATGAATGACAGTAGGGGATGTCAATCATGGAACAAAGCAGTGTTAATCCTCAATAAACTAAATGGTATCTCCGGATGCGCTAATTACGATTAATACAGCACTTGTTGTTCACACATATCTACGACTATTTCTCAATCTGTCATAAAAAGTAGTTAAGTCAAGGCAAAAGCGGACAACTCGGCACGGAATGTTTGCAGACTACAAAGGCGCCGCGTCTTGACTTGTTAGTCGGCCCAATGTTTGATGCGACGCACGTGGAAAATGTTCTACTCGCAGACTTCAAAGGCGCCGCGGCGTCTTCTAGTTTCAGAGGTCGACCGTCGTGGGTGGTGATTTTGTCAAATGCACATTTTGATTGACATGAAAAGCTTTATGAGACGTATGTAATATAAATACGACTAGGCGTGGTGCAAAAACTGAAGGCCATCGCATTTTTCACGCGTGATTGTTGGTCGAATCAACATTTATACGCGATGGATTATTCTTTTGTTCTGGTGAATAACGGATAAATATCGATAGGTACGAAAATACAATTAGATATAATCATTGAATTAATTTTCACTCTAAATCTGCAATGTTCACATGTATTTTGCGAGAGTGTCACGGGGGGTGATTTTCACGGGTAACAAATTATACAAACACCGCCAAAATATCGCGGTTCCGAAAGAGAAATGATCATATTCTAGCTTTGTTTTAAATAATTAATGAGTTTTGTTTTGAAATAGTTTCAAATAATAACCCATAAATACATTTTATATATTATCCTCTACCTATTTATTAAAACAAATACGAAACATATGAAAACATAGTACGCACAACGCTATATTGTGTGGGTGGGGTAAGTTGGTATTCTGTCTCTATACCGCGGTCGGATATAACGCGATCGCGAGTCATTGGACCCCACCGATCGGGGTATAACGGAGTTGCAGTGTAGTTCCCTGCAGTAAAATAATTGACACAGTACTGCCATACTGTGATACCATATTGCACAGACAAGTGAAATGATACCTAGTCAAAATAACCAGACATCCAGCCACGGAGCCAACCAGATCCACCCTCACAATGACCAGACATCCAGCCACGGAGCCAACTAGATCCACCCTCACAATGACCAGACATCCAGCCACAGAGCCAACCAGATCCACCCTCACAATGACCAGACATCCAGTCACGGAGCCAACTAGATCCACCCTCACAATAACCAGACATCCAGCCACGGAGCCAACCAGATCCACCCTCACAATGACCAGACATCCAGTCACGGAGCCAACTAGATGCACCCTCACAATGACCAGACATCCAGTCACGGAGCCAACTAGATCCACCCTCACAATGACCAGACATCCAGTCACGGAGCAAACTAGATCCACCCTCACAATGACCAGACATTCAGCCACGGAGCCAACTAGATCCACCCTCACAATAACCAGACATCCAGCCACGGAGCCAACCAGATCCACCCTCACAATGACCAGACATCCAGTCACGGAGCCAACTAGATCCACCCTCACAATGACCAGACATCCAGCCACGGAGCCAACTAGATCCACACTCACAACAACCAGACATCTAGCCACGGAGCCAACTAGATCCACCCTCACAATAACCAGACATCCAGCCACCGAGCCAACTAGATCCACCCTCACAATAACCAGACATCCAGCCACCGAGCCAACTAGATCCACCCTCACAATGACCAGACATCCAGCCACGGAGCCAACTAGATCCACCCTCACAATAACCAGACATCCAGCCACGGAGCCAACTAGATCCACCCTCACAATGACCAGACATCCAGCCATGGAGCCAACTAGTTCCACCCTCACAATAACCAGACATCCAGCCACGGAGCCAACTAGATCCACCCTCACAATAACCCGACATCCAGCCATGGAGCCAACTAGATCCACCCTCACAATAACCAGACATCCAGCCACGGAGCCAACTAGATCCACCCTCACAATAACCAGACATCCAGCCACGGAGCCAACTAGATCCACCCTCACAATGACCAAGAAAAGCATGAGAGTTACTAGAACTATTGTTTAATAGGTTTTGAAATCACGCGGTTTGTTTGAAATCAAACCCATGACCTCCTACACCCTACACACACTGACTTTTCCCACAATATTCTCATATTTTCAATTGTTCACATGTTGACAAAAACTTTCAAATAAAGGAATGACATTGAATATGACTCAGTAATCGGCAGTTTAGGATTTAAACCACAATCTAGACTAACAGGTTATTTATCAATCAAAGGACTGAAGGTTCTTTGAAGCGCTTTCAATTAGAAATTAATATGCGTCTATTCGGGTAAACTCATTCGCAAAAAATGACACAAATAATCCAGAAAAGCTGTTTATATCAAGACTCCCGCCATTCCACAATTGATATATCCCTGACAAATCATCCATTACACTCATCAAATCCATAATAAAATCATATGACTTTACGTCTACTATTTACTTGAGACGATGAATATGGCGGTACTGTGAATAGACCATCCGGTTGACGATGATAGCAATCAGTCACTAAAGCGTCTCAATAATATCCAGACAAACTAACCCTGAATTTCCTCCAAGAATAATTCTCCATAAATATTCCAGTACGACTTTTTGATGACATCTATAGCCGTCATCCATCTTAATGGTGAGTTTGGGTATAGAATAGAATGGGACGCTATCGCAAACGATATTACGAACACCATCAGTATCACCAAGAAGTACATCAAGTCTTGTACCTAAAATAATCAAACAGAGAATCATTAAATTCACATCACTAAAGCAATGCCAATACACTGGTTTAAGTCTTTGAAAAATCATTTTGAAATTTAACCGCCATTTCGGTGAGTAACTTAATCAGCCCTATTGATTCCAGGTGGTGAATTCATGGTATCATTGACTGTGAAATCGTAAACTTCACAATTTGACAATTCATGATAATTATGATTCTTTAAACACAAACTCATGAATCTTGGCATATGACAAATGAAGGCAATTCTTATCTCTTGTATTAAACCCTAAAACTTAATATACAACAAATATTAAATTTCCATTGCATTTCTTGAATATACGATATTTAAATCTACATAGAAATGACAGAATTTGTAGACTATGTAATACAAATATGGTGGAAAACGAATATCATTTTTCAAAAATTCTTCAACAGAAGTTCTCTTATCTTATGACTGTAACATCAAAAAATATTTTCACTATCTTGGCCAAATACATTTGTATATATTCCTCGCCAATCTTTATAGAAATTATATAAATTTTATGTTCATATTTTGATATAATACGTATGTATACATGCAATGTAACATCATGTGCTCTTCACAAAATCTATGCCTTTTGTCACATACATTTTGTATATTTGCTATAAAACATGTTAAAATGTTTTACTGCATTAAACTATTTGTACATGTAGTGGTAAGTGTAGAATAAAAATATGCTTACCATTCGACCAATCATAACTAGTTTTGGTCCGAGTTCCTTATGCACAGAGAATATATGAAGTAATCTCAGGAAGAACGAAACGAAGTTCAAAGCTAGAAACACTCGTGCAGCTTCAAATGAGCTCGGATTTGGTAAAAATCTAAGAATTATCCCGATAATAAACAGTCCAATGGTTATCATATCAACAATGTTCCAAGTATCGGTCACGTAACTCTGTAACTTGGCGACTAACGTACTTGATGATGTTGCCGCAACCTGTACAAATAGAAGGAAGAACACTTTGTAAATCGATTATAAGTAAAAAGAAAAAAAATGATAACCTTAAACAATATTTTATTGCCTTTCTCACTACTATGCGTTATATGGTACAATTTAAAGCAACACTTTGTAAAACTATACGAGGATCTAAACTGAACGAAGACTGAATTCATCGTTTGATATCAAAGTACTTTGGTGATCTAACATGAGCTTGTTGTCAGCATATATGTGTTTCTGACTTATAACTTTTTTTTTTCATTGCTGCTCCAATGTTTGTTATCTATCCTAGTCCAATTTAATTACCAGTCACAGACACTTTGACCTTGAATATTCATAGGACTCATGAATATTCATCGATTGAGTTCAAATGAGCGCCGCTGTGCGATTTCCAACCTCTTCTATAAGTGACGTCATTTCAAGAAAACGCAACATGTGATGTCACTATTTGCAAGCAGGAAACTATATTTACTCCATATGTTCACTTCGAACATTTGGGGCAAAATTGCATACTGTGTCAATACATGGTGATCTCACATGTGACTTTTTCTGGAAATGACGTCATTTAAACAAGAGGTTGGAAATCGTACAGCGGCGCTAAAATGATAACATAGGTACAGTAGCATGAATTTAACTACAGTTGACATTGTTTATTCGACAACCTTCTGTCCGAAATACTTCGTATCATCCAAAATAACTATCAGGTGCAGTTGAATTTTCCTAGGCACGTCAAATTGAAATAGGCTATTCGAAATTATGTATTATTCAAACTAAAATTTTGGACTCAATGAATTCAAATGAACGAGGTTCCAACAGTACATATTCTCCAACTATAGATGTGGTTCTACTAAGACCATTACTGAGGCGTTGTATATGTAAATCTATGAAAAATCTTGCTATATTTACTACAGTTTATAATATGCTATATTTACTACAGATTCTATAATATGCTATATTTACTACAGATAATATAATAGCATAACATTAACCATAAAAGTATAAAAGGAAAGACCAACTGTTGGTTAACAAACGACCACAGTATATCATGTATTCTACGTAGTAAATTACAGAATTTGCAACCTTAGAAAGAAATTTATCTATAAATGTATCATTTGTTGAATGTAATGGAATTTATTGTGTCAGAAGAGTCTAATGTCATATCAAGAAACAACGGTGACTTGATCCAAGACCATAGGGGCAGAAAGAGTTTGACTCCTGATTAGAACCATGGACTTCTAAGTATAAACTTGAAATGATATTCACACTCAATATGACTCTAACTACACAATATACGATAAACTTAAATGTTAGTACTACAACTATCTGATTGCAAACAGACAAGACAGATTTGTTAATAGAATATAAGTCAGTAAATATGAATACATACAAAGACTATCAGACTTGTGATTGTGAAAAGGTCACCCAACGTCACACATGTCACAAGAAACATTGCTACAATTGTATCTTATTTAAACAGATTCTATAGAAGGAATATAGAAGGGGAGAGAACTCATGAAATTCTCCTGTGGGTAGGAGTAAGGTGAATTAATGTTTGTTTGAAAATCAATATAACTTGCGAGTGATCCTTTAACTACAATTCTCTTGACCAAGACTTAATTAAACCACACAAAAATGTTTCCAGGCCGCAGAAATAATGTTTCCTGGTGGTAGGGGGATATTGGGGGCACACACAAATGTTTCCTGGTGGCAGGGGGGATATTGGGGGCACACAAAAATGTTTCCTGGTAGCAGGGGGGATTTTGGGGGGGCACACAAATATGTTTCATGTTGGCAAGGGGGAAATGGGGGGCACACAAATGTTTCATGTTGGCAAGGGGGAAATGGGGGGCACACAAAAATGTTTCCTGGTAGCAGGGGGGATTTTGGGGGGGCACACAAATATGTTTCATGTTGGCAAGGGGGAAATGGGGGGCACACAAATGTTTCATGTTGGCAAGGGGGAAATGGGGGGCACACAAAAATGTTTCCTGGTAGCAGGGGGGATTTTGGGGGGGCACACAAATATGTTTCATGTTGGCAAGGGGGAAATGGGGGGCACACAAAAATGTTTCCTGGTAGCAGGGGGGATTTTGGGGGGGCACACAAAAATGTTTCATGTTGGCAAGGGGGAAATGGGGGGCACACAAAAATGTTTCCTGGTAGCAGGGGGGATTTTGGGGGGGCACACAAATATGTTTCATGTTGGCAAGGGGGAAATGGGGGGCACACAAATATGTTTCATGTTGGCAAGGGGGAAATGGGGGGCACACAAAAATGTTTCCTGGTAGCAGGGGGGATTTTGGGGGGGCACACAAAAATGTTTCATGTTGGCAAGGGGGAAATGGGGGGCACACAAAAATGTTTCCTGGTAGCAGGGGGGATTTTGGGGGGGCACACAAAAATGTTTCATGTTGGCAAGGGGGAAATGGGGGGCACACAAAAATGTTTCCTGGTAGCAGGGGGGATTTTGGGGGGGCACACAAATATGTTTCATGTTGGCTAGGGGGAAATGGGGGGCACACAAATATGTTTCATGTTGGCAAGGGGGAAATGGGGGGCACACAAAAATGTTTCCTGGTAGCAGGGGGGATTTTGGGGGGGCACACAAATATGTTTCATGTTGGCTAGGGGGAAATGGGGGGCACACAAATATGTTTCATGTTGGCAAGGGGGAAATGGGGGGCACACAAAAATGTTTCCTGGTAGCAGGGGGGATTTTGGGGGGGCACACAAATATGTTTCATGTTGGCTAGGGGGAAATGGGGGGCACACAAATATGTTTCATGTTGGCAAGGGGGAAATGGGGGGCACACAAAAATGTTTCCTGGTAGCAGGGGGGATTTTGGGGGGGCACACAAATATGTTTCATGTTGGCTAGGGGGAAATGGGGGGGGGTGCACAAAAATGTTTCCTGGGGGCAGGGGAGATTGGGGGAACACAAAAATGTTTCATGTTGGCAATGGGGAAATGGGAGGCACACAAAACATTTCCTGGTGACAGGGGGGGGGGGATATTAGAGGGCATAACAAGACGTTTATTAAGCACACAATTTTTGTTTTAGCAGGTACATGTAGGTAGGGAAACAGCAATTATACTATTTCTCAATTTTGGTCTTACATCTTCTGCAATCACAATATTATCGATATTTTTTTATTCAGTACAAGAAATGTACAGTACAACCTACGACAATAGGTTTTTTTTCAAAACGAACAACCTGAAAATCATTTAATGTGTTTCGCAACATATTTAATGGAAGAAAAACTTTCAAAATTGATGAACGGTCCGACCTCGTTTATTCGACAATCTTTTATCCGAATATACTAGGTATCATCTGAAATAAATAATCAGGTCCCGATGTGTCTTCTTAGTTATGTCAAATTGAAATGGGCTATTCGAAACCATGTATTATTCGAAATAGAATTTCTGACCCGATATATTCGAATGATTGAGGTAACACTGTATGTGATAAAAGATGTCGTGTCGCGCTGTGGTTTTTGAACAAACTATAACCTTGAGGTAAAAACCCAAAGTGTTCTAAGGAGACCAATTTTGATATAAGAAGAAATGAGCAGCCACTAAAAAGCACAGGAGATTGTCATGAGTTCTCTCCCTTTATCATATTTAGAGTTCTCTCCCTTTATCCATAACATAGTAAATGTATATATAATTCCTTGAATATACATACTATAGAAGGGATAAAGAGAGAGAACTCTAAAAGGGATAAAGAGAGAGAACTCATGACTATCTCCTGAACTAAAAAGAGAAGTATGAATAATAAAAAACAGAATGAAGACACACACAGCTACAACAATGTATAAATTACTCACAACCGTGATGGGATTCAGTACAATCTAGGTGAATCAAATATCGTAAAGAGATTATACATGAGCTACGTCCCTCGAACTACATCCCTCTCGATAGATGAAATCCGAAATTAAAAATTTAATTTCTCAGTCAGTCGTTCAGTTGGGACGTTAAATCCTGTCTTAGTTTTCATTGCGCTTCGAGCACGATGTTAACCAGAGGCCGATCCAGGATTTGGGTTTGGGGGGGGGGGGGGATAAATTTTTGGTCATTTTTGGTTTTGCTCAAGCCAAATAAAATGGCAATGACTGAGTTTGATTGTCTGCTTTTAAGTTACTGAATATGCATTGTAATTCTACAATAAAACAGAATTGCTTTTTTGATAATCTTATAATTACAGATCTCTGTATATTTTCATATTTTTAATCGGACATACATGTAGTTTTGGAAAATGTAGGGGGGGGGGGGCACTCCAGGTCTGCCCCCCCATGTATCCCCTAGTGGTAACCCCAGCCTTCTGTAGGAAACTTCCCAATGACATTTACATGTATTTCATTTTCATAATTGTAAATGACTGTACATTGTGTGAAGAGCAAACTAGGGGAGGTAATCTGTACATTGTGTGAAGAGCAAACTAGGGGAGGTAATTCATGTATAATCTCTTACTATATCTAAAAAATAATTAATAAAGACGGACATATATAAAAAAGAAACAGACTTCCATACCTGCGGTGCCTTGCGAGCAAGAAAGTCTCTCGAAATCTGAGTGAAAATGTTAAATAAAATTACAGAAGAAATCAAACCAAACACATGCTATCATAAAATGTTACAGATAAAATTAACGTAGAAATCAAATAACAGAAAAAATCATAATCACAATTATTCAAAAATGAAAAATAATGTGGAATGTATATATTATGAACAAAATGGTCACACAAGCTTTCATAGCAAAGAGATTTACTACTAGAATTAGACAAAAAATGTATAAAATGCACAATAACGAACACACAATATTAATTTATCTTCCACTAAAAGGCCTAAACACACACTATACAATAAATATGCCTATTACAATGTTATAATGGCTAAATTCTTATTATTATATATACATTGTATTATATATAGCAAGCACATTCATTGAATGCCCTGTGAGTAATTGTGTTTTCGACATAAAAAATGTGAACTTAAATCTCAATATTAAGGTATTAATCAATGGACTGAGGTGTCTTCAAGTAGGCCACACTAAAACAGAAGATAAACTTATTCTATCAATAAAAGGTTGAATTCTAACATACAATGGCCATTAAAATGAATTGCTAGATGATGGCCATTCAAAATGAATTGCTAGATGATGGCCATTCAAAATTAATTGCTAGATGATGGCCATTGAAAATGAATTGCTAGACGATGGCCATTAAAATTGAATTGATAGACGATGGCCATTCAAGATGAATTGCTAGATGATGGCCATTCAAAATGAATTAATAGATAATGGCCATTCAAAATGAATTGCTAGACGATGGCCATTCAAATGAATTACTAGATGGCCATTAAAAGTAAATTTCTAGATGAAGGTCATTTAAAATGAATCACTACATTCTTTTATTGGGGCAGGAGGATTTTAATTTTATGTATTTTAATTCCTGAAAATTGATATATTTCTGCCATTTGATAACTATGCATAGTAAAACATCAAGCAATACACTATTCTTGCAACTGATCAAGGCCTATTATATTACAGCGTCAACATCTCGGAGTTGGTGACGTTAGATTCATCTTAATGATAATGTAAGGGAAGTCAATCTTGTATGCTTGAATATATTGTAAGGGAGATAATTTGAATCTTCTATTGGAGGAAGTTTTAGTGTGTTGTATGTCTGCTGGAATAAATGGGATAAACGATTAAAAGAGTTTTTGACTTTATCAGGTGATTGTGTACATTTTCAAAGAGTATTATAAGCTTTGAGGTCGCCATTACTTAGATTATCATGGAAAGTACAGTCGGACCTTGCTTATTCGACAGCCTTCTTTCAGAATACAAGTTATCATCAAAAATGAATATCAGGTCCTGATGTATCTTCCTCGGCACGTCAAATTGTAATGAGCAATTCAAAAATATGTATTATTCAAAAATGAAATTTCGGACCCTTTGAATTCGAATAAACAAGATCCGACTGTATATATATTTAGCTGAACATTCAAGAAAATCGTCATGCTTTATACTGCATGCAGAGGAAACAGCTCAAATATCGGCGAGAAACGAGCAAATCAAATTAACCGAAGTCTGGCAACAACAAGTAATGCCATATTGTCATGGCCATCAAAATGTTTAGTACAATATTGTTACAATATGCATGAGTCTCCGCCAAGTTCAATTCTAAGAAGTAAAGTACATAAACAATGACAAGGTTTGGTGAAGATTTGAATTTATTAAGTTAAGTTAGCGATTGGTCGACTCTTCCCGCACGTGATCCTAGAATACAACATGGGCGTATAAAAATGTGGATTTGTACCTTCCTGCTCAACGTCAAAGCAATATCCCCCTCCCAAAACCTTTGGTTAAGTGGGGGATAATAAATACAATTTTATAATCACTATTGCTAAACTGGATACTGGTAGTAGTTAATCCTTAAATACATGGATATAACATTGAAACAGAAACAGCCAGCAATCAATCCTAAATGCTTGTAGTATAAACAGTGGGAACATGTCAGGATTTGTTGTGTAAATGTATCACGCATCAAGCCTTGTATATAATATTCAAGCTAATATTCAGCTGATATAGAATTAAAGCATTATACAGGTATACTCACACTCATGAACCAAATAATCTGAACAAACAAATGTTTATTTTGACAGGGGTTTCCTACGGAGCCCCTAAAATGACATTCCATATTCTTTTTTTATTTCGTTTAAACGTAATATTATTTCGTTTAAACGTAATATTATTTTGTTTAAACGTAATATTATTTTGTTTAAACGTAATATTATTTCGTAAATACGAATTATTATTTCGTTTAAACGTAACAAAATCAATAATACATTTAAACGAAATAATAATTCGTATTTACGAAATAATATTACGTTTAAACGAAATAAAAAAAGAATATGGAATGTCATTTTAGGGGCTCCGTAGTTTCCTATCTTTCAATGACATACTGTCCGGTTAGACTGAACACTTTGATAGATCATTTATGTTCAAGTTAGAACAAACTTGGGTCGTAGATTTGGAGACAAATTCCTAAACTCAGACATCTGATTGGTTGGTTTGGAGCACAGTCTTACAATTGACCAATGACAAGGCATTATTCTGAGGGAGGTCTCAAAACTTTGTTATAATATAGGGCTTTACTCAGACACTAATATTGGGCTATGTTTCTATAAGCTTACAAACAGCAACAACAACCTCCACACACCACACATGCTTAGACCTCAAGTCACTGGTAGCCAATATCAGATGGAATTTCAAAACACTTAAAAGACATATCCCATATTTTTCAGCACAGCCATACTAACATGGTTTTGATATTTGCATATCAGTGTTGTGTAAACCAATCAAATCTAACATTAACAACTATTCCAACTTCTCTTCAACCAAACAACGTTTGTAACCTTGATGCAGATTGGTTAAACTTTCGATAAGGGGTAAGTTACCTTACCGAAATCCACCGAAATCAATTTTGGATCTTGAGTGACCAGCATTGTAACATATTGGCAATTTCTTCAAATTGCGCCGACTATCTTTTTTTCAAGATGTTTCTTGTTTTGCTATTTTCTTTTATGGTGCAAATATTTTAACGGAACTTTATAGAGTCACTAAGAACAATAAACATAATGATACAATATTCAAAGTTTAAAGGAAATCTCTGTTAGAAAAAAATGGCCTTTAATTATTGGATATACACTTAAATAATGTATTCAAACTTTCTATTTTCAGTAGGTATATATGACTGATAAGTGACTTTCATGTTTAACAACAATAATAAATATTTTAAATCCTCTGCGAATGTAACAAGAAAGAAATTGACATATTATCATACAGATTGAAATCTGTGTTTGTATACAGACCTTGTAATTACAATACAGTCAAACCTCAGTAATAAGACCACCCTTGGGACTCTTGGAAACTGGTCTTCTTATTGAGGTGGTCTTAATATTGAGGTTGAATAAAGCAAAACAGTAAAATGGACTTGAACATTTGTATTCTTATTACTGAGGTGGTCTTAATATTGAGGTTGCATAAAGAGCAAAACAGTGTAATTGAGTTAAAATTGTATTTTTAATATTTAGGTGGTTTAAATGTTGAGGTAGAAATAATATTTAGGTGGTTTTAATATTGAGGTGGTTTTAATATTGAGGTGGTCTTAATATTGAGGTTGAATAAAGAGGCAAACAGTGAAAATGGACATGAACATTTGTATTCGTATATTTGAGGTAGTCTAACCAGAGTCTGAAAGTAAACGGCCAACGTAACTTAAGTATTACCGGTATTATATTCTAACCTCTACTACAACATTGTTTGGGATAAACTATAAGTCGTTAATCTTAAACAACAAAACACGAAGATAAACAAAAACAAATAATACTAGAACTGATAACAAAATAACTGAATAAATCAACCACAGGGCTTGTAACTTAAAAGGGGTGAAATCAGGGGCCGTATTCACAAACATTTTAAGACTGAAACTCAGACTTAGACTTTTAAATGTTGAATATTATTTCTGCTCCTGCGTTTTTACAAACAATATAGATTTTAATAAAAATTGGTAAAACCGTAGTGAGTACAGGTTTTTTCAGCTGTTTTCATAGCCGTTATTCAGCTATATTCCCAATTTGAATGTAAAAAATCCCAATACATCCGAAGAAAAGGTTTTGGTTCAATTTAGCCAAAAATAAGAGATTTTTCTCTCACAGGCAGTTTATATAAATAGCACAGTTGATTAATTAATCACTACATGGTTTACTTGTGTTCCTAAAATCTCGCTGTAAATTTTTAGACTTTTCCCCCAATTTCAAAGTTTAATGTGCAAAAAATATGGTATGGGTCATCTTCCCAAAAAAGCAGAACAAATTCATTACATTTTATTTAAAACTTCTGTAAAATTAAAGTCTGAGTTTTAGTATTAAATTAAGGCCCAAGGAATAAGAGTGTAGGAAAGACTGGTTCAGACGCATTCATGCATTATTTAATAAACTAAAAGTGCAAAAATAAACTAGACAATTTCATGATTCGTGACTTCACGCTTTTAGGAGATTAAATCATGAATACAAATCATGACTGGTCTTTCATACATGTGCAAAAAAGTTTTACAGTTCCAAAAAGCACTCCTTACAGATTCCATGACCTTCGTTAAATATTTATCGTAGGTAAAGGTCACATCTCTCCTTACAGATTCCATGACCTTTGTTAAATATTCATTTTAGGTCAAGGTCATTTCCCTCCTTACAGTTTCTATGACCTTTGTTAAATATTTATTGTAGGTCAAGGTCATAGCACACGAAAAATAAAACTCAACAGGAAGTACATACCTGTCTTATCTCCTCAGAAAATATAGTGAACACCCAAACCATGAGTACCACCTCAGCTCTTGATACGGAGGGGTTAAAGTTGAATATAAGCACATAGGTAAACAATCCCAGAAACACAATGTATGACAGCTGAAAGATAGAGGAGTGATTTGAGTCACAGGGCCCGAGGGGTTCCACTAGGAGCTGCATCTCGAGGGGCCATTATGATATCTTTTGACTGGACTTCACCATTTTATCGCCAACATGCCAATAATGGAGCGATGCTATGGATTTCCAACCTCTTCTGTAAGTAACGTCATTTCAAGAAAACACAACATGTGATGTCACTATTTGCAAACAGGAAACAATATTTACGTCATAAAAATTATGGTCACTTCGTTTTCATATTGTGACGTTTTATGGAAATGTCGTCATTTAAAGAAGAGGTTAGAAATCGTACCGCAGCGCTCAATTCATAGATAAATTGACCCTTAGACCAGAATAGTCAAAATGTGCCTTTTTGGAAATTCCAGGGGTCAAAGGGTCAACTCCAGGGTCAAATGAAACCCCTGAGTCAATATCTAAATCTGAACTTTTTATTTGCAGTTCATGATAATTAAAATATAAATGTATAAATGAAGAAAGGATGTTTCCTATGAGCTTACCAGTTTTCTTGGAATTAATTATCAACCAGTATTAACTTACTCTTCTATTTTGGCCAGTTGGTCAGCCAAACAACTAGCCCGAAATCATTCTTACTGGCCTGAACTTATAAAACACAAGAAATCTCGTGAAAAGCAGAAAGTCATAATTATATGTCAATACAATTTCTTAAAATCATGGTTGGGTTTTATTTGTGTTCTATTTTTCAGGAAACTATATTCAGTACAATTCAAGTTATAAGCCCCCGACTTTAGGCTAAGGCAGCCCTTTTTTATGGTAAATTTGGGCCGATATTGGGCCCTATTCCTCAAAGAAAAAAGTATATATTTTCCCCCACTTAGAAAGAAATTCCCCTCTAGAAAATTATTTAAAATTTTAGCCTTAATTGGTGATTCATGATGCAAATTTCCCCTATTAAAATGACCTGCCATACTTCCCTAAAAACTGAAAAAGGGCTGTAAGACTGATACTTAATTACATGACCTTAATTATGTAATTGATATAACGTACCACATTATTCATGAAGATAATAACAGGGGCGTTGAAGAAGTAGTATATCTTATCCTTGATACTTAGTCCGCTTGGTTTTCCCAAAGACTTTGTCCCTGTTGCTTCTTTCTCTTCCATAGGTTGTCTGTAATACATATTGACACCAATTAAATAGGACAGACCTCGTTGTTCGACATCCTTTTATCTGAATACTCGGTATCATCCGAAATAAATATCATGTCCCGATGTTTCTTATGCACGTCAAATAGAACTGGCCTATTCGAAACCATGTGTTATTCGAAATAAAATTTCGGACCCGATGATTTTGAATGAACGAGGTTCGACTGTATGTAATATACATAAGTTTACCGTCTCACAAATGTTTACGGCATCCGCCTTGGGAGCGAGGGGTTTGAATCCCAGAACGGGTCTGTTCTGATATGGTTGGTGAGCCGCCAGCTAGTTAAATAATGGTCACTGTGCGCCTACCTGTCTGCAGCCTGGCATTAAAGGATAGGAATCAGGAAGTAAATGTGCTCAGAAAGAAGGGTGTCTCATAAGTCAGAAATAGTTGGCCCTTGAAGAAGGGGCTGACACTATAATAAATAACCACTTTACTTTACTTTTTATACCAAATTGAAATCAAAACTACCGAAGCAAAAATAAACTTTTGTACAAGTTAATTACTGTCTAGTTGAATTGTACAGTTCAAAATTCTTTTCACAAAGGGTACTTATGTGCAATAATGTTCCCATTGTCCCCACCCCTATCCCCCCTATGTCATTCAGCTCTCAGTAATGGCAAGTCATTCCATTACAACCATACAGGCTTATTCTATATATGTCTCTCAGATTTTTGGCCAAAATGCTCTGAGCCTCATTTCTGAGAAAAATGCAATACGGATGATGTCATATTTTCACATTGATTGCAACAGCTAATTCACACATTTCGGTCAAAGATTTATTATTCTGCAGCGAGCAGAAGCAAAACAATTATAGGTAAACATTGAAATGGCTCGTATTTAACTAAATGTTTATATATTTCCCCTTATCATATTGTATCTGAAAACATATTTGATGTATTAAATTTGTGAAACTTTTTGTGAGTCTTGATGACCATATTAAAAGTGTAATTCCCTGAAAAAATGTTGTTTTCCAAAAAAAAAGTTTTGTAAATGACCTACACATATTCCTGCATTCAGAAATGTAAATAACTCAATATCATCTATATAATATTATTATGTCATTTGGGCAAAAAATCTCTGAAAATGACATATTATGGGGAACGTTTGTAAAGTTAAATTGGGGAGTGGGCACAAAATGTGGATTTTCTCCTTAATTAATATGCAGACAGTCTACAGTCAAACCTAGTTTATTCGACAACCTTCTATCCGAATACCCGGTATCATCTGAAATAAATATCAGGTCCCGATGTACCTCTTTATGCACGTCAAACTGAAATGGCCTATTCGAAACCATGTATTATTAAAAAAAAAAGTTCGGACCCCGTGAATTTGAATGAACGAGGTCCGACTGTAATTCATTTATAATGGAAGAGGAAGATAAACTAACAGAGATGATCTGCTTCCTGTCATACTTCCCGTCAGTGTTCCAGTCCTTATCATAGTTGTCTGCCGTCGTAAGATCTTGGGCTTGGCCACATCACTCTGAAAATATCAATCATGACATTTGAATATATCATATTAATCATTCCTCTAATTTTTCTGAAATTGGTCATGACTGATCAGAACTATCCTAGTTGTCCTCAAGCTTATACTTATAACTCTGACCCGGAATTGAGTTGGGTATCTTGCATGCAAAACAGAAACAAAATGTGTGACCTATGATATGATTTGACTTCTGTAGATGTTTATTAGATATCAGCTGCATAGGGAAGAGACTAAACGACTAAATGTTCTAAGTAAAATGAAGACATAACTCTGAAAATGTAAGTGAACATTATTGGAACCAGGCTACATGCCAGTACTGTGTTAGGTGGGAAACACTGAAAAGCATTTCTGTTTTTATCCGGCTCGACGATGGATCGAACCCACGACCTTCGGATTCGTAGTCAGCAGCGTTAACCTCTTGAGCCACCTATTTGTTTTTTTCAAGTCCAATATTTTGCTCCTTATATACTGGGCAAAAGAGCTAGCCCGACACTTTTGTATTGTGAGAATCATCACTACATTATGACAAAGCGATATGAAGTGACCAATGCGAAATTGTCAACTCTTGTAACAAAGACCATGCTTGTTCCCTATGTTTATGTCATTGTATTGAATATGCTGTAAAATTGAATTTGATAAATGACATGACATGCAGATTTGTTCCCACCAACCCTGCGTTCAGTTAAGGCTAACAATTGCAAACGTTACAAAACTGTTTTGTTTTGTATCCCTGACCCGCCGTATCACATTCACTGCAAACAGGGAACCAAATTGCTAATGTTACAAAACGTTAGCCACAAACAACTTTACTGAACGTAGGGAAGATTTGTGTCAAAAAATGAAAATGTATTACAGATGTACTAGTACTCTCAAGAATGTCAATGTATCAAGAGTTGACCGTAGTTTGATGAGGACACAGACCCTTGTACAAGGGTAGATGGTAGTTTGATTTCAACATATACCGGTATTGGCACGGCTTTATGGTGAACATGTGTATGTGCATGAAATATATACTGGCGACATACGTTGACGACTCTACAGTATTAAATGGTGACATTTTTCATTCATTACTACATGTCTGTAGTTACATATACGTCAAACATCTTCCTCTTCTATAAAAATAGTTCACAAGTGATATTCACTCACTACATAATATTATTATGCTTCTTGATATTTTTTTAAAGACATTTTACACAAGTGTTCAATATTTTGTGTGATTCATTATTTCTCTAAATCTATAATCAGTTTTTTTATACCCTTGTGTTATAGGGACAAGGCAAATATTTTTCATGGTTAAGAAATAGATATGGGAGAAAATAGGGGACACAATAAAATGAAATTGAAGAAGGGGGAGAGGCTATAAAATAAACTTATGAAGTTAGGGCAACTACGAACGACATGGCAATTAACTCTGATACAATGACTTTAATACAATAATCAAAATGAAATCACTATACTTGAATCACAGGAGTTTGTCGTGAGTTTTATGGTATACATAATAATACATATACTTAAGAAGGGATAAAGGGAGAGAACTACGGAAGGTTTAAAGGGAGAGAACTATAGAAGGGATAAAAGGAGAGAATTATAGAAGGTTTAAAGGGAGAGAACTATAGAAGCTTTAAAGGGAGAGAACTATAGAAGGGATGACGGAAAGAACTACAGAAGGGATAAAGGGAGAGAACTACAGAAGGGATAAAGGAAGAGAACTACAGAAGGGATAAAGGGAGAGAGCTCTTGACAATATCATGTGGAAGTAGCACTGTTTCTTCAACAATATTTCAGTTATACTTGGCAGTCAGTTGACTCAACAAGATAACGATTGCATTTCATTTACCTTATTGTTATCCAGCTCAAATTCCTGATTTTTGATTCTATTGTTCATCTTGGCTTCCTGATCAAGTTGAAAGTGGAGTATTATCAAAGCAAAAGGTGGAAAGATTGTACACAGCAGTAACTGAAATCAAATCATGGGAAAAATTAACTACAGTAAAACATAGCTAAAATGAACAAAAAATCTCCTTATAAGCAAAACACAACCTTGATGTGAAAATTCTATACGAGCGCTGCTGTGGGATTTACAGCCCCTTCTGTAAGTGACGTCATTTCAAGAAAACGCAACATGTGACGTTACTATTTGCAAGCAGGAAACAATATTCACTCCATAAAGCCACTTCGTTGTCATATTGCCATATTGGGCAGTACATGGCGACGTCACATGTGACGTTTTCTGGAAAATGACGTCACTTAAAGGAGAGGTTGGAAATCGTACAGCGGCGCTCATATTGTGGTAGATTTGGTAAACAGATTTGGCACAGCCGTACTAACATGGTTTTGCTATTTGCATATCAGTGTTGTTAACACCAATCAAATCTTACGTTAACCACCAAGGCAATTTCTATTCAACCTAATAACGTTTGTAACCTTAATGCGGATTGGTTAACCTTTCCATAAAGGGTACGTTACCTTACCAAAATCCACTGAATTATGGTGAATTTAACATCTCCGCATTTTTTCATGTTGCACAACAAATCTTAACCTTCAAATTGCTCCGGCCATCTTTTTGTTCAAGATATTTCTCGTTGACCTTCTACAAAAGTCTCCCGAATTAATAAACATCAAAATGTTATCTGTAGAAAAAGATTATTGTGACCCTAGGTATGTTTGTGAATACCATGTTTCACATTTTTCATAACATGGAACACTTTTCATAACCATGTATTATTGGAAATAAAATTTCTGACCCGAAGAATTTAATTGAACGAAGTGCGACCTTTTTTTTTTTTTGGAAGCGAGATATTTTCATTTTCCTAATAAACAAGAATGTCTGGGTTAAAGAAGACATCCCACTCCATACTTTAGAAAAAAGTAGTTAGTGGTCATAAGAAAAAATTGAAGGTTAGTATTTCATATATATTTCAGAGAATCAATGATTCAAGAGATTCAAGGAGTGACTGTAATTGAAACCAACCCTCCAAGTAGAATTGTCCAAGGATAATCTTCCCATCCATATGCTGTTTAATAAAGATTGACAAGCGGTCTGTGAGATAAAATCTTTATTGTCGGCTTTCACGGCTATCATCATACACGTCGTATCCCCCCAGTTCGACAATTCTCTCACAAGTAAATCCTGCGCTTTGTGCTCGTCGGTGGAATAACATTCACTCAGCACACCAACTGATAAGTTTGACCATTCACTGTAAGCAGAAATGTCATGTGATAAAAGTTTGACCATTCACTGTAAGCAGAAATGTCATGTGATAAAAATTTGACCATTCACTGTAAGCAGAAATGTCATGTGACAAAAGTTTGAGTTAATACAATTTGAGATTGATCGCAAGCACAAATCTCATTTTTTGTTCAGATGATCTCAAGTTATATGTTATAACTTGTGTTGTAACAGAGTTCAATGCTCTTGAAAAAAGGCCAACTTCTTGGTCGAAATTTGAGACAGAGTTTAACAACAACAGTCTAAATTCACTAAGTATGGAATGATTTATATATATAACATTTAATAAAACATATTTCATAATAAGCACTGCATATGAGCGCTGCTATGGGATTTACAACCTCTTCTGTAAGTGACGTCGTTTCAAGAAAACGCAACATGTGATGTCACAATTTGCAAGCAAGAAACAATATTTTCTCCATCATTATATTCACTTTGTTTTCATATTGGCAGATGGGGCAAATAACGCTTACTGCAGTACATTGTGACATCGCATGTGACGTTGTCTGGAAAAGACGTCACTTATAGAAGCGGTTGGAAATCGTACAGCGGCGCTCATATAAACTTACTCAACGCTCTCCTGTATAGTAATAACGAGCTCAGTATCTTCTGTTCTATCTTTCATCGCTCGCAGCAAACTGTTAGCAACCAATGCTGCGGCTATGGCGTCCTGGAGTAAAACCATAATAATAATAACAACTTTATTTAAAGAGGCAACACAGTTGGGCAAGCCCAGTCTTTCCTGTGAGCCTCTATGATATATACATGCTTACAACACTCTGTAACACAAACTAAGTTGAAGACAAAGTGGATGTCACATGCAAATTCTCTCGGTCTTTTTTTCAATTATCACATATTTGGGAATAACTCCTATAAGTGCTTATCAGTTTTGCCTATCAAAATGGCTGATGATTAAGAACAAGGGAGGTAAATAATGTAGATGTGGGAAACTATCTATTGCCTTTTATTGCTCTAAATAAACTTATCTATCTATCATAAACTCTATCTTACCTTTCCATCTGCCCAGAACAATTTAGCCATAGTCTGTTTTATTGTCAGTACAGACCAAATAAACAACTCTTGTGCTGGATTATCAAAATCTGGAGATTGTTGGCCACCATTCTTTAAATGATCTTCTGTAATTGAGAAAAAAATGGATTACACAAAATTCAGGAAACCCATAACATTTGACCCTTTACAATGTGGTTTAACGCCATTTTTCAACAGGATTTCTTTAAAACTAAAGTCCCAGTTTTCAACAGGTTTTCCTTAAAGTTAAGTACCCGGTTTTCAACAGGATTTTCGAAAAAAGTAAAATCCCCTGTTTTCAACCAAGTTTTCGTAAACTAAAGCCCCCTGTTTTCAACCAAGTTTTCGTAAACTAAAGCCCCCTGTTTTCGACAAAGTTTTCGTAAACTAAAGCCCCCTGTTTTCAACAAAGTTTTCGTAAACTAAAGCCCCCTGTTTTCAACAAAGTTTTCGTAAACTAAAGCCCCCTGTTTTCAACAAAGTTTCCGTTAAACTAAAGCCTTCAGTTGACCAAATCAGTGTTTTTGAGTTGCAGCATTTCAAGATAAACTATTATTTGAGTATTTGGGACGTCGATTCATTTTAACAGTCATTCAAAGGTGCATTAATAATCAGAAATAGACAAAGTGGCTTTTATTTCTTTGCACTCTACAGCCTAACCTGAAATGGACATCAACATGTGGAACCCAATATGTGGATATCAAAATGTGTGTAGTGTGTTAAAGAATCTGTGTAAAGTGTGTATGTTCGCACAAAATATTTTCCATTTTCATTGGAAATTTCCCAATTTCAAGGCAAGGGTCACGTCCCCAAAGCAGACAGAAATAAGAGATGTTTGTAAAACATTATGCCTCCCTGTGACCTTTGACCTTTGACCCCAAAAGCAATAGGGTTCCTCTGCTACCCAAGATGAATGTGTGGACCAAGTTTGAGGAGGATAGTTCAAGGGGATCGGAAACGAAAAGGTTATGGATGGACTGATGGACCGACATTTGCAAACCAATATGCCCTCTCTACTTCGGAAGGGGGCATAAAAATAATCAAATTCAAACCACCGAGTCATACGCAGTAAACTAACTGTACTAATACTTACTGGTATTAAAGAGTTGCAATGTGTTATCAAGCCCTTTGGCAATGGACCTAATACCAGACTTTAGCCCCTCTTTACCATGTCTTATTGTTATGCCATCTAACATGAAGTCTGCATCAAGAGAAGCGTAGGCCATATTTGTGGTGTAGTTTGTTCTATACGTATCACCCATCAGATTTTGAATCAGTAAGCCGACGTCCATCAGTGAAAAGTTCTTACGGAGCTGTAGTTAAACAAAATGAAGTTACAGTAAAAACTCAATAATAAGACCACCCTTGAGACCCTTGGAAACAGGTCTTCTTATTGAGGTGGTCTTGATATTGAGGTTGAAAAAGAAAAACAGTGAAAATGTACTTGAAAATAGTGTTTTTAATTTTGAGGTGGCCTTAATAATGAGGTGGTCTTTAAGTGAGGTATATAGAAAACAATCCGGTAGGTTAAACAAATCTGAGTAAATTGTAAGCTAATAAGAAAGTAAAAAGTAGAATTTAAGCCAAAAATGGAAAAAAAAGTCTGCACAAACGGGTAAATACTATATAATTTGAAATAGAAATGTTGAATAATGAGTAAAGGTAAAATCCATCCGAGAGGTTGCACTTAAAGACAGAAACGAAGCAAACTTACCGGATCATCTTTGGCTTTTACTCTGTCCAACAACGTACGCAGTAAGCAATTCGGTGGTATCTGGAAAGTACATTAATAATAACATCATATTACTTAAACATGAACCGTGGGAAAATATCAGAGTTCTGGCCTGATTAGTTTAAGACTCCGGTGACTGATTTATTGAGTTTGTCAAAATGTTACCCATCATGCATCATTGAACGTCTTACATCTCCCGTATGCTCTCGTCTCACAGTGGATCATAACATTGAACGGTGTAATAGTAAGACACATACAGTCAAACCTCAATAATAAGACCACCCTTGGGACCATTGAAGAGGTCTCCTTACTTAGGTGGTCTTAATGTTGAGGTTGAATAAAAAACAAAACGGTGAAAATGAACTTGAAATTTGTGTTGTGATTATTGAGATGGTCATTTTATTGATTTGGTCTTAATATTAATGTAGAACAAAGAGCAAAACAGCGAAAATGGACTTGAAAATTTATTCTTAATTTTGAGGTGGTCTTATTTTTGAAGTGGTCTTTAAGTGAGGTTTTACTGTTAATATATAATAAGTTTTGTTATGTAATTTCTTTAATCAAAGGGCGATAACTCCCGAGTGAATCAAGTGATATGGCTGGTTATCGAACTTGTCTGAGATATTACGAAGCACACCCAACCACCAGTCCATACGCCTCAGGTGAAACTATAATACATCCCGTTCTATGAATGGGCGTATAAAAATGGTTACCTTGTTGTAGAGTAGAAGTAGTCGTTTCTTTGTCAGAAACTCCCTGAGACTGACGCCATGATCCAAGAAAAGTTCCACGAAGTCGGCTCTGTTCAGTTGTATCGCTGACAACATGACGTCATCCAAACTTCCAGTCTAGAGTAAATACAGGATATCAAATGAGTGTTGTATAAGTATTGAATTTATTGAACGAGTTGAATAAAATGATACGAAGCGAGCCTCAGCGGGAAGTGTAGGGCTTTCATTTATGTTTTCCCGCTCATTTGCATATCACATGCACACTGTGCAATATGATTTTATGGCATGGTAGAAACATGCACAGGTATTCATAAAATTTTGTAATGAAAATAATTATATATGATAAAAATACGACAATAGTTGATAAGCCATTACAGTTAACAAGAATGAGCACTGGCTAATTGATTTAAATTAGTGAGAATTGTCTCTGGGGGCTAATTCACAAATATTTTAGGACTAAAACTCAGACTTACAATTTAAATTTGCAAAAAATATATTTACCAGCCTTTCGTTTTCATTAAATCAAAATAAATGATAAATAATAGTTGATACCACTCTTCACTTAAAGCAATTTATATTAAAATCTATACCGTAATATTAACGTAACGTACCATAACGTTAAGTGACATAACAAATTATTAAACAATATTATCCTACCGGCCATCTTTTGTCATCCGTGAAGATGTCACTTTTAACAACATCAATTCTGTTCCACGCAAGCGCAAGTCGTAACTGGTCCATTATTTGATTTCTATTGGCTGAAATGATCATGTGACTAAACGTTAACTGCTGACAAGAGCACAACGTTGCCTGTATACATTGCACAATGCTTCAACTCATCTGATTCAAATTTCAACCACAAATAAATGAAACATTTAAAAACTGTCATACTATATGATAACAGTGCATATCGAGGGTTCTGCGCAAGACTATACTAACTCCTATGTATTTATATAGGAGTAAGTATAGTCTTGCACTGAACCCTCGATACGTTATACGTTTCTGCAAAATGCAAGCATGATGGTAACCATAAAAAAAACCTAACTTAAAAACAAGAGATGTTTGTAAAAACATTATGACCCCCTCTGACCTTGGACCACCTGACCCAAAAATCGATAGGATTCCTCTGTTACCCAAGGTGAATGTGTGGACCGAGTTTGAGGATGATAGGTCAAGGGGTTCTTGAGTTATTGATCAGAAACAAAAAGGTTTCAGACCGACAGATGGACGGACATACAGACGACCAACATGTGCAAACCAATATGCCCTCTCTCCTTCGAAGGGGGGCATAAAAATGCACAAAGGGTTCCATTACATTCCAAGGAAAGGGTGCAGATAGTTAAGGCACATTTTCAATCTATCATAATTTGAGGGGTTAGAGCCAAAATCTACCATCTACCTAATAAATTTAAATGGAGATATGGGTTCTGGCACCAACACCTCGATATCTATGTTTTCTTAATCATATTGCGATGATACACATACAAACCTTTCAATAATGCTTGTAACATAGCAACATCAATTTTCTTCACACCGCCCCGACTATCAATTTCGTACACGGACATGAGGTCTGATTTTTCCAAGCAATCCTTTATACGACCTATATGAAGGTCAACGTCGGTAATGAATTCTCTCTCCACCATATCGCGCACTTCCATTAACAAAGCATCATCCATTAATCGATGAGTCCTGCAATTAAAAAGAACATTGAAGTTGCCAACTATACATTATGTATCTTTGCAAATCCATCACAGGAGATTGTCATGATTTCTCTCCCTTTATCCCTTCTAGAGTTCTCTCCCTTTATAATATATATTAAAGGGAGAGAACTCTAGAAGGGATAAAGAGGGAGAGAACTCTAGAAGGGATAAAGGCAGAGAAATCATGACAATCTCCTGTGATATAAAATAAAGGTAGAGAACTCTAGAAGGGATAAAGGCAGAGAAATCATGACAATCTCTTGTGATATATAATAAAGGTAGAGAACTCTAGAAGGGATAAAGGCAGAGAAATCATGACAATCTCCTGTGATATATAATAAAGGTAGAGAACTCTAGAAGGGATAAAGGCAGAGAAATCATGACAATCTCTTGTGATATATAATAAAGGTAGAGAACTCTAGAAGGGATAAAGGCAGAGAAATCATGACAATCTCTTTGATATATGATAAAGGTAGAGAACTCTAGAAGGGATAAAGGCAGAGAAATCATGACAATCTCCTGTGATATATAATAAAGGTAGAGAACTCTAGAAGGGATAAAGGCAGAGAAATCATGACAATCTCTAGTGATATATAATAAAGGTAGAGAACTCTAAAAGGGATAAAGGCAGAGAAATCATGACAATCTCTTGTGATATATAATAAAGGTAGAGAACTCTAGAAGGGATAAAGGCAGAGAAATCATGACAATCTCTTGTGATATATAATAAAGGTAGAGAACTCTAGAAGGGATAAAGGCAGAGAAATCATGACAATCTCTTTGATATATGATAAAGGTAGAGAACTCTAGAAGGGATAAAGGCAGAGAAATCATGACAATCTCCTGTGATATTTAATAAAGGGAGAGAACCTATGACAATCTCCAGTGATATTTAATAAAGGGAGAGAACCTATGACCATCTCCAGTGATATTTAATAAAGGGAGAGAACTCATGACAATCTCCTGTGATATTTAATAAAGGGAGAGAACTTGTGACAATCTCCAGTGGTTTTATGTATACTAACAATGTCTCCCCTTCCTGTAACGGAATACTTGATCAGTTGTGTTTTGTTTGAACTATAAGTTCTGCAGCTTATCAGTGGCTTGTATAAATCTGAATTGTCTAGGGGACATAGTAGTCCAGGGAGGCATCACAGTTTAGGAACTCTCAATCCACAGGTTATGGGTTTAATTCCTGCCATTAAGAAGATTCTTACATGCACTCTTAAGTCATAATTACTAAAATACAATTTAAAATTATACAAGCATATAGGTTGTGGGTTTCATTTGATTTCAAAGAGACATTTCTTAAGACCTTGAACATGGTATGGTACTGCCTACTGATAAGCCACGAAAACTACAGATCCTCAGGTGTTCCAAATGACCCTGGAGTTGACCCTATGACCCCTGGAATTTCCAAAAAAGCCATCCTTAGACCATAAGGATTTTGGCTGAAGGGTCAATTTTTATAAAATATAGGTATTTTGGATATAAAAATGGTAAAATCCAGTATTTTTTTTTCAAAATGACCCTTGAGATTCAGCACCTTGTAGAACCCCTGTATCCTTACTTTTTAATTTTCTTTCCTTCCTGGTCACTAGCCTCAATTTCCTCCTCTTTGGCACTCTGGTAGGCATACGCCAGAATATCAGCGGCCCTTCCTGATCCCTTCACAATCACAGCAGGTGTGTTGTTTTGTATGGCTTGGTGTACTGTCTGTAAGGTACCTGGTCCGCCCTCCAATACCAGCAATACTATCGGCACAGACACGGCATCTGAAAAAGAATTTTCATTAACCATTGTTTGTTTGTTTCATCGGGTTTAACGCCGTTTCTCAATGATATTTCAGTTATATATGGCGGCCGGTTCACCTAACCAGTTTTTCCTGGACTGAAATCTAACCAGTACTAACTTACCCTTCCACAAGGAGCCGGCAACTTCTCCACATGAGGAGGAAAATCAACATTTTTATCAAATTTTCATGGAAGGGTATGACCTGCCGTGACCGGGAAACGAACCCGGATCGCCGGGTTACAAGTCCAGCGCACTAACCACTGTACCACGGCTGCGGCTCTCATTAACCATTGATGATGTAACAATACATTGTATTTATCTTATAATAATTTTCTTTTACTTGTCACCGAGACAGGAGAGCCTTATGCAACTATCTTGGATGAAAATGAATTAATATTGAAGATATATACTGATCAGCTAAGGTATCAAATGAGAGAGAATAAGTAGCTACAAGAAGGCCATTTACATGAGACAGTGCCTCCCCACACAGACCTCCAGGAAAACAACAATCCATAAAACATAAGGCATTTGAGGATTTGAGGAGGTTAAAGGGTCATCCGAACAGGGGCGCAAGGAATGGCCTGGCAGAAAATAAGGAATAACTAGGAGTATCAAAGTGGACAGTGAAGGAGGGGGGAATTAATTGATGGAAAAGATCACAGGCCAAGTCAAGACAGCTGGCAACAATAGGCGGAAACTGGGCAGGAAATAACATGAACACCATATATAAAGTGAAAAAATTGCACAGGGGAAAAGGAAATATAACATACATTCAAACCACAAAAAGAAATAATAACCATACAGCGAATTACAGCCTTGGAACTGTCAGCAAAATTACTGGGGGTTTTAATCAATTTAACAGCTAACTAACCTCACACTTAATCACTAAAAGCCACAGTCTCTGCAACAGTACTAACAGTGTATTTAAGTTTGGAAATCCTTTAGAAATCAAATTCATACTAAAGTATAAGATTAAAAACTCCAGGAAAGAATCTTTGCAAAATTTAGAATGTTTATATCTGAATAAAAAAGTATACAGTAAGATCTCAATAAAAAGACCACCCTTGTTACCTTAGCAAATTGGTCTTCCTATTGAGGTGGTCTTAATACTGAGGTTGAATAATGAGCAAAACAGTGAAAATGGACTTGAAAAGAGTGTTCCTAATTTGGAGGTGGTCTTGTCGTTGAGGTGGTCTTTAAGTGAGGTTTTACTGTACAAAGTAAACGTTGTTCTTACTTTCTCCAGTGTCAGTTCTGATTTTCGACACTTCGTTCTCTAGTCGAGCTCGGAACGGAATTTCGGTACCAAATTTATGTTGAGTAGCGTTGTCTACCAAGATGAAATGGGAATGGTTTGGATCGAGAAAACTCTCCTTAGCCTTTTGTTCCTTCTCGATTCTGTAGTTTGCTGGCCACAGTCCTGAACACTATATATGTAGATAAGATAAAACATCAATAAATGTGAGACCAATGCAGGGCTCTAGAAATCCACTAGTCCGATGTCCCGGGTTTGTCTAATGCTGAATCGGGCTACCAACAGTTGAGATGAAGTTAGTCCCGGACAAGTCTATTTTTAAAGCTACCGAACATCAGCAATTGTTCATTTTTAGTCAAACCTTAAAATCCGATAAACACATACATGTACATGTGATTATTAATTTTAGATTGTGGAGCTATCATTGTGTATGTTTATTTGTTACTAAATAGACCGATATTCCATATTCTCGGACAACTAGCTTCCTATGTCGGACAAGTCAAATTTTGCATTTCCATTAGTCCGGGACAAGTGTCTTTGAAAAAGATTCTAGAGCCCTGCAATGCTTGGCATATTCCAATGCTAGGCACATCTTTTAATGGCCCACATTAATGGATAAATTTCAACTTTTTTTGCCACATGTTAGCCTATCAAACTACAGCTCGACTTGTTGTCAACACTTCAAGTCAATTACACATTCAGCACCACTCACGGTTTTGTTATATAATGCTACAATAAAGATGATTTAACTTACTTATAAGATATATAGAGGATCTTACATGAGTGGTCATTATTTATTAAATTTATTAAATGTGTCTTCTAAAAAAGATAAAGACGAGGCTTTGCCGAGTTTTTATCGGTTTTAGATGATGATTTTAATAAAATCTATAAAAATGAACACGAATGTAAGATTCTATTAATGAAACAACAGCAGAAACGGCTGATTTTCGCCAAAACATTGCTTTAACCCATTATATATGCAAGCAAATTATGACGTGTGTAATTCAGTCTTTGGTAAACGAAAGCTGATGGTCAAAAAGTGGTTCCGTAAATTTTCTTTTTAAATTTTCAGACCCAAGATTCAAGTTCAAATGATTATATCACATATCATATTGAAATTAACAAGACGTTAATTTTCAATGAAATAAAATATCAAACAAATATTTAACAATGTCAACATCATCTGAGCGTGTCTATGTCGGACTAGTTTCGTTGTGGTGTCCCTCGCACGCGAGTTGTTATTTCACTAGTGAAATATCGAAAATAATACATGGGTGTTATTACCACTTTACACCGTATGTTGTGTTATAAATAATATTAGTAATGCAATCGACTCTATTATCACCAAAAAGTCTGCTCCGGTAATTGCAATCACATGCTTTCACAAAAATATTTTTTTAAATTTAACAAGAGTGCTGACTATCGCTAAGTACACCTGTTCTAGGCTTATGTCACTGGGGTGTGAAAAAAAATCATTGTGAAAAGAATTATATAAGACAAATTTTAGGTAATTTGGTTATCACTCTTGTCTGAGATATTATGCCCATACACATTCTGACCAAATTTGGTGATGCTTAGATGAATGCTTTTAAAGTAATTGATTGGACAAAACAAATTTTAGGTAATTTCTACAGCGATATGGCTGGACATCGATCTTGTCCGAGATATTAGGCTCATTCCCATTCTGACCAAATTTGGTGATGATTGGACAAATGCTTCTAAAGTTATTAATCAGACAACTTACTGGACGCCACCCGCCAGCATATTTTGTAGCGTAATAATAACACTTACCGAGTCATTCACCAACGAGTCCTTATTTTGAATACATCCCCATGGCGCTATACCAATTGCTATGACGGGATTCTTCGTGGTAGAAGCAATTCCAAAATCCTTCACTGCTTCGCCGACATGCTTCATGACCCCTGCGTGTGTTCCTCCAGTCACTATCCAAGCCCCTAAAACAACAGAAGTACTCATTGCAGTAAATATTGTAAATGTTGGAACTATCAATTTTAAGTTATCCTTCAGAAGTTACATTTTCATATTTCCTTTCTGCTGATGCAACAGAATATAAGAATCTTTCACTAGCTTCTGGTACAGACAGAAATATCCGGCCTGAAGGTTACAGTTTTGGCGGGAACAAGGATCTGCTGAGTACCTGTGAAAGCAGTTACCCAAGAGCCGGATAGTTTTATCTGCACGCGAAGTCAGTGATAGATTCATTTTCTTGCATACCTTTTTTTAAGAAATAAAGAACGTGACTGAAGAAAACGACTAATGTTTTAAAGTCTGTTTACTTAAATTAACATACTATTTACAAATTCACTCAAGTTATTTTTCGATATTTTATGTCGCATCAACAAAAGACCCCACCTATATGGGGCTGGTGTAAGATAGAGTTGTCCAGCACCAGTGTAAACGCAGGCAATCCGAGTCTGGTATGCAAGAAAACAATATCGCAACATCTGGATTTACGCTAAAAGGTATGTCTTGACAGAAAATGGTCATGTAAAGTAAATAGTTCACCTGTAGTTAAAGCCGTATTCATCAAACCACGTCTGAAATTGTCCTTAAGTCGTTTGTTCATCTGAAAGTTTTTGGCGCCTCCCGTCACAGAGATTAGAAGATTCGGTTTGTCCAGACCCCAAACGTTCATCATGAGATCGAGCATATCGGACATCTTTGTGTCGATATCTACCCGTATATACTGATAAAAGAAAAAAAATGAAATGACAACTTGATAAACTATAGACTACCAAACCTTTCCCCCATCTTCAAACTACTTTATAAGCTAACAAAGTCGGTCTAGATTAATTCCCTACTAAGTTATATACTCATTTCCTGTAATAAATTATCAACCAATACAAATCTTGTCCTTCCAAAAGCAGCAGACAAGATCTCCACTTGAATCAGAGTTGGGAGAAACATAAGGAACCGAAGGACATGACCCGTCCCGAACAGGCTCAGCCATCTACCAACTGATCTAACTGGGTGGAGTTACCCCTACTTCATAACTTAAAGGCCAACACAGCAAGTGCCTTTTATTCCACAAGAAGGAACAAAATGATATTTTGAATTACAAAAAACACTCCTTCTAAAATTAGTGATATGTTTTGTGTCATCACACCAATGTTTATGGAACACCAAATCTGCACAAACTCAAATATTTAAAGTGCTCTTCAAATAATTAGAGACCTCTTCAATTGAATTTGAAGAGGTCTCAAATTATTTGTTGCTATTATTATATAATTATTGCTAGCAACAATTCATATGTTGCTCTCACCAACTGAAGAGAGCTCTAATTCAATGAATGAGGTCAACAAATGATTTGTAGATAGGTCCAATTCTAACAAATCTGTACTTATCTGAAATTGATTTGAAGATGGCTCTAAATCTATTAATGAGCTCTTTAGTTCAATTGTTAAGAGCATCAATTCGGCTGAATTTTGAAACAACATAACAGAACATTGATTTGGAGATATCTCAAAATGAATTGGAGAGGTCTCTAATTGATTTGGAGAGAGAGAGGATATCATTAAAGTATACACCATTCCTCACCTTTCCTGTACTTCCAGCATAACCAACAAACTCGATCTCCCCAAATGCGTCAGTCTTCTTCTGTATAGAATGCTGTTTATAGTCCCAGTTGGCGTTTTCATTGAGTTCATTCTTCTGGGAACCAGTGCTGTGTTCACTGAATGTATAGTCACAGTGACAACGACGTCGATTCCTGCAGGTAAAAATGGTAAAATTTCAATTCAAATCGATTTAAACCCCCAGTATTTGTACTGACAGTTCCAAGGCTGTAATTCGCTGTATGGTTATTATTTCTGTTTGTGTTTTGTATATGTTTTATATTTCCCTTTCCCCTGTGCATATCTATCACTTTATATGGTGTTTGGGTTGTTTCTCAAGCCCGGTTTCGGCCTATTGCAGCCGACTGTCTTGGCTTGTCCTGTGATCTTTCCCATTAGTTCCCCACCCCCCCCTCATTCACTGTCCGCTTTGATTCTCCTAGTTATTCCTTGTCGTCTGCCAGGCCATTTCCTGTGCCTCTGTTCCTTAACATATGTACCCTTTGTGTTTTGTGGATTGTTGTTTTCCCGGATGTCTGCATGGGGAGGCACTGTCTTATGTATGTTGCGTTTCCTGTAGCTACGTATTCTCTCTCTTTCATGACTATACCTGGGACCTTATTCACAAACAGGTTAAGCATATGCGTAGCTACCTGTACGTAAAATACATCATTGCGTACACATGGTTATCAGAAATAGGAAAAAGAAATAAAAACACGAAAAATGCAATTATCAACAGTTGAGTATTTGTATGCACTTTGGAATATAAATTTACTGAATACAAAACGCTTCAAAATTTGCTCTATTGCTTGTGAAAATGTCATCAGACTGCACCACGTACGTTCTAGAAAACAGCTTTTTTCATGGCTATCATGTCCCCTGGGCCTCCTAGATTGCTTGTGTATGCATTCTACCAGCTCTGGCTATGCCCCTGTTAAGTCTAAAACTTGAACTTAAGACTTCAATTTCGAAAAAATGACATTTACCAGCATTTTGTTTTCACTAAATCTGAGCAAATCAAAGTTTGTCAGAATAATTATTTTTTCCTCTGTACACTTTTGCCATGTTATATTAAAATACATTTTCAAAAAAGCACAGGGGGGGGCGTTTATTAGGGAAGGGGCGTTAAATTGGGATTTTACGGTATACAATGTTATAACAACATAGGCGCAAAAAGAACATTTAACATTTTAAAGTTCAATTCGAACTTTCAAACTTATAATATTAACGAATTAGGCCCCAGGACCTGATTTTATAACCAATAGTTACACTCAACACTCTAATCTGAAATCGCAATCTGAAGTGTATTTTGGAGTGCAGAAAGTGCATGAAAATGTCAAAGGAGGGCCGAATATTCTTTTTGGTCCATTTTCTTTGAGATTTTATTGTGATTATGAGATTTGGGAGTAACTGTTTGATTTTAGTGCCACACTTCACACTCAGACTTAACAAGAGATGTTAATAAAACATTATGCCCCCAAGTGACCTTGACCTTTGACCCTGTGACCAAAATCATTAGGTTTCCTCTACTACCCAAGATGAATGTGTGGACCAAGTTTGAGGATGATAGGTCATGGGGTTCTTGACTTATTTGTCGAAAACAAAATGGTTATGGACAGACAGACGGACATACGGACCGACCGACATGTGGAAACCAATATGCCCTCTCTTCTTCTAAGGGGGGGCATAAAAATTACAGTTTTGGCTCACAGTAGGAACCTCAAACATATTCTTAAGTCCTGGAGAAATCCCTTCTTATTTCATATTACCTTACAGAAGATCACTCTAACAGGGGTAGGTCCAACACTCAAACATGATTTGTGTTCCCTAGCTACCTTTTTTTTTTCATTGTTCACCATAGACAGGTCGAACAATACAGAACCTAGCATCTTTGATTGATCAGTTGATATCATTTTGTTTGTTAATGAGTGAGCTTGGCAACACATATTATTTCTATATCAAGTTAATACCCCATTTTAAGTACTTGACTGTTGTACTACATAATTGCACTTATGCTACAAACAAATCACTTAGTATATCCATTAAATATCTAATGAACAATTACCAAGAAATTAAATTGTTAATAATCTATAGAATTGCAGAGGATATAAAATTCTAAAACAACTGGAGACAGTCAGTTCGTACAAACACACTTATACCACAGATGCCTCGAACAATAGACGGCTCAACATAATTGCTGGATTTGACAGCAGTTTGGGGTTTCCGAGTTGTAACACTATACTCTCAAATTACCGTACACTCTCTTAGAAAATAGGCCACAAAGAATATTCATCACTCGTTTAAAATCATCATACATCTTGAAACTAAATATGTGTCACTATCTGACTCAAATTAGTAATTTTTTGTGATTTGAGTCCTGAGTACATGTATCTGTTGCAATACCTGGGCCCGTATTCACAAAAATTTTAAGACTGAATCTCAGACTTAGACTTTAAAATGGATAATATTCATTTTGTTCCTACGTTATTAGTATGCAATATATTTTAATAAAACATGGCAAAAGTGTAGAGTGAGTAACAAGAAATATTCAGGCAAAAATGTATCCATTTAAATATAATGAAAACGAAATGCTTGTAAATTTTATTTTTGCAATTTTAAAGTGAAAGTTTGAGATTCAGTCTTAAAACGTCTGTGAATACGGGCCCTGGTCCCGGAAAAATGTTCGGCATGTAACATGCTAAAAAACGTAAGGATTTTTTTACAACTATATATTGGAAGAAAGATCATTGTATATGAATTTTTTTTTATTATTCCATCCACTGCTGACCTGGTGAAATAACTTACGATCTTACAATGAAACATACAAATATCCTCGATATCATGCAAATATTCTAGAGAAAAATATTCAAACAACATTTCTGACAACTGAAGGAGCTTTGAAGAACTTTGGATAATGGTAAAATTGTGTAACTAACTCACTTTATATCAGGTGTACTTTTCAGGTTTGGTACAAAATGTGAACATTCTCTTCTCTTGATGTGACGATTGATCCATTTTGTCTCCTCATCCAAGTCCTGCAAACAAATAAAAGAGTTGTCCGTGAAAAAGTACGCTTGACGATTCAACCGCTTGTCAGAGTTATGGGGCTCAACCGCTTTTCAGAGTAATGGGACTCAACCGCTTGTCAGAGTTATGGGACTCAACCGCTTGTCAGAGTTATGGGACTCAACCGCTTGTCAGAGTTATGGGACTCAACCGCTTGTCAGAGTTATGGGACTCAACCGCTTGTCAGAGTTATGGGACTCAACCGCTTGTCAGAGTTATGGGACTCAACCGCTTGTCAGAGTTATGGGGCTCAACCGCTTGTCAGAGCTATGGGACTCAACCGCTTGTCAGAGTTATGGGACTCAACCGCTTGTCAGAGTTATGGAACTAAACTGAGTTATAGTTACCACTGATGATGCATACATGCTTCTTTTTAAAATTAACACCTTTTTCTTATGCAATTAATCACAAGTACAGTTAGAGTATATTTAAAAAGTTCTATCATGATCTGTACCAGTCCCAATAGATAATTCCCACATTAACAATAGTTACCTCCCTTGTTCTGAATAGTCAGCTAATAGATAATTCCCACATTAACAATAGTTACCTCCCTTGTTCTGAATAGTCAGCCATATAGATATTTCCCACATTAACAATATTTACCTCCCTTATTCTGAATAGTCAGCCATATAGATATTTCCCACATTAACAATATTTACCTCCCTTATTCTGAATAGTCAGCCATATAGATAATTCCCACATTAACAATATTTACCTCCCTTGTTCTGAATAGTCAGCCATATAGATATTTCCCACATTAACAATATTTACCTCCCTTGTTCTGAATAGTCAGCCATATAGATATTTCCCACATTAACAATATTTACCTCCCTTGTTCTGAATAGTCAGCCAATAGATAATTCCAACATTTACAATATTTACCTCCCTTGTTCTGAATAGTCAGCCATATTGATAGGCACATTTCCTTTAAGTTTATAGGGAATATAATGTAAATGATGCTTAAATAATCAGATATATAAAAATATTGCTTAATCATTATGCCCATGTGAGAAGCTGGCTCAGAAAATTGAGGACAAAGTGGTTGTCACATGTAAATCCTCTAGGTATTTTTTCAATTATCACATATTTGGGAATAACTCCTGTAAGTGCTTAACAGATTTGCCTGTCAAAATGGCTGATGATTAAGAACAAGGGAGGTAAATATTGTAGATGAGGGAACTATCTATACAAGGGAGGTAAATATTGTAGATACTATCTTAACAAGGGAGGTAAATATTGTATACACTATCTAAACAAGGGAGGTAAATATTGTAGATACTATCTAAACAAGGGAGGTAAATATTGTAGATGTGGAAACTATCTATATAAACATATCAGATAACTGGCCCTGTATTCCTATGATAAAATATGCTTGTCTGATAACCTCTTTGTACCAATGCACTTCTGATTGAATTATAACACACCCACAATCTTACCTATATTTTATTCACACTGATAAAATATAGGAATGTATTTATTATTTCTTAAAAATAAGAGGGATTCACTGATTGTGACAGCGCAAACTAACCGACGTCATCTGCACATCACAAAATATTTCTAAAAAACTGTTCAATGATTTTTTTCTCTCATCTTCAGATCTAGTTCTGGTAGCTTCCAAATGTTGTTGCTTTCTGCGCGATTCATTATCCGAGGAACGGCGAGACTTGTTCTTAAACCATTGCAGTTTAGCAGTAAGAATGGACTGATCAAGATTTTTGATTTGAGGTAAAGTTTCAAGCCGTTCCATTTTAATTTCATCTTCACCTGCATCATCAAGTATATCTTCACTTTGTTCCTGACATTTCTGACTAACTACAGCTTCAGCTTCCTGTTGTTCACCTATTTCATGTCTAGCAATTATTTCACTATCGTCTTTGTACTTTGAGATGCTATCCTCATCATGACCATCTGTAGTACATGTATCTGGAATAGAGTCTTCATCAGTCTGTTCAGACTCATCAGGTCTATTCTCTTCAGTTTCCCATTCCTCAAGTAGATTCTTTCCATCATGTGTTCCAAACTTAGAATAAGAGCCAAGTGTATCAGACATATTGAGAAGTGCATGCAATGCAGTGTCTTTGTTAAATCAGAAGGTATTCAATAGAACCATATTGTGTCCCAACACATTTCTCACAGAGTCTTCAATGTAGAATCTGCAATAATACACTTGCGATTCCCTCGATAAGGCATGGGATGGATGGGATGGAGTAGGATGTTTGCACTGCAAAATAAAATCAGTTATTCATATAAAATTATATACAGTCAGACCTTGTTCACTAGAATTCATTAGGTCCGAAATTTTATTTCGAATCATACATGGTTTCGAATAGCCCATTTCAATTTGATGTGCCTAAGAAGATACATCGGAACCCAATATTTAGTTTGAATGATACCAAGTATTCAGATAGAAGGTTGTCGAATAAATGAGGTCCGACGGTAATCGTATAAACAATGTACTGGAAGAAGATTTGAAATAAAACAGTGCTTAAATTAAATGACTCAGCAACTTTTTTTCAAGAGGAAGGAACAAAAGTCCTTTCTTTATTCAGAACTGTCATAATTTGGCTAAATATTGCCTATTCCCACTCTCATTAATATCTAGTTCAAGGCAGAATCAAATTATCAGCTATATCAGAGATTATTATTAACAATACATTTTGTCGCAAGGCAAATACTGATTTCAAAATGGTGGATATTCCGCGAAAATTGTAGCCATTTTGACATCAGGGGACATCACTCATGTCTTAAATTGCCTCCATTTTGAAATAAAGGGACATTACTCTCATTCATACTTAATAAATTACAGTGAAACCTCAATAATAAGACCACCCTTGAGACCCTTGAAATCTGGTATTCTTATTGAGGTGGTCTTAATATTGAGGTTGAATAAAAAGCATACAGTGAAAATGGGCTTCATAATTTTTCTTAATTTTGAGGTGATCTTATTATTTTTTACTGTATTCATAATATGTTTTACTGTAATTCGAGGTCAAAATTGGCTGACTTTTCTTAAAACTGATCTACAATAATCGCGATCATTAATTTGAGGTCAAAATTGGCTGACTTTTCTTAAAACTGATCAACAATAATCGCGATCATTAATTTGAGGTCAAAATTGGCTGACTTTTCTTAAAACTGATCTACAATAATCGCGATCATTAATTTCAGGTCAAAATTGGCTGACTTTTCTTAAAACTGATCTACAATAATCGCGATCATTAATATAGGATAGCGGACAAAGTCAGCTAAACTACACAAAGTTCAGTGTGAGTGAGAGTAATACACAGTTTAGGAATACGTTATCAAATATTTAAAACATAAGCAAAAGACAAATTGAAATGACTCTTACCAAGCTATAAGTATCTAGCCGACTATCCACATTATGTTGATCACACATACTGGGAATATTATATACAGATTTTTCCTCTTAACAGGAAAAGATGTCCTAACAACAATAAGAACGGAAATACCAGTAAATGAAACACTTGTAATTTCATCTAACAGATAAGGGTTTATCTACATCTTCAATGATCAATTAACAACAGGATCTGGGGTATTACTGTACATTATACTACACCAAGTCAACCAAAGTGGCATAGTGGTATAAGGCAGACAAAGTGGTCTGTGGGTGGCATTGTGGTCTGTGGGTGACATTGTGGTATATGGGTGACATTGTGGTATATGGGTGACATTGTGGTATATGGGAGACATTGTGGTCTATGGGTAGCATTGTGGTCTATGGGTGGTATTGTGGTCTATGGGTGACATTGTGGTATATGGGTGACATTGTGGTCTATGGGTAGCATTGTGGTCTATGGGTAGCATTGTGGTCTATGGGTGACATTGTGGTATATGGGTGACATTGTGGTATATGGGAGACATTGTGGTCTATGGGTAGCATTGTGGTCTATGGGTGGTATTGTGGTATATGGGTGACATTGTGGTATATGGGTGACATTGTGGTATATGGGAGACATTGTGGTCTATGGGTAGCATTGTGGTCTATGGGTGGTATTGTGGTCTATTGGTGACATTGTGGTCTATAGTTAGCATTGTGGTATATGGGTGACATTGTAGTCTATAGGTGGCATTGTGGTCTATGGGTGGCATTGTGGTCTAGGGGTGGCATTGTGGTCTATGGGTGGTATTGTGGTATATGGGTGACATTGTGGTATATGGGTGACATTGTGGTATATGGGTGACATTGCTGTCTATAGGTTGCATTGTGGTATATGGGTGGTATTGTGGACTAGGGGTGGTATTGTGGTCTATGGATGGCAATGTTGTGTATGGGTGGCAATGTGGTCTACGGATGGCAATGTAGTGTATTGGTGGCAATGTGGTTTATGGGTAGCAATTTTGGGAATTAAAAGTTATCACCAGTGAGTGCCGCTTTCACTTCTTCAGGAATTCAAAGTTATCACCAGTGAGGGCCACTTTCACTTCTTCGGGAACTCAAAGTTATCACCAGTGAGTGTCGCTTTCACTTCTTCAGAAACTCAAAGTTATCACCAGTGAGTGTCGCTTTCACTTCTTCAGGAACTCAAAGTTATCACCAGTGAGTGCCGCTTTCACTTCATCAGGAATTCAAAGTTATCACCAGTGAGGGTAACTTTCACTTCTTCAGGAATTCAAAGTTATCACCAGTGAGGGTAACTTTCACTTCTTCGGGAACTCAAAAGTTATCACCAGTGAGGGTAACTTTCACTTCTTCGGGAACTCAAAGTTATCACCAGTGAGGGTAACTTTCACTTCTTCGGGAACTCAAAGTTATCACCAGTGAGGGTAACTTTCACTTCATCAGGAACTCAAAGTTATCACCAGTGAGGGTAACTTTCACTTCATCAGGAACTCAAAGTTATCACAAGTGAGGGTAACTTTCGCTTCTTCAGGAACTCAAAGTAATCACAAGTGAGTGTCGCTTTCACTTCTTCAGGAACTCAAAGTTATCACAAGTGAGTGCCGCTTTCGCTTCTTCAGGAACTCAAAGTAATCACAAGTGAGCGCCGCTTTCGCTTCTTCAGGAACTCAAAGTTATCGCCAGTGAGCGCTGCATTGGAATCTTCACAAATTCAAAGTTATCACCAGTTAGTGCAGCTCTCAGTTCTTCAGGAACTCAAAGTTATCACCAGTGAGTGCTGCTTTCACTTCTTCAGGAACTCAAAGTTGGATTAAACTTTTGTTTTGCCCATCCCATGGGAATTCAGCATTATATAAGTGTTGCACATCATTTTGGTATTAAAAAATGTTAACATGCAATGGAATTTTTTTTTATTTACATTAAAACCATCTATGTTCTGTTAAATTAAACAAAACATTTCAGTAAAACCATTGGACGCTCCCCAAAGTTTGTGGTTTTCAGCTGACAAATAAGCTTGCTACCACGGAGTTGCCTTTGCGAGTGGGCGTACAGTGGGCGTACAGTGTGCGCACACTCTTTGGCACTTTACACTTCTGTAGCAAAATGTGTGCACAGTTTCATAACATGAGCGACTGTTAGCCTTTACTGAACGCCAAGCTGGCGTGACTTTATTATGATTGGGTTAATTACATGCTTAAAATTCCAAAATAATGTCTGGAGCATATAGGGAGTTCCGGACTAATTTATCGATACAGTAAGTCAGTTGGTTTTCTATAAAAAAAATACAAGGTTGTCTGCAGTATTATGTTATGTAAACACTATTATACACAATGACATGATAATTTATAGTCAATTTTTATTTACTTGAGAATGGTGTTAAAAAAACTTCGATGTGCTCAGCCAATGAAAATATGTTTTGTAAAATATTGACCAATCAACATGGTGAATACAATAGCTGTATTCTCAACTAATTTTGAATCGATAGTAGATTTAATTTTTTTTACATCTATGACCTGAAAATTGAACCGTACACATGATTCTCTATCATCTATGTAAACATCTAAGCGTGTCAAATAAACAGTTCAACAACAAATTTCTCTGAATTGGTTTACAAAACCATGTTAGGATTGAACAACAATTACACAAAAGGAATGTGAGATGAAGCGTACCATTGCACAGGCGTACCACGACGAAGCATACCAGTTTGTATGACCAAGCGTACCATCTAAATATTATATAGAGAATATGAATAATTTCATAAAAGATTCAATACTGAAATTTCATATGTTTGTTTATTTTTCTTTCAAGTTAATGACAAAGGGTAATTACCAGTTAAATTTTAACTAACATGTCATTATCATATTGTTATTAACACTTAATTGTCACCTATTAAAGATGATCCCTCTAGGTATTTACCAATATAATACATAGATGGTACGCTTTGTCCTTAAATGGTACACTTAGACAGTGGTACACTTAGGCAATGGTACGCCTCGTCGTGTACCCACACAAAAGTTGCATTATTGAAGCCTCTGGTCACTATAAAAGGTCAGATGACCATGGTAACCGTCATTGTATGTGAAATGTCCATTTAATTTGTCAAATACCAAATACAGGTAAACAACTTTAGGAGACATTTTACAAAACAATACAGTCATAAAGTTTGATTTTGACCCCCGAGTGATTGATTTTGTGACATATTAATAGATCCGGTTTTCGAAACAAATTACACACTTGTTTGTAATACATGTTCATTACTACGTAAAATGGTTTAAGTCGGATTTTAAACAACAATAACATGAATGACATAGAAATCAAACTATAATACTGTGAGGAGGTACGTCAGCGAATGAAAACATGTTTTGCATAATATTGACCAATCCAATAAAGGCATTCTAAATGAATTTTAAATCACGAGCATGTCATTTATATTTTGTCGCATAATAGATTTTATCATAGGAAACAAACTGAACTATATAATTATATATATGTCATAGGCAACAAATACATCTTTCATAAAATGATAAATAAAATTTGATAATTGCTACTTTGTATGAACAACCAATTTATGCAATATAAATATGCTTTAAATAACTCACAACATCTTGGTTCTTAAATATATACCAATAATCAGGTGATAAAAAATGTAATATATAAAAAAAAAATAGAAAAAAATAGTGGAATAAATATATTATAACGAGTTGTACATTACCATACTGCCCAACTTTAAGCCGATAAATTATCCTGTCGAGTGTTTGACCTTTTATTTTATTAACATCTAACCAAGTAAAACCATGACGCGACCCAAATTGAATGCTTCAATGCGTTCCTTATCTAGTTGTACAATCCTACTATTGATGCTATTTGTATTGTAAACAAGAAATATCTTTAAAAAAAGATTGACGGCGTAGATAGAATGATGTCTTCCAGTATGTTAAATGAAATGATGTTTTTGCATCATGTTGAAAAATAAATCCTTACAAAAAATTAACTTGGATCTATATAATTATACTGTAATCATGGACCTGTCTTTATCAGGGTCATTTCTTATATGCTTAAACATATTTGCTACTTCCGGCAAAATTCGAACTGCTAACGAACGCATATCTTACGAAAACCCTATTTGGTGCCTCTTGGGTCAACGTAAACCCCGTTTAGTGCCTCTTGGGTGAAAATACGATGATCAGATTTTAAAAAGCCCGCTTCGAGGACAACATTTGGTTGGGTAAAAAATGCCTTTGACATAATTGTTTTAGTTATTCTAAGACCTACGGTCGTAGTTTTAATGTTGCCACCCGTTCATGTAGTAATTGACCAGCCGACACCCTACGACTGAGCTACCCTTGACAATATATGCATCACAATTGTATTTGAAATGGACTTTTACTATACCTGAGCGGTACCGTCCAAAAACTGAGTTTTTCAGAACAAACATACTCAATATGCATTAACAATAATTATTCATTTCTCTAGAAATATAAATTGAAAAAAAAAACAGCGGGACCTCTCTGCTTTGAAACTAAACCTAGAAAAACATATGTAGAAGTTCACATGCAATGTTTGTGTTTTTGAAGCATTGTATTGACACAAGATAACTTTATAAATATCACCAGCTAAAAGGTCAGACAAGGGAATAAATAATTGGTTGATTATCGCAATTTGTAAACGAATGTGAAGGACAAATAATGCGTGGTAACAACGCGCACGACATAAAAAATCCAGTGATGTCGGGAAAAATAAGAATAACGATATAATAATACATTTATATACGCAAGGAGTCAGAGCTCTAGAAATCCAATAGCTCGTTGTCCCAGACTTGTCTAATGGCGAATCGGGCTACCAACATTTGAGTTGAAGTTAGTCCCAGACAAGTCTGTTTTTAAAGCTAACCAACATCAGCAATTGTTCAGTTGTAAGTCAAACCTTTGAATCCCACAAACACAAACATATGATTATTAATTTTAGATTGTGGAGCTATCATTGTGCATGTTTATTTGTTACTAAATCGAACAATATTCTCGACAACTAGCTTCCTATGTCGGACATGTCAAATATTACATTTCCATTAGTCTGCAACAAGCGTCTTTGAATTTTTTTCTAGAACCCTGAGGAGGCAGTGAAATGTCTCATAATAGTTCCAGGAGCTATTGTTTCACGCTTCTTACCTCGCAGACTTCGCCGCCAGACTTCCTGGCAAAGAGCCAACATCTCAATTGTCACCATCTCCATTACGAGTAATATTTTACGTCTGGCCACGACCATAACGCTGATAACCCCACAAATCAATCAAATTATTGTAGATTTAAAGTACTTGGCGCCTCGAAAATTACCTAATGAATACTCGGGTTCATCTATACCTGTAGCATAGGAAATACCACACAAGGAGAGATTCCATTTTTGCCAGAAATTCAATCAGTAGAACACCAGGCATTAAGAGCTCCAACGAACAAAACAGTCTCTATTTGCAAATGAAAACAAAGTCATAGCTTACACAAGTTGTTTCAGGCAGAACCAACCCTCTTCCGTGTTTCATATTGGAAAGTCTCGAGTATCAAAAACACAGTAACTTCGGCGACCACTTGGCTTCCGGAAAGTATATATTTAGAACGATATTCACAAAGACCTTAGCGCTAAAATCGATTCAAACCAAAAAGTACTTTACTAAACAGATATTGACAAACCAACAGGAACGCTGACACTCGATCGATTTTTATAAAATATATTGTTTTATGATTCGATAACGTTGTAAGGATATTATAAAATGTGTGATTGTTTGCAGATGAATCCATGACATTGTATGATTGTTGATACTGCAAATAAACATTTAAGCGAATCAAGATTTTAAAGAGGTCAGTCAAGAGAAGGGGCTCTATATCTATATCTAAACTTTATTTTAGAAAAACGGTTAAACAGTAGGATTCAATATGAAATGCTTAACTAAGTTTTAAAATAATATACGTATATATACAAGGTATATTTTGGCTATTTTGGGAAGATGACACAAACACTTCCCCTGTGAAATGAACTGTTACAGTTCATGAATTATTCATGAAATATTCATGCATAGTTCATGTTCACAATTCATGAACAATTCATGAAACTCCTTGAAGTTAAAATGAGACTAATTCATGAAATGTTCATGATATTATTAGTTCATGAATTGGATATGATTCATGAACAGTACATGAACAGTCCATGAAGTACAATCAAGAATCTTTAATGCACATTTCATTGCCAAACATTCTTGAACTGTTCATGAACTATTCAACAACCCAGTATTTTATGTTCAGTTCATTACCAGTTCATGAACACAAAATTCATGAACAGTTCATGAACTTTTTCCTATACAACTTCATAGTCTCATTTTAACTTCATGTTCTGGACATGAATCGTTCAAGGTGCTTATTACTTGAACAGTTCATGAACTATTCAGGGTAAGCCATCATTGGTTAAAGTATTGTATGTTTGTATACAATACCATGGTTGAATTATTCTGTCCTTTCCCTTCTATATATATGGTAACTAAACACAATTAAAATAGATTTCTAAATTGTATAATGTTCGTTAAATTTAATTTCACAGCAGTTGCAAGTTACTATATTCTAGGCAGACTATCACTATATATTTTTTAAATGGTGTTTTTATTGGAAAAAATAATAAAAATATGTAATTATTGATAAAGGGAGGTAATTTACTAAAATAATTCAAAATATTAACAAAATGTTGGTTTAACTCTTGGAAGTGACATAATATTGCAACAGTGTCTTTTTTATGTTTTGCAATGAACTTCATTTGCCATAAATAAATAATACTTTTGAAAGAAATAACAAAATTGCAAATTCCAATTTCATCATGAGTAAATAATGTAAATTTATGCAGCATTCTTGAACTGTCCATGACAAGTTAACTCAACAGAAATCCACAAAATCTATCAGTGGCTGTGCAAGGAACATGGTTTAACTCTATGTATAGCTATCAAGTACACCATACATTGCTAAGTACTGAGGGATATATACATGTACAACTTTGTTATGGAGATTTTTTGTCAGAGCTCTTACAGCCTAGTCAAGATGGTCATACCACAACAGCTCTTAAAGCAAACCATCCATGTACATTACTATTTATGACTGGTAACTTTCATTTTACATTAAAATAGATACAGATTTGGTAAACTGAATAATTTTGAAAATGTCATTATGAAAGTGTTCAAGAACTTTTATTGAACCATTAAATACATTATAGTTCATGAAATGGATATGATTGCACTGGCAAATGTTCATGGTCATTTCAAGGACTTTGCAGTATTCTTTAATTGTTCATGAACTGTTCATGAACATAATTCAAGGACGGTTCATGTCCAAAAGTTCATGAACACAAATGAAGAACTGTTGAAGACCAGTTCATGAACTGTTCATGAAGGTTTTGAAAAGTTCATGATTTCATGAACTGCATTACACCGGGGTTCAAAGTGGGAAGTTTTGCACGTTAATCTTAGAAATTGGGGAAAAAGTCAGAAATTACAGCAAAATTTTAGGAATAACAATTGCTATAATAAACTGTAAAATAACCGAATTAATTGACATCCTTAATTATTATTGTTCCTATAATTATTATCTGATGGTTTCTGCCTTGAAACATTTTGTACATCTCTATTCGATTGAAGACATGAACAGAACAGAACATAAAGTTCATTATCGACTTGAGCAATTACAGCTCATCGTCATAAGCAAATATGTACATAAATACATCGTCGTGTGATGAGGAAAAAGAAATACATATATTAATGAATAACATCAATTACATAGTAATATCGTTGTAGAACAGACCTTTGAAGCGGCCATCATGCCGGACTCTTTTCTCATCTTGATATTTCCGAGGTTAATAATGCTAATAATCGCCGAGGTATTCCGGGTATATATGAACAGAACAGAACAGTACAAGTCCGGGGTCCAACCTCACAAACATCAAAACTGAATGGAATTTTTTTATTTCTTGTAAAACACACCTAATATGTCTTCATTATTTAACCCATATTGTACAACACTTGTTTATTGTTTGTCAAATGGTACTGTTTCAATAAATCACTATTTAATCAGGAAGTTAGGATTTTGTGTTAATTAAAAATTCACTGTTAAAATCAATGTTCGGGCTGGAACCTTTATCTTTATGAGTGCCAGAGGAATTATTTTTGATACTTTTATTAAGATATGGCTTTTTTTTTTAAATTTTGAATCTAAAAAATTTACTGGAGTACACAACTTAGCCCAGACCCTTATTTAACTAGAATATTTAAGTTTTTACTTAACTAATTAATTTAATTGGAGATCAAAGGATTTTTTCTTAAAAGCTATGTTTAGATTATTAGAAATTTATCCTAAAATTTTTTATTTTATTTTTTAATAATTTATTAATAAATATTTTTAAGACTGATGATTATTTTATATAATCAGAACAAATGCCTAATTTTTGTCTCACATGGAAGTCAAAACGTCCAAGCATATTGATTGGACACGCTGAAACAATTGATTAATATAATCAAGACAGTAAATGACTTCATAAAAAAGTATTTCCGTGAAATCGGGGCAAGGTACTTGCTTTGAAATAACGCCCAGAATTCTTCAATAAGAATTAAAAGAAGAATTAGTATTATTTCTTCTTCTGTATTGAACTGATAAGCCTTTAAACTTGCATGTACCCAAGACCACATATCAATGTTTTTTGGTCATAGATGACTGATTGCATGGCCCTATGGGGAGCACGAAGATAGTGTCATGTGAGGGAAATATTTCAGTTTCCAGATGTTTTATTTATTTACTTTCAGTAGGTGAAACTACTAGACCTACACAAGGAACATTCCAATGAGGTTTGGTTGAAATTGGCCCAGTGGTTTAGAATATGTCACTTAAATAAATTATGGACGATGACTCATGACAGCGATGAAGGTCACAGGGCGATCACAGTAGTTCACCCATTTGAGCTAAAAAGTGAGCTGTGAGTTTGGATACCAATCTCAATAGTCAATCTCATACTAGAGGGCGTAAAGAAAAATCGTTCCAGTCAGAAAACTTGTCATATTTTTTATAATATAATTTCAAATCTTCTGAAATTTGAAATGGAATTATACCACTAAATTTTGGAAATATTGAGTAAACTTCATGCCGTTCTGTTCGCATGCGCACCATTGTAACTAAAATAAAAACCGGGGAAGTAAACAAACGCTTGTACGATGATACCTGTCAATTCAAAATAACGACGACAAAATGAACTCACGGCAGAGCACGAACGTGCCAAAATGTTGGCTTACAAGGATGCAGGGCTAACAGATAAGGAAGTTGCCGTAAAGTTGTTGAATTCTGAGTGTTGGGTAACCTCATATACTACTTTCCCCACAAGCAAATAATGTCACCAATACTTACCACAGGAATTCCGCCAACAGCCTCCGCTTCAATGGCCGTATCTTCATACTTTATACTGTGAAGACTTCCGGTAAGACTTTTTGTAAGACCCGAAGGAGGTAGGGCTGAGGGGCTGACTTTAGCCGTCATCTCTCGACCATGCACTTACACAACCACCTGGTTTGTCAGTCACATCAAATCATTCCGCAACATTTAAAGTCTGAAATAGTGAAAAAACAAGAGTTTTAACAGAATAGATAAAATCAATTGGTGAAATTAAATTGCAATTTTCAATCAGAAAAACTGTGCATTAGAAATTTATAAGTTGTTAGTATCAATCAAGTATTCTGAAAACACTTAATCTCTCTCTCAATCAAATATATACTTTGTAATAACATATTGGTAATTTCCTGGTTAACATGAAATAATTTATCAACATTGTCATCAAAATTTTGTGATCACTGAACCAAACTTAAACCTATTAACTTGAACACTTACAGTAAATGTTACAAGTTAGTAGTAGTACACACAAAAGTGTTGAATTGTAGCATACTTATATAACACAGTGTATTTATACTGTGTCCGGGATTACAGTAAAACCTCACTTAACGATCACCTCAATAATAAGACCACCTCAAAATTAAGAACACAATTTTCAAGCCCATTTTTGGTGTTTTGCTCTTTATTCAACCTTGATATTAAGACCACCTCAATATTAAGACCAATTTTCAAGGATCCAAAGGGTGATCTTAATGAGGTTTTGTTGTATAATGGATACGTACACTCAGCACTCAAATATAAAAATATATTTATAAAAGTCAGATAGTCATTTGTATAGAGTGTGAAAACTCTATGATTGTTAAATGAGTGCTGAATGTTCTTTGCGACCCATTTTCTTAGAGTACAATCATACATGTGATTTGACAGCCAACTCGCACTCTCAAACTTTGTAATTTTTTGTTATGGGGTATTCTTTAGTTCATTCCCGACTGGTTCGCTGAAATTACTTGTCAAAATGATAACCGAAAGGTTAAAATCGGGATACCAGTCCGAAAAACGTTATATAGACGCTCTAAACTATGGAATTAAGCGCTTGGTGACACTGATCACAACACGATGTGACCCTCGTTTGTCATATTGTTTATTCAAGTTTCACACATTTCTATTGTATTCAGATATGACAATTGGCAATTAAACAGCTTATGATACAGATGAAGACATGATATTGACAAAATTTCAGCCACCCAAAAAAATCTTCCGTTTTGATTCTCGATCTCCCGCTTTTAGAGGTGCAATCTCCCGATTTTGCCTTCAGAAAAGTACAATAGGAGATCTGGGGGTAATTAATAAGTCCAAGTGTGGAGTGTGGCACTCAAACTCAATAACCACTCCCACATCGCTTAATTATCATAAAATCTCCAAAAAAATGGAAAGGCCTTTTTCTGTCCATTTTGGGAAAAAGACCCTAGATAAATTGGGAAAATTTAATTGCATCATAAAATTTGCCAATTTCATTCGGGAAAAATTTGATCGCTTCAAGTCAAATTTTGAGAATTTTCATAGTTAAAAGAACAGGCTTTTCATATCTAAGTTTTATATAAACAAGCATTCTAATCTACATTTCTTATTATCAACTGTCAAAAAGACACACACAAAATGTCCACAAACATTAATGACTCAAGGGACAATAATGGACAGATTTATTCAAAGAGCTTCAAGATATCAGGTCGATCCAGAAGACGATTTTTCATAGGTGCTTCTGGTTGGGAATTTTTTTTTCTGATTGGGAAAACCCCTTATATTTGGCTTTCGGACTAGGTTAGATAGTTCGACCCCTGGGAACTTTAGAAAAAGGCCTTTTGAACCAAACATTTTTTTAACATTATTTCACACTTTGCAACTCAATATGAGCTCAAAAAAGCACTTTCTCAGAAGTGTCTTTGGTTGCATATATATATCATAATTGTGATTCAAAGAATTAAATAAAAAAATGAAAATGTTTATATGTTTTATGAAATTTGTTTTTTTTCTATATGAAAAACAGAAGGATTTTAAAGAAAAAAAGACACCAACAATATCAGGGAATCCATTTGACTCTGGAGCTGACCATTTGACCATTGGAATTTCCGAAAAAGCCACATTTTGACCCTAAGGATTCTGACTGATAGGTCAATTTTTCTCTAAATTATAGGTATTTGGCCATAAAATGGTTAAAAATGATCAAAACGACCCTCAAGATTCAGCCCCTTTTGGAACCCCTGGGGATTAACTTTACCATAATATTATCTTCATCCAGAGAAGAATAAATACTCACTTACACACACAAATAATTTTTACAAGTCGATATACAGATAGCTGTTGTAAAATCCGGAATATACAAACTGCACAACAATTTTAAATATCCTCATACAAATTATTCCCTTAAAGACTTTCACCGCTAAGCAGACGTGATTTTAAATGTTCAGCACAAATTCTTTGTTGCAGCTTTTGTTCAGGGCTTAATGTTGTTATCTCACAGCAAATACAGATTTTGTATGCTTTAATTCACATAAACAATTGTGTTAAAAAGATTTAATCTTCAAAAAACTCGTTTCTGACACACACAAATACCTTGCCAAGCAAAACGATCTTAGAACAGAAATAAAATATTGAACTTCAATAACTTGAACCAGTATATTGCAAGCAGTTGATTCCATCGTGCAATTCCTGTGGCCGTGAAAACACCCTTGCACTACAAGAGGGGAAAAAACAACACTTTTTCATACCAATTAACAGCAATTTGTGGAAAAAGCATCACAAACAGAAATGCCAAGGTGTACACATAACAATAGGTACGATTGAGTTTAAAAACCTTCAACAATAATAGAAATTCAAACATCCATTTGATCAAGTAGAATATATAATGATAAAAATCGACTGGTCCAAATAAAACCAAATAAAATGTAAGAGAGGACCAATATATGATAAAAGTTTTTAGATACCTGTCCATTGTGTTTTCAATTCTTTAATTCATACGGCATTTTAATAGGAAGCTGCTATTGACAATTTACATCTTGCTTAAACAAAAATAATGAAAACCCACTTGAAAGAATTGATTAAATTACTATTTAATGTGCGAAAATTGATAATCAAGAAGGATCTATTATTTAAATCAATCGCCGTAACTTACAAAATCAAACACACTGATCGGCGACAAAATTTGCTAAGCAATTGTACGTCAGGCATGTTTTCTCAGGGTAAGTACTCTGAATACGTGGTACAAGTTCATACGTCAGTGAAATGTAACGCAACCAAGGTCTGTCATTGACTCACAGTTTTGTAAATCAATCATATTTTTAAATTCCTTCAATAAATAACTCCTATTATGTGTGTATGGCCTATACAAAGGGATTTCCCTAGGATGTTTCAGCTAGGGGTCCTTGAACCCTCGTGTTTGACAAATTGGGGGTCCTTAGTAAATTTGTAGCATCCCAGATAAGCAGTTTATACTGGACATAAGTTTATTTTAGGGGTCCATGGGATGCACAGTAAGTGGAAAATGGGAGTCCCTAGAAAGAAAAGGGAGTCAGGGACTCAAGATTTCTGCGTCAGGGAAATCCTTGCCTACCTATTTAAATTTTCAACATGATAATAAGATACCATTTAAATAATTACCGGTAGTCCCTATTTTATCTTCACAGTATTATATTATATAACCGACTTTTGGAATGCACTATCAACTAAAGCACAGTTTAACAAGTGGTCGCCTACAAATTAAGCGATCGTATGCTATTCTGGTATATTATTAAACTGTTCCCATTCTCCTGTATCGTCCCGCAATAATAATTTATATAGATTACGTAAGGTTGTATGGAATATCGATCGCCAGAAAAAAATGAATGATATGTCGATATCAATGTCAGCTCTTATGCAACCCCACATCAAATTTATGAGAATGTAATGCATTTGCACTACAGTGTTCCTACAGCCACTGTCAGTTTTGTCTTTGACAGTTGCTATTTGCACTAAACAAAAATGCCAAGTATCCTGCTGACATATTAGGATATTGTAATTAATTATGAATATATCAAATAGAAATTGAAAAGAACACAGAAAGTTCAATATATGACGTCTCCTTTGTTTGCACTGAATTCCAATGCAAAATTCATGTACAACAAATTCATTGAAATCAGGCCAATGACATAACACCACACTGAAATGTTTTAAAAAAATTGAAGTATTTTAGTGAATTAACTCCCTTTATCAATAATTCCATTTTTTTATTTTTGCAATAAAACACCTTTTAAAAATATATATATAGTTGAATGCCTGCCTAGAATATTAAATAACTTGGATCTGCTGTAAAATTAAATTTAACATAACGGGTATATACAATTTAGAAATTTATCTTAATTGTGTTTACCGTAGTTACCACGTATATTGAAGGGAAATTACCGAACTCATTATAATGTCCGTTATAGATGTCATACCTTAACTGATCTGACATTGAGTGTGACAGCCCTTTGACTGGATGTATTACCCAATAAATGTACCAAGATGCATAGAGCTTCAGAACTTACTTAGAACTAGCAACAAGAGTTTGTATAATATTCATTAAGATCAGCGCTTCAATAGCGCTGGACTAGTAACCCAGGGTTGTAGGTTTGATCCCCAGCTCCACCACCGACAGTACTAACAGTCTTTCGGAAGAGACTTTGAAAGCCGAGGTGCCGTGTACGACGCTTAACATCGGTTACGTAAAAGAACCAGGGGTGCTATTGGAACTGTGGCATCTTCTGTATCACGCACTGTCCTCCAAAAATCTAAAATGACCAACATTCTTCCGGAGGCGTCGCCAATATGGGAAACTGATGGCGACGATAAATCAATGAAATGACACAGACAATTAATGACTAAAAACGTTCACAGGTCATGTTCAATTAAGCTATGAAACAGTAAAGTTAAATCAATGACAACCTAGGACACTATGGCCAGGTCAATAGCATTCAGTATCAACAATATTTAAATCAATGTATAGATAATGTGTGAAAAGTCCATCTATTCAAATCACAGAGGAAAATTGTAATTAATTTCAACCTATGTTACTGTTAATCATTTTGAGTTCCAAAGTATTTTTTTTTTTTTTTTTTATATTTCTTTATTCATTTAAGTTTATACAGTCAGTGCACATACAATAATGTTGAAAATTACAGATTAATACACAATAAGTAAAGTAGTGTAACATTGATATTATTGACATTAAAAAAGTGATTACAATAGTACCCGTATGTGTAGTGTTCTAAACTTAAATGTTTTTTTTGTATATAATTATAAAAAAAAGGTGAAAAGAAAGAAAACAAAATTCTGAGTCTTTGTGAGCTAGAATATGAAGATATAAAACCTAAAGCAATCATGTTATCATGATATTTTCTGTGTCTTGCTTATGCATGTATTACAGTATCCGGTTACGTATAAATTATTTCCATTTTGTTTCAAATACTTCTAGTTTGTCTTTTTGAGTTGCTATCATTCTTTCAATGCAAATACGTCGAGATATGTAAGGTTTAAAGATTTCAATTTCTGGCCTTTTTTTGTTATATTTGCAGTAGCAAGTAGTTTATTTTGCCAAATCGACCAATCTTTACCTTTTCAATGAATCTGCGAAATATTTATATTTGTTATTCATACTGCAACAAATCATATCTTCAGATAGAGCAGGAATTTTGTACCACCTTTAAATAAATACTCAAGAGCATTTCGAATTTATTTAGAATGAATTTGTGACTATAGGTGAAAATTTGAAAGCCACAATAAATAGTCATCAACTGTAAAGTAAACATGCTACTAAACATTTAAAAAGGAATCAATACATGCATACCTACCATAGGACTATGGCTTGAAAAAAAATTAGAAAATTTAATCTACAATATTTTGAATACTGGATATATTTGGCACGATTGTGCACTGCAATAGCGATCAAGTATTATGTTCGGGGTATCACAATACGCCTGGAGTGTACCACAATATATTGCAATACTTTAGCGAGGTATCGTAATATGTACCACAATATATTGCTTCATTAACCTATCATATTACTTTACCTTTTCCTTAATTGAACACTTTTAGTCAACTACAGACTCTTTAAATGTGTTGCAAAAATAAACACATATGTTGTATGCTAAATTAAAACAAAACAGTTATGACAATCTCATTTTAGTTTTTGATCATGGTATCGATTACCGATACATATTTGAAAAAATCAATACGTTTAATAATGATTTCTTGATTAATTTAAAAAAAAAACCTGCACATCATTCATAAAAGACAGGAAACAGACTTAACTAGAGGAGAAAATGTATGAAAGTATGAACTGCAAGCATTGTATTCTACGATACTTAATATATTGAATGATGTATTGTCGATATTTCTTATCCGAAATATAGATATCATTGATATGCATTTTGCCGAATCAATGACGGCTCTAAAACAAAATGATGTGTTTAAAAGAAAATCTTTGTTATTAAACGTAAACTATTAGTATACCAAAGTCTGATTTAAAAATGGAAGCATAACTTGTTTGTAATTCATATAGTTCAGACAATCAAAAACAGAGAGTCTCAAATGTAGGCAGATTAAGAAGTGTTATTATAATGTAATACTACTTATAGTTCACTCCGCCTCTTCCCGTGTCTTACATCCAATGAGCATCCAGAATTTTTCAAATTTTTGGCCAACTTATCCATTTATTATGGCATTTCGCACAATATCTATTAAGTGATTTCATTAAGTAAATCTGGTAAGTGATCAATATGGAGTTAACTAAGCCGGTTATAACTCACATATTAGAATTATAAACAAATTAAGTGCAGCGGTTGTTGACGCTCCCTTGCACTTAATTTGCTTATAATTCCAATATATGAGCTATAACCTATATACATATTGTTCAGACAATCAAAAACAGAGTCTCAAATGTAGGCAGATTAAGAAGTCTTATTATTATGTAATACTATCGTACATACAATAACTTCAAAGACAACTATGCAAGAATGGGATAATCTGATTAAAATGTTTGTCTCAATATTTACTTTATGAAACTAAATAAAATGGTGTTTTTGATGTCAATGTTAAATGAATATTTAAAGTACCATTCATGAAAGAAATACCAATAGATTCGCTTTGAATCTGGTTCATCAACATTTGTAAACAAATAAGACAGTACCGAGCAGTGATGAATAATTGGAAAAATTTCTTAATCGATTATCTGATCAGTTTGAAACAGGTTTGGCATCGTATTTACCAGTGCGGTATTTACCAGTAGTAATTTCCGGTATTTCCCATACTTTGTGGGAAATACTGGGAAATACTCCAAATTTCAGCAGAATTTAGCCTATTATGACCAAAAATGTAGAACCATCAGAGTGTATCATATCATTAAAATTCCACACAGGATATTTAGGCTTCATGTTTTACTGTCAGGGGATCAGAAGTTGAATGTGCATTTCACCATATTATCATACAAATGTAGTACATAATACAAACAATTATTTTGAGAGAGTGAATGTTAAGAGCAGAGATTTGTGATTTTTTTTCACTCTTTTGACTAGTATTGGATTTATACATACATGTACATACATGTATATATTTATAAGCCTAAACTTTTACAAGTTAATCGCCATTTACAATTTAGTAATGACAAGAACAACAATGTACTGTTTCTTTGTTTGTCGCATACTATTTGGTTAAGAAGTGCCTTGGGTTATGCTCTTGTGTTTTGTGTCACTTAAAAATCGATCAGTTAATCTGGTGATTTAATATACATGTACAACACTGTACTGTTACTTTGCTTGTAACATACTTTTAAGTAAAGAAGTGCCTTGTGCTATGCTCTATATATGTTCTGCGTCTTCAGTATTTCTGGGGAATTACCAGTATTTCCCGCCATACTGGAAAATACGAGTATTTCCGTCATTTTGCCAACCCTGGTTTGAAAACTCATAATCGATAATCGAATCGGAAATAATCGAAATATTTAGCTTTTTAGTAAAAGTATAATGCTGACAGTTTAATTCATTTATACAAATTTATCTATCTATTTTTAACTACATTTAACATCAATGGGTGTTTACATGGCTATCATATCGTAAGAACATTTTATCATTCAATAAATATTTGACTACTATTGACTGAATGTTTTGGTACATGTATTTACTAGATTTAAGATTTGGAAGTATACCTGGGTATATAACTTTAAAATTTGAATATATAATTAATATCCTCTTAATGAAATAACACTTCAGTCAAAATTTCTGATTATTATCGATTATCGCAGTTCCTAATCGATTGTCGCCAATGATTTTTCGATTATTGTCGATAATCGCGCCATCACTTTAAGAGTTTAAGACAGCAGTAATAAAAATAGTATCTGTCATTCTATGGACCAATATAGAAGGGTTACTGGCACATGGAACATAAACAAACTGAGTATTTCATGTCCATGTAAACACAGAACGAACAATGAAATAGTTCAATATTGAACGATCCATACATCTTCTGAGATAAATCATTCTCAGGTGTTTTATATCTTAGAAGGTATTTAGTTATAGAATATATTGTAAAATTACATTTAAAAATAATAACGCCGATTTTGGATACACAATTAGACTTTGAAAACAGAATTGAGTAACAGACGATACTCCAACTTATTACAAAGAACAGTTATTGATACTCTTTTAGTTCCTACATGATGTAAAATCTACAATATTTACCTCCCTTGTCCTTTACTGTCGGCCATTTTGGTAGGCAAAACTGATAAGCCCTTAGAGGGGTTATTTCCAAAAATGTGATAACTGAGAAAATACCAAGATAATTTGCATGTGACAACCACTTTTTCTTCAACTTACTGAGCCAAATCCCCGCATAAGCATAATTAATGAGTTATTTTTTATTTATCAGCTTAGTTTTATGATTGTTTACATAATATTCCCTATAAACTTAAAGGAAATTTGCCTATCAAAATGGTCGACAATTCAGAACAAGGGAGGTAAATATTTTAGATGTGGGAACTATGTAATAGTTGTTGAAATACACGCTTGAAATACACGCTTGAAATACACGCTTGAAATACACGCTTGAAAAAATTCACTTGATCTCAGTATTTCGGCCAAAGTTGGGCTTTTTCAAGAGCACTGACAACAGTTATAATACAATATCAATATAACACTGGTTAGTTAATGTCTAGGCCTAAAATAAATATCTGTGTTTCGGGTAACCCGTCGAAAAACCCTGACCCTAGAGTTTTTTACGACCCTGGAGATTTTTTTTTCGATTTTGAATTGTTTTTGAAAAACTACATGAAAATCAAAAGGCAAAGGTGGTCACAATTGATAATGATAGATTCAGATAATCTGTGACTTTTTAAGTTTTAATTTCTGGGTGGTGTTTTGTTACCATCTTGATTTCAATGAATTGGCTGTATTTTGCGCTGACATTTAGTACAATAATTTCAGACATACTGAACTTTTTGTGTATTAAATTTCTATTTGATAAATTAGTATTTAATTGCAATATCCTGAAATATGAGAGCAGAGTAGAGCTTACCTTACATTTGTAATGTGTACACAACCAACAAAACACACAATCCTTTAGTCCTATAAATAATTAAGACCCTACATACCTTATTTCACATTTACATGCAAAGTGAAAGTAAAATAAAAACATAATGAATGTTTATGGTTAAATGGGCATGTACACGTCTAATATTTGGACTAACAATCATTGAAATTGCCATGTATTCAACATTCAGCATAGATTCAACGAAAATTTTTTATGGGAAATTGTCATTCAGCTGGTCGATTAAGTTCTCAGAAGAAAAATTCAAATAATATTACACTTTCTGAAATGAATTCGATTTCAATACAGTAAACCGGTTTTTCCAACTCAGTAACTGATGCCCTTTGTAGGCAAATGGAATTCTACTTATTTTACAATTTATTCAACATTAATCAATCTAATTCGGGTAAGGAAATGTTTTCTTACGTTAACGTCGCTTACCTGCAAGAATTATTCAAATTCCAATGTGTAGCTTAAATAATATGCAAATATATACACCTATCAACATTCACTTTAATTTCTAAACACATTTACATACAACCGGAAGTAAACAAACACCTGCACTTCCGCTTGTAAATAATATAGTTGCTAATGACAACGCTCGCGGCGTCTAATTTAAATTTTATACATATTAAAGCTAAAAGCCATAATTTGCCGAATCCAGGAAAAAATCTTAATAACGTTTGTATGGTGGCATATTACTGCCACCAGTCAGCATGATAGCGTTCGCGAATTGTTTCGTGTTAACCACTTAATTATTACGATAATTATCTAGCTATCTAGTTAATATTCGTGTTACATTTTCGGCAAGATAAATATCATAAAACTAGAAACAGGCTTAAAAGTGCCCAGAACTGCCACCTCTTACGTTTTTATGATGTATTTTACTAGATTTAAGTAGTAACACGAATCTTATCTCGTTGACCATTTAATATATATGTTACTTAATAACTCAAATTCGCGAATTTCACTTAAGATTCGTGTTACCACTTATTTATTAATGCATCAGTTTTGGCTTCTAGATGTAAGTGGTAACACGAATCTTATCTAGTTGACCACTTATTATGTTACTTAATAACTCAAATTCGCGAATTTCACTTAAGATTCGTGTTACCACTTATTTATAAATGCATTTTTGGCTTCTACATGTAAGTGGTAACAGGAATCTTATCTAATTCACCACTTTTTATGTTACTTAATAACTCAAATTCGCGAATTTCACTTAAGATTCGTGTTACCACTTATTTATAAATGCATTTTTGGCTTCTACATGTAAGTGGTAACAGGAATCTTATCTAATTCACCACTTTTTATGTTACTTAATAACTCAAATTCGCGAATTTCACTTAAGATTCGTGTAACCACTTATTTATAAATGCATTTTTGGCTTCTACATGTAAGTGGTAACAGGAATCTTATCTAATTCACCACTTTTTATGTTACTTAATAACTCAAATTCGCGAATTTCACTTAAGATTCGTGTTACCACTTATTTATAAATGCATTTTTGGCTTCTACATGTAAGTGGTAACAGGAATCTTATCTAATTCACCACTTTTTATGTTACTTAATAACTCAAATTCGCGAATTTCACTTAAGATTCGTGTTACCACTTATTTATAAATGCATTTTTGGCTTCTACATGTAAGTGGTAACAGGAATCTTATCTAATTCACCACTTTTTATGTTACTTAATAACTCAAATTCGCGAATTTCACTTAAGATTCGTGTTACCACTTATTTATAAATGCATTTTTGGCTTCTACATGTAAGTGGTAACAGGAATCTTATCTAATTCACCACTTTTTATGTTACTTAATAACTCAAATTCGCGAATTTCACTTAAGATTCGTGTTACCACTTATTTATAAATGCATTTTTGGCTTCTACATGTAAGTGGTAACAGGAATCTTATCTAATTCACCACTTTTTATGTTACTTAATAACTCAAATTCGCGAATTTCACTTAAGATTCGTGTTACCACTTATTTATAAATGCATTTTTGGCTTCTACATGTAAGTGGTAACAGGAATCTTATCTAATTCACCACTTTTTATGTTACTTAATAACTCAAATTCGCGAATTTCACTTAAGATTCGTGTTACCACTTATTTATAAATGCATTTTTGGCTTCTACATGTAAGTGGTAACAGGAATCTTATCTAATTCACCACTTTTTATGTTACTTAATAACTCAAATTCGCGAACCATACCTAGATACACAGTAACACGAATCTTAAGTGAAATTCGCGAAACTCGCACCATCCGCACATGGAATTCTTTACCGGCAATCATTGCCGAGGCTCCTGACTTGGCACACTTCAAGCAGGAGCACGCAAAAGTAAAATTCTATGGCAGCTATCCTCCCAGACTGTTTTAGAAACCAATGATGGTCAGAGCTGTACCGGTTGGGTGATTTCCCATTAGGCACCACGCTAGCCGGAGTGGTATGACGCTAAGGAACTGACGCAGCCTGAGAAATATCTCTTATGCACTTTTTCTTTTAGAAGTGATTCAGGGACATAACTCCTGACAATCTCGTGTGTATGTAACTCAAGGAAATCGTAATTGATGTAAGATTTGAGCTTAAAGACTGATCTCAAGTTTATAGCCTGTGATCCTTTATTGACATGATATTCTCTAAGCTACTGATACAGTTTCGTGCGGGTATTAGAGGTACATGACGAAGTATCACAATGCATAGAAAAACGAACTAGGAATAGTCTTACACGCCGTTACAAAAGTTCGATAATTAAATGCAAAAGTTAAACGGGAGTAAAATAAAACTAGACTTTTGATTAACTTTATCGAAGTCATATAATATATTTGTTTACAATTAATATAAACAAAATCGCACAATATGCAAAATCAAACGAATCAGTCTAAGCAGCAAAGTTATTATTTAGGCTCTATGCTGAGTTCTCTCAGCGCTGTCAAGGATGTGAAGAGGAGATGGTTGAGCCCTTGGTGGTGGAGAAGGTGCGAAAGAGACCCGCTTCACTCCAGCGTTTCTGTTGTCTTCTTTTATTCCAGTTATCATATTGTCATTATCTCCAAGAGCTGATTTAATGGGAGGTAAAGGAGTGCTTCTTTCATGATTGAAAGACAATGGAGAGAGCGCTTCATGTCTTACTCCAGGTTGATTAATCAGGTCATTGAAATCATGTCCTCTACCTCTAACCTTTGGGAGAGGTGCTAGCTTATTGTTGCCATTTCTCTTCTCTGAGACATGCTGGCCTTTGATAACATCATTTTTCTGAGTAACGCTTTTAATCTGCGGTAGCAACGGTTTGTTTGAAAACGAACTCTTCCCTTCATTACGTGTTTTCATATCACTGGCATTAGCTTGCTTATTACCGACGCTAACAAGTGCTGTTACTTTATTCTTCATATCTTTATCTGCTTGATGCCTTACTGCATTGTTTCTACCTGTATCAATTTTGGATTTAATCACCTTTCTTCTCTTTGTGTGTGTGCTGTCTCTTCCCTTTCCTCCTTCGTCTTGTTTGAAAACACCCCGCTGACGTACGTCATCTTCAACTTGTTTTTTCTTAGCAGCTATTTTAGAACTTGCAATTGATTGTTCTAACGAGGCTTTTCCTACTTCACGTTCAACACACTTCCTACCAGTGTTTAGCTTAGATTTGATATCTTTATATCGACGGTTTGTATCCTGACTTTGAGTATAAGTGTTCTTATCGTTTCTCTTCGATGTGTATTTGTTCTTCATCACCTGATTCCTCAGGCACACTTTAGCTTCCCCTTCTTCTCCTTGGAGTGCATATTTATCATATTCAATTTTCCGACTCATTATTGGGATCTTCGTTCCTCCTAAGCGTGTCCCAGATGGTCCTATTTTCATCACCTGATTCCTCAGGCACACTATAGCTTCATATTCTTCTCCTTGGAGTCCATGTTTATCATATTCAATTTTCCGACTCATTATTGGGATTTTCGTTCCTCCTAAGCTTGTCCCAAATGGTCCTATCTTCATCAGAAGATTCCTCAGACACACTTTAGCTTCATCTCCTTCTCCTTGGAGTGCATATTCAGTTTTCATCTGTGTTATCCCTTGCACTAATTTCTTCACCCGGTACTCTACTTGACTCTTCAATGCATTTACTTTTTCAAGTAATTCATCCAAGACCATTTTCTCTGCTGCTTTCTCATCCAGTAGAAACTCACCATCTGCTATTATGTCAGATTTGCTAACCACATTTTTATCATCGCCGTAGTCACACTTTCCAAGATATTCTACCAAATCTTCATATTTCCTCTCGTCAGCTTTCATGCTTTTACGATCATGATTTATCTTATTTAACTGTGCTTCTAAAATTCTGTAAATAGAATAATTAAGAATGTGAATCATCAAAGATTGACAGTGTTCAAGTTGGCTTATAGTGTTTTAAACGTCTTCTTCGACGCAAACTGGGAAGCAGTTGATTCTATTCTTATAAAAGTTTTAAGGGGCGTAGCTTAGGTGAAATTGATGAATATGCCTAGTTTTAGGGAGGTCCGGGGCATCAAAATGTTTGTAGCTAGATTGTCATAGAACTATTATTCATTTTTATGCTCTGGATGATTTTTTTCCTTCCAAATTTTTCGGCGCAGCCGTACTAACTTGGTTTTGCTAGGCAATTTCTCTTCAACCGAACAACGTTCGTAACCTTGACGCGGATTGGTTAACACTCTCCATAAAGGTAACATTAATCACCGAAATACACTCAATTGCGGTGAATTCACCGAAATTCACTGAATTTTTTTGAATTTACCGAAATCCATTTTGGATCTGAAGTGTAACCAGCAAGCGTAACATCTCGGCATTTTTTATTTTGCTCAACAAATCTTAACATTAAAGTTGCGCCGATCATCTTTTTTAAAGATATTTCTTGTTATGAATTGCACCGGCCCATTTTTTATATATAACATATATACATTTACCTGTCCTGACTATCAATGATGCTTAATCTGGATTCCACCAGTCTTGGTTCTAATTGGTTTATATCTTCAAACTCGGGAAAACCATTGAATCTACTCCATGTATCTAATTCTGTTGCAAAGAAATTTATAAGCATGTTTAGTTTGGTAACTGAATACAAAAATTGTATTTGAATAAATATGTCAAAGTATACTTACTATAATGCTTAAATGTATTCTTGATAAAAGTAACTGCACTCCGAAGCATTCACAGATTGGATTTCATCTTAGAAATTACATGCACTTATATCATCAGCTAGTTGTACGTCAAAAGCTTCAAATTGAATTTAATATACAAAAAACTACAATAACAAAACTCAACAAATCATCGATCTGAATGATTTTCAGAGCAATACAGTACACGAAGGTTGCATCGTCATATTCCCCATGGGGGATGTACACGTATATGTATACCTGCCAATATCACCTTCATGAATAGTTTCAGATCACGTTGTCAAAATTCAAGAAAGATTCGCAGAATACAAAATCACCGGTATAACACTTAGTTTAAACTGATTTATTTTACATCGATTGTATAGCAAGTTCTTACAACTTAAACTAGTCACTCTCGATGACTGCTTCCTGGATACCAACCAACACTCGCACCCATTTTAGGGATTGTGAAGTTCGTGATTCGAACTCCGGATCAGGAGTCAGGCGCTCTACCCCTTCGCCACTGCGTATCCCCCTCGGCCACAGTGCCTCCCCTCAACCACTGTGCCTCCCCTCGACCACTGTGTCTCCCCCTCGACCACTGTGCCTCACACTCGACCACTGTGCCTCAACATATGTAGCATGATAAGCGCAGCGGTATACGAACAAGAACGTCACGCCGGCGGTCAGGGTTCAATCACCGGTCAGCACTTTTAAACAGAGTATAACTGTTACCTATTGGTTCTAAACGATAAAAAAACTTACTGTATGTGTTTGTTTGATCAGCAGCCGGGATGTGGGCGGGCAATGTTACCACATGGACATCTTCAACTGATGAATTTAATGTCATGCTGAATGACTTTGGGTTCATACTGGATAAACCGGAAGTCGTGTTTATTGCTTGGCGTTCATGCATAACGCTGTAAATAAAATAAAAAGGGAATTCAGTGATAAGTTCAGTAAAACCTCAATAATAAGACCACCAATAGGACCCTTGAAATGGACTTCTTATTGAGGTGGTCTTTGTATCGAGGTTAAATAAAGAGCAAAACCGTGAAAATGAACTTGAAGATGTGTTCTTAATTTTGAGGAAGTCTTTAGGCGAGGTTTTACTTTATTACAAACTTTACTCAACCCACAATACGTTCATTCAAAGTCACATTTAACTCTCAAAGAAAGCGGATCACGCAGATATGTACAAGCTCTAATAAAACGTTTTGGTGACCCTTAGAACACAAATCTCCGCTTTCACACACAACAGTCATGTTTTATTCGTACAGTAAAACCTCTGTGATAAGACCACCTTTGGGACCCTTTTTATGAATGCATCGGCCCATTTATTTTCCAACATATGTATATGTGTACCAGTCCTGCCTATCAATGATGCTTAATCTTGAGGTGGTCTTAATATTGTAGTTGAATAAAGAGGAAAATTGTGAAAATGAACTTTAAAAGGGTGTTCCTAATTTTGAGGTTGTCTTATTATTGAGGTGGTCCTAATATTGAGGTTGTCTTATTATTGAGGTGGTCTTAATATTGAGGTTGTTTTATTATTGAGGTGGTCTTTAACTGAGGTTTTACTGTATTATGCATACAAGATATAATATTCAGATATCTTAATGCATTAGATAGAGCATTAAAGTAACAACGCATTTATTTTCCGTACGATATAATTTCTATGGATGAAAGCCAGACTAGCCTATCTGTAATATATAAACGGGTAGACTAGTTTCTCTTTCATCTCCTATATTATGATAAGATATATGATTATGTTCTGACTTCAAATATTTCATGTCAAACCTATAACAGCGTAGGTCTTCATGCGTCAGTAAAAGATATAACTATCGTAATTCAGTTGTAAAACGACGTGAAAAACTCCCCGAAAGATATTTCCAACAACGATCTTACCTCTACGTTGAGAAATGTTCAACATTTTTTGGTTAATTATTAAGTAAAAGTAAAAATAAACGCTTAGAATATTTCTCTGTACGTTGTTATCAAGCGCCGAAAGAAACTGACGTCGTAACTAATGACGTTATGACGTCATGAGGTCAACGACAAGGTCAACGTCTGTTCGTTTTTCACCGGGTCATTCCGTAAACGGTCGGTCTGAATATGTTTTAATTAGATAGTGTAACGAATTAAGTAGAATAATACAATTGTTACAATGAATTATTCAACTGAGACCTGAAACGTGTATTTTTAATTAAAACCCAGTTCAAATACATCACGGACATATGGTTTATATATCCGTGGATACATCGAGTACATTTTACATAACTTTGACAAGAACAGCGATACGATGATTATGATCCGGTGTATTTAAGTAACCAGGTGTATACCCGACTCAATTGAGAGAAAAACAATGGGTGCAATTGCAATTACTATAATAGCGGAACTAGACATGTTATTGAAGACTAGAAAACATCAGGTACCAAGCCCGGTGCACCGGAGACCCCTGTTGCTTTAGCAAATCCCAGACTGGGTTAAGAGGACCATCTTACACACCAGGGACTAGACTGGGTTAAGAGGACCATCTCACACACCAGGGACCCAGACTGGGTTAAGAGGACTATCTAACACACCAGGGACCCAGACTGGGTTAAGAGGACTATCTAACACACCAGGGACCCAGACTGGGTTAAGAGGACTATCTCACACACCAGGGACCCAGACTGGGTTAAGAGGACTATCTAACACACCAGGGACCCAGACTGGGTTAAGAGGACTATCTCACACACCAGGGACCCATACTGCATTAAGATGTCTATCTCACACACCAAGCACCCATACTTAATTAAGATGTCTATCTCACACACCAGGGACCCAGACTGGGTTAAGAGGACCATCTCACACACAAGGGTCCCATACTGCATTAAGATGTCTATCTCACACACCAGGGACCCAGACTGCATTTAGAGGTCTATCTCACACACCAGAGACACAGACTGCATTAAGAGGACTATCTCACACACCAGGGACCTATTCTTAGTTAAGAGGTCTATTTCACACACCAGGAATCCAGACTGGGTTAAGAGGTCCATCTCACACACCAGAAATCCAGACTGGGTTAAGAGGACTATCTCACACACCAGGGACAAGACTGGGTTTAAGAGGACTATCTCACACATCAGGGACAAGACTGGGTTAAGAGGACTATCTCACACACCAGGGACAAGACTGGGTTTAAGAGGACTATCTCACACATCAGGGACAAGACTGGGTTAAGAGGACTATCTCACACACCAGGGACAAGACTGGTTTAAGAGGACTATCTCACACACCAGGGACCCAGACTGGGTTAAGAGGACTATCTCACACATCAGGGACAAGACTGGGTTAAGAGGACTATCTCACACATCAGGGACAAGACTGGGTTAAGAGGACTATCTAACACACCAGGGACCCAGACTGGGTTAAGAGGACTATCTCACACATCAGGGACAAGACTGGGTTAAGAGGACTATCTAACACATCAGGGACAAGACTGGGTTAAGAGGACTATCTAACACACCAGGGACCCAGACTGGGTTAAGAGGACTATCTAACACACCAGGGACCCAGACTGGGTTAAGAGGACTATCTAACACACCAGGGACAAGACTGGGTTAAGAGGACTATCTAACACACCAGGGACCCAGATTGGGTTAAGAGGACTATCTATCACACCAGGGACCCAGATTGGGTTAAGAGGACTATCTCACACACCAGGGACAAGACTGGGTTAAGAGGACTATCTACCTCACCAGGGACACAGACTGGGTTAAGAGGACTATCTACCTCACCAGGGACACAGACTGGGTTAAGAGGACTATCTACCTCACCAGGGACCCAGACTGGGTGAAGAGGACTATCTAACACACCAGGGACCCAGACTGGGTTAAGAGGACTATCTACCTCACCAGATCCCCAGACTGGGTTAAGAGGACTATCTACCTCACCAGGGACCCAGACTGGGTTAAGAGGACTATCTAACACACCAGGGACCCAGACTGGATAAAGAGGACTATCTCGCACATCAGGGATCCAGACTGGGTTAAGAGGTCTATCTACCTCACCAGGGACCCAGATTGGGTTAAGAGGACTATCTAACACACCAGGGACCCAGACTGGGTTAAGAGGACTATCTCACACACCAGGGACCAAGACTGGGTTAAGAGGACTATCTAACACATCAGGGACCCAGACTGGGTTAAGAGGACTATCTCACACACCAGGGACCCAGACTGGGTTAAGAGGACTATCTAACACACCAGGGACCCAGACTGGGTTAAGAGGACTATCTAACACACCAGGGACCCAGACTGGGTTAAGAGGACTATCTCACACACCAGGGACCAAGACTGGGTTAAGAGGACTATCTAACACATCAGGGACAAGACTGGGTTAAGAGGACTATCTAACACATCAGGGACAAGACTGGGTTAAGAGGACTATCTAACACATCAGGGACAAGACTGGGTTAAGATGTCTATCTAACACACCAGGGACCCAGACTGGGTTAAGAGGACTATCTAACACATCAGGGACAAGACTGGGTTAAGATGTCTATCTCACACATCAGGGACAAGACTGGGTTAAGATGTCTATCTAACACATCAGGGACAAGACTGGGTTAAGATGTCTATCTCACACATCAGGGACAAGACTGGGTTAAGAGGTCTATCTAACACACCAGGGACAAGACTGGGTTAAGATGTCTATCTCACACATCAGGGACAAGACTGGGTTAAGAGGACTATCTAACACATCAGGGACAAGACTGGGTTAAGAGGACTATCTCACACATCAGGGACAAGACTGGGTTAAGAGGACTATCTCACACACCAGGGACCCAGACTGGGTTAAGAGGACTATCTAACACATCAGGGACAAGACTGGGTTAAGAGGACTATCTCACACATCAGGGACAAGACTGGGTTAAGAGGACTATCTACCTCACCAGGGACCCAGACTGGGTTAAGATGTCTATCTAACACACCAGGGACCCAGACTGGGTTAAGAGGTCTATCTCACACACCAGGGACCCATACTGGGTTAAGATGTCTAGTTCACACACCTGGGACCCAGACTGGATTAAGTGGTCTATCTCACTCACCAGGGATCCAGACTGGGCTAAGAGGTCTATCTCACACACCAGGGACAAGACTGGATTAAGATGTCTAGTTCACACACCTGGGACCCAGACTGGATTAAGTGGTCTATCTCACTCACCAGGGATCCAGACTGGATTAAGAGGTCTATCTTACACAACAGGGACCCAGACTGCATTAAGAGGTCTATCTCACTCACCAGGGACCGAGACTGGGTTTAAAGGTCTATCACACTCACCAATGACCCAGACTTGATTAAGAGGACTAGCTCACGCACCAGGGACCCAGACTGGGTTAAGAGGTATATCTCACGCACCAGGGACCCATACTGGGTTAAGAGGACTATCTCA